>ML776887.1:411023-488223 GCA_009831015.1 Picea engelmannii
GGAATGACATCACATAGTATCTTATCATTATATCCTCCTATCTTAAATTCAACTAAACATTGTTTAGTGACAGTTACCTGATGTCCTTTTTGTAGCCACGAAACTCTGTATGGGCTTGGATGATCAATCGTCTCCAGCTCCAGATTTTCTACCATCTCTATAGAAACAAGATTATCTGTGCTACCACTATCCACAATGACCTTGCATACCATGTCCTTGGTTTTGCAAGCAGTCCTGAAAAGTATGGTTCTTTGGACTGAACTCTCCACCTCCTTCTCTGGTGTCAAAAGAACTTTTCGCATCATCAACGATCTTCTTCCTTCAACATCTTCTGCCTCAACATCTCCCCTCTGTGCTTCGACGATGTGAGTTTCTCCACTCTCTTTATTTTTGTCTAGACACTCGTACGACTTGTGCCCATTCTTTCCACATGTGAAGCATGTTATTACTCCACCTCTTCCTCTTCCTCTACCTCTAGTATGAGGAAAAGTGTTATTGTCAGCATAATCTCCTCTCTGTTCAGTATGCTGCCCTCTCTGTGAGGTTCCACCTCTCTCAGTTCGAGTCCGAGGCTTCTTCTAGTCTTCTTTGGGCTTCTAATATTTGTCCTGGGCAACTGTTTTGCTTCTGGGTTGACTTCTACCTCGGCCTCTTTGACCCTGCTTTCGGCTCAGCTTCTCTTCCGCTTTCAGAGCCATCTGATAAGCATCTTCCACCGTTCGGATGGTTACCATGCTCATCTCATCCTGAATGTCATATCTCAGGCCATTCATATATCTGACTACTTTTTCATCATCGCTTTCTCGATGACCTGCCCTGATGTTCAGCTTGTAGAATTCCTCAGTGTATTCTTTCACTAACATCAGCTTCTGTCTCAGGTTCTGCATTCTCTTGAACAAAGTAATATGATAATCTCTGGGGATGAATTTATCCTTCATATTTGCGATCATTCTATCCCAGCTTTTGATTTTCTGCTTGCCCTTGCAGCATATGTTAGCTTGTAGTTCATCCCACCACAATGATGCATGTCCCTTCAATCTTGTGACAACATGCTTGACTTTCTCGTCCTCTTCGACCTCTTCATAGTCAAAGTATGTGTCTAGAGCTCTAATCCAGTCTAGAAGCTCTTCTGCATCCAGATTTCCCTCATAAACTGGAATGTCCATTTTCGCTCTTGCACCCATTCTTGCAATAGCCCTGATCAACCGTTCATTTGCTGCATCTTCGGCTGCAACTTCTTCTTCATGTTCAGCCTCAATTTCACTTTTGGAATCACTAAGATCTCCAACACTGACTGTGCGTCTTTGGGCTGTCTCCATGTCTTCAAGTCTAGCTCGTAGATCACACATTTCTTTCTCCATGGCTGGATTAGTCATCTGCCTACCGCTTCTTCTTAGCATTTCCCTATCCTTTGGTGGATCGGGTGTTTGTCTGTCCCTTCTCCTTGGCGGCATGGTGAATTTTCTTTTTCGTTGCTACAGAAAGCAAAGAACCTTTCTATGCTCTGATACCAAAAATGATGACGCATGCCTCTCCACAGCCCACAGGTCGGAAGGTCCACATCAACACAAGACCTTTCCTTATCCACTGGCCTGAAGAGATTTCGGAATGGCTCTTCTATTTCCCTTTTGGGAAATATGCACCCACAACAAATTCAAGAATTTCCCCCTTGTACTTCGGGAGATCGGACTTCGCACTTTTGCGAATCCGTAGGTCAAGCACCTGTCTCTCAAATCTCTGAAACCCGAAAACAGTCAACGTTGACCCTTCCTTCCCTATTTCGGATTTTTCCTTATCGTGATTTCGGTGGTCGCGGTGTCAAGTAACTTGTTCCCGCGATTCCCGAAACCCGATTTTCCGAAATTCTGACGCGCTCACAAGGTTGACCTTTCAACGCCCCTTTACTCCATCGGGACTTCGGACTTCGCGATATCGCGAATCCTAATGCAAAGAATTCGGAACTTCACTCCCCGAAACTTCGAAATGATCAACGGAGTTTGACTCTGTGTCAATAGTGCACCACCTGTCTGCTCGCTGACTCCTCTGTGGCCCACACAAATCCTTTTAGCTTTTCGGGACTTCGCGTTTCATGATTTCACGATTCCCATTGCAAGGTTTACGGGACTTCAACCTATGAAACCCTGATATAGAAATCCACTTGTAAATCCAACGACCCTTGTGGCTTGGATCTACGGTCCTACTCCTCCTGATCTTTAGAACCTTTAGGGATACTCGCAGTAACTCCACTCCTCCTCCATGAGATCTAACGGTTCACGAAAATTCGTGAATTCTCTATGGAGAATTCTGACCATCCGTCCTTCCTCTGAGAACTTCTACACAACTAACCAAGGTGTTTCTCTCTGTGGAACTCATCCTCCTGCAGCCCCTCATCGCTATGCCTTCCTTTGACTCCTTCAAAGGTTCAAATCCTTATGAACTTTCCCAACTCTGAGTCTTTCAGAAAACCCCTTTTCACGCACTCCTTGCGGCAGACTTTCAAACACTTCCAAGTGTTGGAATCCTTCGACTCTGCACACACCTGCAACAACAGTCTCTAAATACTTCGCTCAGGTTCGCAACCCTGAGGCTTCACTCGGCCTGCGCACTCCTTGCACGACTCCTGTGCCAACTGCACTTCTGTGTAAATGAGAAAAAAAACTTTCTCTCCCGAGCTTTCAGAGACAAACCTCTGAACACCTTGTCGATGCACTCCTTGCGGACAATTCAACTGCACTCCTTGCAGGAATCCTTGCTCAGATAGAGAAACAATTGAAACTCATTCCTTTCCTCTTTCCTCTCAGATTTCAAACATTCAACAAGAAATCCTTCATACATAGCATAAAAGCAATTGCATGACAGAAAGAGTAAAAACATTCATGAGCATAACATTCAAATATGCATACACAGAGAATATATGAACACCATGAGTCTGAATCACAACTTTCTTGTATAAATTCATAACTTCTTTACATGGAGTCTGCTACACAGCTCTCTGCTTCTCTTCTATGCTCTCCTCAATAATCTTCATGCTCCCATAATAATGTTACAATACACAAGGAGGGTGTCTATATCCCGTTTCCCTCTTGCACTCTAAAACTGTCTAATCTAACATTCAATTCTATCTACTTGCATTAACTACTACAAATGCCTTCTACCTACTAAGGATGAGAGAAAATTGCTCAAGGTTCGTTTACATTATACAAGTGCGCCTCCACTTGATGTTTCATTAATGGTTCAAGATATTTCAAAATTTGTGCTGGGCGCTTTTCTAGCTATCTGATTGTCTCCGCGCTGGATCGCTTGAGATGCTCCTGCATCAATTGTCCCATCGGACTCTCAAAACACCATCACTACACATGTCATGATGATATTAAGTGCTGCCGAAATCATCTATGGGGATCATTCATCACGACCTGGGCAGTTTATTATGATTTTAATTGATGTTCTAAAAATCATTAAACCCCAAGATATCAATTCAAAACCCCAATCATGATTTCATTCACCATTACCATTTCATGCAACAAATCACATGGAGGTCTATCTTAGTCAATTTTAAATAAACATCCCAATCTTAGGTTCCTTATTTGCTGAGTGTTTGTTTTAAAAGATCATTCATCCACAAAATTTGTTGGTCTCACGAATTTCCCTCATCTATTTTTCCTCTCTCCTTTTTCCTAGCACTGGCCTCCCATCCATCAACCCATATTTCAGTATTTTCGAGATATTAACATGTTTTTTGCAAATGACTACTGGAGGAGCATTGCTTAGGAGGGAGCTGCAAGATGTTTCCTATTTGGAATATCATCCATAGATTTATCAAATGTTCAAGGATGCAGGCTGTTACAGGTTTTGTGAAAAATTACAAGGGTATCATCAGGGAATTGCAGAGGCTTTTGCCAAAAGTTTTGATGGAGCCAAAGTGAAATTGGGTCCTCTAGAAATGCACATAGATGAGGCTAGTGTTGTTGCAGCAACTGAAATGCCTGGAGAGGGTGAGAGGTGGTTCAAGACCAATGCCATTAAAGACATTGAATTTAGATCTTACCTTAAGCCAGAATTCCAGAGAATTATTTGGCAAAAGGATGTTCCCAGGAATTACTTGGAAGATAAATGGCAAAAATTGCTGAAGGTTATTTAGGTGTACATAACTTGTGAAGGGAGGTATGGTAGGGTCATGTTATACCATTTCTGGCTTATCAATCATTTCACAGGAAAAAACTCTCTGAACTTGCCTCATTATCTTCATAAGAGCCTCAACAAGATGGCACAAAAAATCCAAGCTAAACCTGAGAAAACAAACAATAGATTGTTCCATCATGGCCTCATCAAGCTTATAGTGATGGGAGAACTCTAGAGAAGAGAGAGGACATGGGACTATCTCCTATTTTTTGGATAATTCGAGCAAGAGATCTAGTCTAAGGGTAAGAACACACCTACAAAGAAGTCATCTACACCAAAGAGCAACAAGAGAAAGAGAAGGGCCCTGTCACCAGTTTAGACAGAACAACCAACCCCTTCACCCAAGTCTAAGAAGGAAAAAAAGAAGCTTGATTTTGATCAAGGAATAGAGGGCTAGAGCAGTGTTGTTACTAAAAGCATTTTGAATTTTCCATATTTAGATTCTGAGTCTGAAACACCCATGGAGGAGAGAGAAGAAACTGCAGTTGAAGCTCCATCCTTGAAGTTACTTGAGACATCAACAAAAAAGAAGGTCAACAAATCATCAAAGATTGAAAAGCTTCAAGAAGAGATATCAGAGATGAAGTTTCTTGAGAGGGTCATTAAATACCAAAACTAGACTATAAGAAACACATCAGATGAGGTAAGAGATTGTTTTGAAAGGTTAGCTAAAATGCATGTAAAGGAACAGAAGAGGAATTCGAAATTGCTCAAGGAAAATACTAAGTTTCTTAAAACGGTTAGATGTTTAAGGACCAAACTAAGGCTTAAAAATCCTAAGCCTATATCTCATCCTGGTCTAGAGAATATAGTAAAGGCTGCAGAGAATTTGAATGATAAACCTTGAAGTTCGAAAGACTAAAAGAATTCCAATTTTGAATTTTTGATGAATATTTTCAAAGCCTGTGGTTTCAGCAGCTTATTCGTTTTCCTCAAGGCGTTGTTAGCTGCCGAAAGATCTGCTTTCGGTAGCTAACCCTACTTTGTTTTATACCAGTAAGCCACCGAAACCGCAGAAAATGGTAGAATGTTCATCTTTTTTCTCATATCGAATATTTTTGGTTTCAGATCATTTGGAAGGGGTTCCAAATAAAAGATAAAAATTAAAAGGATACATATCACCATCCCTTTCCAATTTTTGAGGCAGATGCTAAGGAAAGAAGGTTAAGTGGCTTTTAAATTTTTGGCAAAGATTACCTATTTGTCAAAGCAGGATTTCAAAGTGCCTTGTCATCACGTTGACAATTATTGAAGAAATCAGATATTGCTGAAGCTGTCGAATATTGTTGAAGATTTAGTTGATAAGGGTTTGACCCTTAAATCAAGACTAGATTCTACATATCATATTACTTTTATTTTATTCTATTTTAAGTGTTTCAGATCCATTTTTATAGGATCTGAAACTGTTATGTAAAGGCTATAAAGCCTATGACTCTTATAAAAATATGGTTGGACTTGGGATGACCACAAAATGTAGAAAATGCTCACAGGTTTTAAGTTATTTTCTTGGATGAATACAAAGACTTTGTTCCTAGATTCATGTGTCATTATCATGTGGTGAAGTACCTTTCTTAGGTAATCTGTTATTATCTTGTATCACATATTGTTTTCTTTCTTTATCATTTATAAGAATATTATGTTTCAGGATTTGTCTTAGACACCTTGATCTGGCTTAAAATGATATTAATGTTTTCTTTTGAAAATTGGATGTAGAATTTAGATGAGCTCTGCTCTGCATTTAAATTGGACCGTAATCTATGCTTCTTTTCCATTTTACAAACTCAAAGAATCCACTAATGTGACTGCCTTGCCTGGTTACATATGTTTTTGTTATTTATTTGTTAAATCGTCCTTAATCATTGACTCCATTTCACCCAATGGCCCTCTTTTTGTGTCTCAACCAAGCCAATTCAAAAATCCATAAACAAACCCATGTTCTGCATAGCTAGCCTAATATCCTATTCCAAACAAATCTAAATTTTATAGTGAGATCCCTCTCTGAGTCTTGGAGGGCTAGATCCATGACTCAAAGTGGTTGTGATGTTGCCTCTGTGACTGCCTTCACAACCTTGGGAAAATTACAAAGTGCTAACACCAACCATGATTTAACATGCTTAACTTGTTGCAATTTACATTTCTCAACAATTTGAGGGGAAACATAAATCAAATTAGAACGAGGGTTAATTAAAATGTATAGATGGTTGGCAATGATACCTCCCATCTCCACCACTGAAGCTTGGTGGTTAGCTTGTCTATTATCCAAGGATGCATACATTGTTTGTGGTAGTCTCATTGACATTGTAGACCCTCCTATTATTTTGTTGCCTTTGTGGGAAGTCCCTTAGCGGATGTTCTTCTTCACAACCCCAACATTTCAAGGGTTCTCTCTTGGTGTTATCAGTCTTACCTGAGGCTACTCCAAAGGGTTTGTTTCCACTATGAGATGGGAAATTTTTCTAATATACACTTTTAGTAGGAAGGCTCATCTTAGAACCTTTTCCATGGTTCTTAAATATTGGGGGTTTAAACCCCTTCTTCTTGAATCTGGAATTACTTTCCTTCTTTCAATCCTCATGAGGTTCTGTCTTATTCTTGAATTGTTCATAGCAATACCTTGCCTTTTGGATAGTTTCTTCAAAATTCTTTGGCTCATCAAACTCAATTTTTTCTCTGAAGGACTGAGGCAGTCCACTAATAAATCGTTGCATATTTACCTTTTCATCCTTTATGTAGGGCACATATCTTATTAGCTCAAGGAATGTGTTGATATATTCATCTATTGTGAGCTGTCCCAACTTGATTTCATAGAACTCCTTGGTCTTTCCATCAAAGTATTTCTCTGACATATACTTCTTCTTGAAGTATTTCTCAAATTGTTTCCATGACAAGTCCTTCTCATGGATTCCTTTCACATTCTTAAGGTCCTTCCACCAAATGGAGGTATTTCCATTCAGGTTAAAAATGTCTATTCCAACATGTTTACTATTTGGGTTGGTTTTCATTGATGTTCCCTTGAAGAAAGTCCAGTAGCGAATTTCGATAGCAAAAAGATTTGGGTAATGGACCCACGTTTGTTTGAGGTATAATGGTATGAGTTTTAATATATTTGAAGGTAAGATTATTCTATATAGATAGTACATGTCATTCCATTTTTGGTGGTATGTGGAACATCACATAACTCCTCACGGTTAGAGAGTTATGGCCATGCGAAGTTGGATAACCCTCATGAGTCATCTAGAAGCCCCAAAAGGTCAAAGTAGTCAAAGTGGTTGCAAAGAAGAAATTATTTAAATAATAAAGTGAAGTGATGATTGTACTATAAGTCAAAGTGGATACAAAAGAAATTATTTAAATAATAAAGTTAATGGAGAAATTACTAAGTGGACAAGTGGTTAGAAGTGGGTTAGCCCTAAAATAATGAAAGTGGTTTAAGAGATTTTAGAAGGTAAATAATAAAGTGAAGTGATGAGTGTACTATAATTCAAAGTGGATACAGAATAAATTATTTAAATAATAAAGTTAATGGAGAAATTACTAAGTGGACAAGTGGTTAGAAGTGGGTTAACCCTAAAATAAGTAAAGTGGGTTAAGATGGTTAAAGGGTAACCCCTTGAGGAAGCTACATGAAAGTATAAATAAGAGGAAAGGATCTCTCATTTTTAATAAAAATTGAGAATATTGAATATCTACAAGTGACTGAGGTAACCAAAGGATATCTAAGCCGAATTTTAGAGGGAAGTTGAAGTAAAGAAGGCCGAAATTCAAGGGAGGATAAATTCTTTTGATGATGCTTTCTAAGGTATGTTATTTACAGGCCATCTCACCATGTTAACAATAGATTTTTTTATAGAATGATTCATACCGTGAAATTGGGAGGTTGTTGAGGAAACATATCCAAGTAGTTGTGATAAAAAATTCATCTTGTCGGTCGTTGTATTTTTGGAGTTACACTTTGTGGAAAATAGGGTTTGTGGATAGTCCTGAAACTAGTCTAAAACATGGGTTTTGGGTAAAAACATCATAACTTATTCATAAAAGATCCACATTTAGTAAGACCAAATGTATTGATTAGAGTACAATCTGTAGTATTATGTGTACCATTTTTAGATTCATACAACAAATATTCCATGTGGGGCACGCTCTACAAGTTCTCTCTCTAGAATAAGACAAAATTCAATAAGGTATGTCATTTTTTCTATAACTCATTTTCTGAGAGGATCCAAGTAGTGAAACCTGGAGAAATTGCATAAAAGACACTGAAGAACATTGTGTACTATTTTAAGATCTTTGTTCATTACAGGTTAGGGTTGTTGACTAATCTAAAAGTAGTCATGTGAGACTAAAGTAAAGTTTGATGAAAATGCTAGTCTCTTGTTGTTAAAGTTAAGGAAGGTTTGTAGGTATGTGATCATATACATCGGGTCTATTACAGATTTACAAATCATATTTGGATGATGAAATTGATGAGGGATTTTGGTTGAGGTACATGTTGGGTACATGGTTGAGACAAGTAGTTGATGAGTTGGCACATACATAAAGTGTATAGTTGATGATGTTGGTACATCTTGATGAGTCATATTTTATGTGTATTTTATGCATGATTGGTAAATATTTGGTGCATGGTTGATGCACTTGCTTATGGTACAGGTTGATTATAGGTTTTTTGGACAAGTTATTGTGACGACTTATTTGTATAGGTTTGGTGCATGGTTGATGCATTTGTTTATGGTACAGGTTGATGTATGGTGCATGTTGGCACGGGTTATTGGTATAGGTTGTTATAGGTTGTTTGGTGTAGGTTGATTGTACAGGTTTACAACAACATATCTCACAGTGATAGTGTGACAATGGTTCCATCATTCTACTTCTACGACAGGGCGATTGGATAGGGCAAGGACAGGTGGTTGTAGCCAAAGAACATGGGGGGTTGTAGCCTTCTTCTGGTTGTAGCCAGAGAATTGGGGGGTTAGATCTTCCCTCAGGTTGTATCCTAAGAAACTAGGAGGTTGGAGCCTCCTTCCAGTTGCAGCTGGAAAACAAAGGAAGTTGGTGCTTGCAATGAATGTAATTCTTAAATACATATAAGAACAAGCATTCTGTGGTTTTCTCCCACTTTGGGTTTCCACACAAAAACACTGGTGTAATGTGTATGTGTATGATTTCTCATTTGTTCATTGTTTATTTACTCTGCAACTATTGGATGATAATGCTACATTGATATAAAACTTGCATTTTGTGGTTAAAAAGGATTGTTTCTCTATTATTGATTCACCCCCCCCTCTCAGTAATCGTTGCATATTTACCTTTTCATCATTTATGTAGGGCACATACCTTATCAGCTCAAGGAATTTGTTGATATATTCATCTATTGTGAGTTGTCCCAACTTGAGTTCATAGAACTCCTTGGTATTCCCATCAAAGTATTTCTCAGACAGATACTTCTTCTTGAAGTATTTCTCAAATTATTTCCATGACAAGTCCTTCTCATGGATTCCTTTCACATTCCTAAGGTCTTCCCACCAAATGGAGGCCTTTCCATTCAGGTTAAAAATGGCTATTCAAACCTTTAAATTTTCAAAGTAGTCATGGACTCTGAAGTACTTCTTCAAGCCAAGAACCCAAACTTCTGCTTCTTCCCCCTTCTTAATTTTTCCATCGAAAGTGGGTGGTTTGGAATTCTTAAAATATTTAGGGTCATGGCTCTTGGAATGTTTCCTCTTCTTTATTCTCCTCTAGGAATGTGAACTAGTTTTACTACTAGATGATTCCTTGGAGTTGTCAGTTTCCTCACCAGAGGATTCTTCCGATGAGTGTCTCTTAACTCCATGTTGGGCCTTCTTTGAGGTGATTCTCCTTGTATGTACACATTCAAGACCATGCCTTTGTATCTCAGGTGGAATTTGGGTTTTCTTAGTGTCATGTTTGTCCACATGACTGGTTGTTGGGCCATGTTGCAACTGCCTTTGTATATATGATAAGCTTTGTAGTAGGATTGCATTAATTTCAGTTTGTTTTTCCTGCTCTTTTATCATCCTTTCATTGTCATCCTTACAACTTTGTAATTCTTCCATGAGGATTCTTATGGTTTCAACTAGATGTGGAGGGTTTTCCACCACCCTCCTCTCATCAGATTCGTCCTCTCTATTGTGGGAGATTTCCCCCAATTCATGGTGTCTCACCATACTTTATGCTGTAGTTTTCCAGTGGTCAATTGAATGCTTGATTGTTGATAAAACATTTTTTGTTAGTTAATCATTTACTAAATTATGAACAACACACAGTTTAGAGTTTTTTTTTCAAAACATATACAACAACAAAAAGTTTCATTCCTCTCTTTAGTAGAGGTTTAAATAAGCCTCTTAGGAGTGGGGTAATATAGGTTGCTACCCTTAAAATTTATCTAATAATATTTTAATGTGACTCGTTCATGATCCCAAGCAGGAGAAGTGTTGTTTCCTTCTCTTATACCAATTTGTAACACACCCTACCCCTAAGTACTCTTTCTAGGGATGAGGCATCAAAATGTTTCTTACCTTAATCACCTCGAATCTTGTTTCTAAGTTATTCATCCTCTTCTACTAAATCGCATCTCTCCAACGACTATTATGAAGCTCAAATATGATCGTTGGATTGAAAGTTATGGCCTCCCAAAGCTCTTTGGGTGCTATTATTCAAGAGTCATGAGGCACCGAAGTGGGTTCACCTCATCCGTACCATCCCCAAGTTTCCTATGTCCATGGTGGAATTCCATCCACCATCCAATCCAACAACGAGACTTGATCCTCGTTTAACACATAGGCTAGAGGGGAGTTTGGTGTTCGATGCTTCGACGGTGAATGCCCCTTTTCATTTCTTCTTGCATCTCCTCCAAAATCCTAAATTCCCGAGCTCCTGAAGGAGCATGAAATATCACCACATGGATCCAACCTTCGGGCCTTTCATCTTACCTATGACACTACACCCCAAACCTCTAGAGTCCTAAAGTCCTAGACTCCTGAAGAGTTCACCCTTGCATGTGGTGATGCATTAGATGCAAAGGTAATGACAGGTGGGTCATGAGTAATCCACCCGTAAATAAGCCAAGTGAATACGTGTCATAGGGGTGACATGCAGTAAGGCAGAGATGAAATGTGGCCCCTTCAGTGGGTGACACATGTCACATTTTAATGGGAACATAGTGTTTGCGAAACATACTAATCAAGGTGACACGTGGCACGTTAATCATGGGTCCACATCACCTGGGGTGATGTCAATGTGCCACATCACTCTGGACTGATAGAATTTCGATGCCCTTAGATCTAATGGTCGATAAGAATCCAGGTAAATCCATTGATCTAAGGCCTCCATTACTTCGTAAATTCGACATTTGGGTGATCCGCTATGTGACCTCCTCCTTGCTCCCTGAGTGGTCATTGTTGGGATGACCATATTATAGATCTAACGGTCAGGAAAAACCCTACAACGTCCTCATATCTTACCAACCCCTTTAGATTTCAGAGGCTTTTTCTCTCTTACCAACCCCTTTCTCCCATAGTGGTCAACGCTAGACTGACCACAACATGGATCCAATGATTGGGAAGGATCTAGAAGTGTCCCTAGATATACGGTTTGCATTAGTTCATAGCTCCAGCCTTCTGGTTTTTTGGCATTATAGCAGCTCTGTTCTCCAGAAGTAGGACTTTGCCAAAGTGTTATACGTGAGTCCCTCCACTAGTTTATCGGATGGTTAAGAGGGAAGACTCCCTAGATCCATGGCTCACATCAATTCGTGACTTTGACGTTCATGGAATTTGGTGCTATAAAACCTCGGTTCTCCAAAAGTAGTCAACGCCGAACTTATCTCGACATAGATCCAATGGCTAGGGGGAATCCTGAATACCCTCGGATCTGTGGCTCGAGTTACTTCACGATTTGTAAATGAGTCAGGGTTTAATGGTAAGACAAGTCTATCTGCCATGGTTAGGGAAATCGCTAGATGTTGATCAACCTAGTGGGTAACTATAATAAAAGTTTTCCTTCAATCGGTTTGAAAAATGGTAAGGTCGTAACACCCAGGAGTTCCAAATCTAGAAAGGCTTAGCCCCTTTCAGGCCTAGTGCAGGGTTCCTAGACCTTGGGCATATGGTTCCTCCGAAAATTATTGTGGGCTACACACTTAACTCTTAGCCGTGAATTGGTTTAGGCCATGTGCATGATACCTCAATCACATAGGTGAAGGATCTAAAGGAGGTGCCTTCCTTACACAAAGTTCAAACTTAGTATTCCTACGAAGGTAAATTCGAGAGTTCGAGAGGACTTAAGCATTCCCATTATCCCTACCCCGATTCTCTTGAAAAATCACGTCCCATAACTCTTTAGATACTAAGCTAAGGCAAACAAAGGACCATTCAAAAGCATGGGTTCATAGAGACATAATGATCATTTGTACCATAATCATTCAATCCCTAACTTAGTCATAAACATGTATATTCAATCATCATTTCAATTCCAGTACACAGATTTTGAAATACTTATCAGAAACCAGAATCATTAAGCGACTGCTATAAGGGGTGATTGTTTCCACTCAACCATAGGCACAACCACTCCTAAATGGATTTACCATTGGTCACCCCTTAGCTAGAACATTATTCTCTGAGAGAGGCTCTTTCTTCTTGCTCAGTGACAGTCAGGGATGAAAGTTACTCTCCTCCTCCCACATGGTCTCAACAAATGATTTTCTCTGTACCAAGCAAGGGGGTATGCAATGAATACTTCAACATCACTCATCAACCCCATTTATTATCTTGGACTGAAAATTCTACCAACAACTTATTTCACCTATAAGAACGAACTTGTTTCTCAGTTCTCCCTCGAACCAGAGAGCTGCAAGCACTCTTTTCTCTTCCGAAGATTGGTCTCTCCACTCTGCTTCTTCGCATAACTTCCTCTACCCACGAATCACCTCCTTTCTTTCCTTCCTCAACAATATTGCGTGGGTCCAAATACCTAACTCGTGTTCAAGTATGAAAGCCTTACATATGGGTACCTTTCCCCATCTCCTCATTAACTCTTAAGGATGCTTTTCCAACTACCAACCTGATTGGTAATTCATTTCCGGGTCAGAGGACTGTTCTGGGTCTAAGAAATTAAATCCAATAAAGTACTGGTTTGGTGGGGGTCATATCAACCATTTCTGGTTCCCCTCACCATCCCTCTCATAGAATCGTGGTATATCTTGGATAACCCCACTTTCAACAACTAAGCAACACTATCCATATTTAATTAATAACATAAATACATACATTACCTTTTATAACAAAAGGTTCATCAAATCCATCATTCACACATATTTAGTTTTCCACAGTATTTTGGAAAGATATACTTATATTTACAAGTTGTGGGAAACAGGCGTGTTACAATCCCCTCCCCCTTAAGGAACATGTTCCTCAATGTTCTACCTGCCGATGTGCTCTGTATGTACAAAAGTAAACAAAAATGGGTATAGATGTTTCATGACATCCTCCATTTCGATTGTGGCTTCATCTAGACCAAAGTGTCTCCACTGCACCTTGACTTGTACAATGGTTTTGTTCTTGAGTGGGAATTCCTTCCTGTCTATTATGCATTGTGGTTATGGAAGGAATTCTCCCTCTATTTCCACTTGGATCACAGACCAATCAATTATATGATTAGAATTATGTACATATTTATTCAGTAACGAAACATGGAAAACATTATGTGCCTTCACTATGGGAGGAATTTCTAGTCTGTATGCTACAGATCACAGTCTATCCAAAATTTCAAAGGGTCCATAATACTGAGGTGATAGCTTGGCATAGGCTCCCATTTTCAAGGAGCTTTTCCTGGGTCTAATTTTGAGATGCACATGATCCCTTGCTTTGAACTCTCTAGGAGTCCTTTTTCTATCTACATAGCTTTTCTACCTATCCTGAGCTACTTTCAGATTCTATTTTATCTGAAATACATGTTGCTCCATTTCTTTTATAATATCTGGCCTGATTGTAATTATGTCTACTGGGTTATACCAGCTGATTGGAATCTTGCATTGTCTACCATAAAGGGCCTCGAAAGGGCTCATCTCCAATGACTCTTGATAGCCATTGTTGTAAGAAAATTCTACCGTTGGTAGGTAGTCTTCCCACTTCTTGGGATGATGCATCACATGAATCCTTAACATGTCCTATAATACTTGGTTTACTCTCTCTGTCTATCCATCGGTTTGAGGGTGATAGGCTGTACTAAATAACAATTTAGTTTCAAAACCAACAAATAGAGATTTCTAAAAAGTTGAAGTAAATTTTGTATCTCGGTCGAATATGATTTCCTTAGGCATGCCATGCAGTCTAAATATTTCTTTCATGAAAATACCGACAATATCTATTGCCTTGCAAGTTTACTTGATGGGAATGAAGTGAGAAACCTTGCTCGGTTTTTCCACAACTACCATGATGGCGTCATTTTTATTGGTTGATCTTGGTAACCTTGTTATGAAATCCATGGAGATGGTCTTTTGTGTAGTTCATCCATTATGAACCTCTTCAAGTAGTCACAATTTGGAATATACAATCTTCCCTTGCAAGTCAACAGACCTTCATCAAGCACCTGATAACCTTCGTACTTCAACCATGTGGGATCTTCTCTTAGGTATGATGTCATGATCTCGAAGAATGCATATGTTTCTTGTGCACTTCTGGCTCTTTCCTTGATGTTTGATTCACTAGTGCTTACAACTTCCAAGTGAACCACTTCCATACTTATACTAAGGGAATCAACCACCCTATTCTCCTTTCCTTTGATATGTTTGATTTCAAAATTAAACTCACTAAGGAGATACATCAACCTAACTTGTCTAACATTGAGTTTTGGTTGGTCAAACAAATACCTCAACCCACTATGGTCTGTCATAAGTACAAATATTCTACCTAAGAGTTAATGCCTCCACATTTTTAAAGCATGCACTATGGCAACAAATTACATATCATGGGTCACATAATTGACTTCATGCTCATTCAATTTTCTAGATTTGTAGCAAATCACATGTCCTTCTTTCATAAGGACTCCTCCGAGCCCTACCTTGCAGGCATCTATACACACAAGGAAGTCCTTGTCTAGGTCTGCAATATTCAGTACATGTGAATTGGTTAGAAGGTATTTCAGCTCTTGAAATATGTCCTCACATTATGATGTCCAAATGAATTTAACCCCCTTTTTCTGAAGGGAGGTGATTGGGAAACCAACCTTGGAGAATCCTTTTATGAATCTCTTATAATATCCTTCCAAGCCCATAAAGGATATGATATCAGATACATCCTTTGGGGTAGGCCAATCCATGATGGCTTTAATCTTGTCAGGATCAACTGCTACTCCTTCCTCAAAAATAACATGGCCTAAGTAATGGACTTGTTTCTGTAAAAATTCACACTTACTAAGCTTAGCATAGAGTTGATGTTCTCTTAGCACTTGGAGTACTAGCTTGAGATGTTCTTCATTCTCTTCCCTATTCTTGGAATAGATTATGATATCATCATTGAAAACAAAAAAAAACCTATCCAATAACTTTATGAATATGTTATTCATTAAGAACATAAAAGTGGTTGGTGCATTGGTAAGCCCAAATGGCACCACCACCAATTCATAGTGACCATATCTTTTCCTAAAGGTTGTCTTGTGGATGTATTCATGTTTAATTCAGATCTGATGGTATCCAGATCTCAAGTCAATCTTGGAAAATATTGTAGCACCTGTAATATTCCAGATCTAAAAAGTATGCAAAACAAAAATAAAATGCTAGAAATGGCAGATGAACAAAAATATAACCAGAATAACACCACAATAATACTGAAGTGATAACAGAAGAGCACCAGAAAGAGAACCTCGATTACTGAGAGAAATGTGCATGGGCCTCTTTGAGGGGGAAATCTCCAGTCGAGAAAATCTCTATTACAATAATATCCAAGCCAGGGTTCACATACCCTCGACTCCTATTTATACTAAATATGTCTATCAAGAGAACCATCTAGAGGAAGATCCTTCTAGAAGCGAAAGCTTCTATTAGTTCTTCTTACATTCGATTTATTCTACCTTATTGCAAGGCCTTATTAATATTGGCCTTTATTACATCGGAATACATTGTTCTACCTACGTAAGGGGTTAGGTCCCTAACATGTCCACCCCCTTAGAAACAACCTTGTCCTCAAGGCTTGAGATGTGGAAATTGTTGTAGAATGGTAGCTAGTTCCCAAGTGGAATCTGCTGGACTTGTATCTTTCCATTGGGCTAACACTTCCTTGATGGTTCACTGATGCAAGCGATGCTCATGCTGGTCCAAAACTACTTGTGGCGGTATCCAAATGGAGCCTTCTTCTTCCAACTCGGGAAGGTTGGTTTGAGTTTGGCACTTAGTTCCAATGACCTTCTTCAAGCATGAAACATGAAAAACAAGATGTAGCTTAGAATGATCGGGCAAAGTTAACTGATAGGTCACATATCCCACATGCTTGATAACTATATAAGGACCATAAAATTTGGGCGGTAGCTTCTGACAATGGTCAGCCTTGAGGGAATTTTTCTTGTAAGGTTGTAGTCGAAGAAACACCTGATCCCCTTCTGCAAATTGACGTTTAGAGTGACCTTGATCTTCTTGTTGCTTCATGCGATTCTGAGCCATGAACAAATTATCTTTGAGGATACGAAGAATAGCCTCTTGAACTGTAAGCATTTGGTCAACCACCTGGATCTTCGAGACACCTGGTAAATATGAGAAGACTGAAGGTGGCTGTTGTCCATAGACCACTTCAAAACGAGTCATGTGTGTAGCTGTATGGTATGAAGTGTTGTACCGCCATTCAACTAGGGGTAACCATTGAGCCTACTGATTTTGCTTTTCTGATGCAAAACACCTTAGATATGTTTCCAAACACTTGTTGACAAATTCAATTTGACCATCCGTCTGGGGATGATAAGTTGTGCTAAGTTGCAATTGGGTGCCTTGTAGCTTGAGTAGTTCTTGCCAAAAATTGTTAGTGAAAGTTGGGTCGCGATCAGAAACAATAGAATGCGGCATGCCATGAAGCTTGAAGACCCGATCCATGAAAAGTTGAGCCACTGTGGATGCTGTAAATGGGTGTTGAAGAGCACAAAAATGAGCATACTTGGAAAGGTGATCAACTACCACCATGATGAATGATTTATTACCCGATTTAGGTAATCCTGTAATAAAATCCATAGAGACATCCCTCCAAATAGTAGGTGGAATCGGAAGTGGTTGTAGTGTGCCCAGAGATTTGACTATTTCTCCCTTGATGCGTTGACACACATCACATTCAACCAAAAAATTATGAACGTCTTGTTTCATACCATCCCAAAAAAAAGAACGTTTGACCCTGTCATAGGTTTTGGTAAACCCGGAGTGCCCAATTATGGGTGTAGCATGAAGCTCAAAAAGCACTGTGGATTTAAGTTTTGACTGTTTACTTAAATACATACGACCTTTGTATCGAAGCTCATCATGGATCCATGAGTACCCTGGGGAAACTAGAGAATTGGACTGCAATTGTTGTATCAGATGCGAAATTTTGGGATCTTGTAGCCATTCTTGGAGAACGACTTGGAGCCAATCTGGTACAATGAAGGAGAGAGAAAAAAGGGAGCCTTCATCTTCATATTTTCAGGAAAGTGCATCGACCACCACATTGTCTTTTCCTTTCTTCTAAATGATCTCATAATCATATCCAAATAGCTTAGTCACCCATTTCTGTTGCTCTGGGGAGGAAATGCGTTGTTCCAGAAAATACTTGAGGCTTTGATGGTCTGTCTTAATTTGGAATCATTGCCCCAATAGATAAGGGTGCCACAAATCAATGACATGTAGAATAGCCAACATTTCATTTTCATAGATTGATTTGCCCAAATTTTGTTCAGACAGTTTTTTGTTGGTAAAGGCTAAAGGCCTACCCCTATTGCATAAGGACAACGCCAATACCTTTCCCTGGAACACCACATTCCAAGAAAAAGGTCTTTGTGAAATTAGGAAGGGCCAGGAATGGAGTGGTGCACATGGACATCTTCAAGGTTTGAAAATCCTGATCATCTGTTGGGGTGCAAGTGAAAGAATTATTTTTAAGGAGTGCCGTGAGAGGTTCCACAATCTTTCCATAATTCTTAACAAAATTGCGATAATAACCTGTTAGGCCCAGATTTCCTCACAAAATTTTGAGAGTCTTTGGGTGAGGAAAATATTTCATAGCTTCAATCTTTTTAAGATCCACCCTGACACCATTCTTGCCAACAAGATGCCCCAAGTACTTGACTTCTGAGGCACCAAAAGCACATGTGGATTGTTTCAGGAAAAGTTGGTTCTGAGAGAGTATATGGAGAACTCGGTCCACACAAGCAAGGTGGTCTATCCAGGTTTTTCTATAGATGAGGATATCATCAAAGAAAACTAAGACAAACTGATAGAGAAAGGGGAGAAAGACATGATTCACGAGGCTTTGGAAGGTGGAGGGGGCATTACACAAGACAAAGGGCATGACCAAAAACTCATAGTGGCCCTCATGAGTTCTAAAGGAAGTCTTAGGAATGTCTACCTCTTTCATACGGATCTGGTGGTAGCCAGAACGAAGATCAAGTTTCATAAAGAACTGGGCGCCACTCAATTCATCCAAGAGGTCATCAATGATAGGAATGGGAAATTTGTCTTTAATGGTGAGTTTGTTGAGGGCACGAAAGTCAGGAAACATGCACCAAGAACCTTCTTTCTTCAGGACCATGAACACAAGAGAAGAGTAGGGGCTCGTACTAGGGATGATCCGAAAAATGAAGCTATTACTGATAAATCACATGTTAGTTTAATGTACTTTTTGTATCGGATCGTTAAGAATGCGAAATACATAAACTTGTTATCTTGTTTGCGGAATATCAAATGTGACTTTTACTTGATGCTTATTAATGTATAAAGAGATCAGCCATTAATATTCATGCTGCAAATGAAGAGAATAGAACAACAAAACAGAAAGAGAAATAGAGACAAGAGGTTGATAACGGAGTTCACCAATCGTTGGCTACGTCTCTGGGCCCTCTTCCAAGTGGAGGACCTCTTTATTGTTCTTTAAAATGCTTAAAGTTCTCTTAAAATGCTCTTTGATGTTAAATTACATGCTTCATGTCTTCTATGCAAGACCGCCTTGCTCAAATTCATGCATGCACCATCAAAATCCTCTCAACAACATGAGAAAAACGCCTCTCAAAACATGAGAAAATGCCAAAATTTACAAACTGCCACTTCAAAACCTTGCATCATAAAAGTCTCTTATCAGGCTCAAAAAGCCTTAAATTTATATTATTTAGGCCCAAAAAGAGAATCCCAAATTCCCCTAAATATCTGGCCTCTTGTTGGGATCAAATCCCCCTTCAAATGGCCAAAAATCCTAAAAACAAACCACTTTCTGGTCATAATATCAGGCAAAATAATTAAAAATTAGCATACACAGGTAAAAACCCACTTTTAAACTTTAGGATAAGGTTAAACCCCCAAAGGATGGGCGCGCCCCCCCAAACAGGGTCACATAACACCATAAACCCGTGGGTTGGGGCTTAGCCCCAACCCCCTTCCACCCACATAGCAATAAATTTCACTTTAAATAAAGTTAACTATGTTATATTTAATAAGTGATATATTTGGCACGTTGGTATTGGGGCTCTTTCCAAGGCTTTGGCTTGGTGGTGGTAGGTCATGGGTTCAAAACCCATGGACTCCATAAACCTTCTTTTAACATAGTCACCAAATGACAGGGTGCCACGTGGTAGCCCATGCCTGGGCCACGTGGCACAACCCCATTTGCCCAATGCATGGCATGTGTCAACCGACGGTTGGTCCACCATCACTGCCCAGTCACTCCACTGCTGTGATACCACATGTCACCTGCTTTTGTTGTGTCAGCATGTTGACTGTGCTTGCCACCTGTAAGAGTGTGCCACATGTCACTCTTTCAGTGGTGACACGTGTCACCTCCGGGTTGGTCCACATCAGCTGTATGACCCATTGTACATCAGCAGTGATGATGTCAGCATGATGACATCAGGATTTTGTCATGCTGACATCAGCATTGACTTTTAGACAGTTGACCTTTGACTTTTTACCTATTTGTATTTTCGATTAGAATGCGATAACTTTCACATACGGAGCCCGTTTGAGGAAGTAAATGTACTGCTAGAATCAACATGATGAGCCAGTCGCAATGGAATTGGTTTCATCCAATTATGAGAACTTTGATTTTTGAGCATTTTCTGAGCCTGGGGAGCCTCCTGGATCATTCCTCCCCACTTTGGAAGCTTTTGGACCACCAAAAGTCTGTTTTTACTCAGGTAAGAAGTGAGGGTACTACCTCCCCACTTTGTCCTGTATCATCCATCCTCTCTGCTGGGATAATGATCACCTGACTAATCACAACAAACATGAAAACTGAGATAGCATTGTTTATCAAAGTAATCATTTCATTTATCGCACAATCATCTATATTCTTTGTCGCACTTTTCATCCATACACCACTAAACAACAACAAACTAATCAACAATACTGAGTATGCAAATGAAAATGACAAAACATGCTTCCCCTTTTGAACAGGAACAATAATCAAAGTATGTAGCTGAACCTTATGTTGTACCTCCGGTGACACTTCATGATTGCTTGAAACATATGGAATCATCTCATGTTTAGAATCATTGAATTCATGTTTTGTTACAGACATAAGTGTTAAACTTCTGCTTGCATTTACTATTCTTTTTAACTGCCCTGTAGCTGCAAAGGACCTGCCAGTTTTCATGCGATGAGCACGAACAATGTACTCCTTCCCATCTTTCTTGAAGCAATATTTATTTTCCTCCCTGTAGAATATGGATTTCCTATGATAAAGGTATGGGCTTCCCAATACAATTCCACATATGTCCAGTGGCACTATATCAAGCTCTACTTCATCAAAATAATTAGAAGTGATTGCAAACTTGATTTTACATTGCTTGGTTACTTGTAAATTGTTATCACCACATATCCATCCCAATGGATATGGTTTAGGATGTGAGTTAGTTTCAAGTCCCAAGTTATTCACAACATCTTTGCTGATTAGATTGGCTTGTGATCCACTGTCTACAAGAGTATAAACTTTGGCATTATGTGTTATGACTCTTATGTGGAAAATTTCATTCCTTTTACACTCATCATTTACATCAATTGATCTAGAAGAGCTAGTACTTGCAACAAAATTTATACCTCGGATTCCCATAGCTACAACCTGTGTCTCATCACCGGAATATGATCCAAGATCCACTTGAATTGTCGCAGTTGTGGTATTCTTCCTTTCGCGGTTGGCAAACTTCTTTGGCTTCAAGTCAGGTTGTAAGACCCAACAACGATCTTCATCATGACCTACTTTCTTGCAATGCTTGCAAGTAGGCTTCTCTTTTCTTGCTGTGGCTGTCTTCTTCTCTTTCCTTTTCCCTGCATCCTTTCTTTTCCAAGTATCTGTATAAACACTATCACCAAGATTCCCTTTACTAGATTCAATGTGAATGGCTTGTACACATACTTCATCAAAGTTAGAAGGATTTAGCATAAGAATAGTGTTCTTAAGATAGGAATGTAAACCACCAATATATTTTAGGAGTGTCTCTTGTGTATATAATGGAATACCCAAATTTAAATCTTTCTTACAAAATATCTGAGTATATTCTTGTACACTTTGACCTTTTGATTTCCTTAAACATTGCCAATTCATCATTTCTTGTTGCATGTAAGCTAAAGGGTAAAACTGTTGTTTTAATGCAATAACAAAATTATTCCAGGAAGAGATTGTTTTACCACTTTTCTTAAGATCATATCTAGTTCTGCTTTCCCACCATATGAGAGCTGTGCCTCCCAATTTGAGACTTGCTAGTTGGATCTTAGTTTCATCATCAATAATCTTTTGTATCCTGCAATAGACCTCTAATTGTCTCACCCAATTATCTAGCTTTTCTACATCTAATTCACCATCATAAGTGGATAATTGAAACTTTACATCTAACTTTAATAACGACATATAATAAGAATGATGATTTTTTTTCTTATCCTTGGAGGAATGTACACTTTCTTCATTATTATATGATGAGGATGAAGGAGAAGAAGGTTCCGAAGGTCCACCACCTCCAACTCCTCCTTCTGCTCTTACCGAAGATTCACCTTCTTCATTGCCTCGAAGCCTTCGTTGCCATATTTCATGATAAATATCCTCTACCATGGCTTGCATCAATTTAAAGGTCTCAAAGAAATCATCTTTAGTTTTGTAAGGACCCAATTTCTGTGGCGAAGACATCTCTTGCTTATGTGGCCGCCTTTGAATCTCTGTGTCAAGAGCCTCAAGTTGGCCTTCTCCTCGCTTGAGTTTTTCTCTCGTGAGCATCCAATGCTTGCAATTCCTGTCAAACCTTCATGACCAAATGCTCTGATACCATAAACTTGATCCAAAAAACAAAGGTATTACTGATAAATCGCAAGTTAGTTTAATGTATTTTTTGCATCGGATCGTTAAGAATGCGAAATACATAAACTTGTTATCTTGTTTGCGGAATATCAAATGTGAATTTTACTTGATGCTTATTAATGTATAAAGAGATCAACCATTAATATTCATGTTGAAAATGAAGATAATAGAACAACATAACAGAAAGATAAATAGAGACAAGAGGTTGATAACGGAGTTCACCAATCGTTGGCTACGTCTCCGGGCCCGCTTCCAAGTGGAGGACCTTTTTATTGCTCTTTAAAATGCTCAAAGTTCTCTTACAATGCTCTTTTCTGTTACATTAAATGCTTCATGTCTTCTGTGCAATACCTCCTTGCTCATATTCATGCATGCACCATCAAAATCCTCTCAACAACATGAGAAAAACGCCTCTCAAAACATGAGAAAATGCCAAAATTTACAAACTGCCACTTCAAAACCCTGCATCAAAAAAGTCTCTTATCAAGCTCAAAAAGACTTAAATTTATAGTATTTAGGCCCAACAAGAGAATCCCAACTTCCCCTAAATATCTGGCCTCTTGTTGGGATCAAATCCCCCTTCAAATGGCCAAAAATCCTAAAAACAAACCACTTTCTGGTCATAATATCAGGCAAAATAATTAAAAATTAGCATACACAGGTAAAAACCCACTTTTAAAATTTAGGATAAGGTTAAACCCCAAAGGATGGGTGCGTTCCCCCAAACAGGGTCACATAACACCATAAACCCGTGGGTTGGGGCTTAGCCCCAACCCCCTTCCGCCCACATAGCAATGAATTTCACTTTAAATAAATTTAACTATGTCATATTTAATAAGTAATATATATGGCGCATTGGTGTTGGGGCTCTTTCCAAGGCTTTGGCTTGGTGGTGGTAGGTTGTGGGTTCAAAACCCATGGACTCCATAAACCTTCTTTTAACATAGTCACAAAAAAACGGGGTGCCACGTGGTAGCCCACGCCTGGGCCACGTGGCACCACCCGATTTTCCCAATGCATGCCATGTGTCATCCAACGGTTGGTCCACCATCACTGCCCAGTCACTCCACTGCCGTGATACCACATGTCACCTGCTTCTGCTGCATCAACATGTTGACTGTGCCTGCCACCTATAAGAGTGTGCCACATGTCACTCTTTCAGTGGTGACACGTGTCACCTTTGGGTTGGTCCACATCAATTGTACGACCCATTGTACCTCTGCCATGTGTCATCTCCAGAAGATGCCATGTCAACAATGATGATGTCATCATGTTGTCATGCTGACGTTAGTGTTGACTTTTAGACAGTTGACCTTTGACTTTTTACATGTTTGGGTTTTCGATCAGAACGCGATAACTTTCGCATACAGAGCTCATTTGAGGAAGTAAATATACTACCAGAATCAACGCAACGAGCCGGTCACAATGGAATTTGTTTCATCCAATTCTGAGAACTTTGATTTTTGAGCATTTTCTGAGCCTGGGGAGCCTCTTGGATCAAGGGAGGATAATGCTTGTCTTGAGCAGTTCTTGAACCATTTTCTCAATTTAAGTTTTTTGGGAAAAGGGGTGACGATAGTGATGGGTATTGGGAGGGAGGCTTTGTGGTATAAGGGGAATGGAATGATCATGAACACCACAGGAAGGCAGGAGTTCCTGGGGAGTGGAAAATACCACTTGATGTTTAGAGAGGATGGATTGAAGGTCTTGCAGCACATAGGGTATCTCAGTTTCCTGTATGACATGGAGTTGAGAAATAACGCAAGAATGACCTTTTTTGAGCAAATTTTCCATGCGATGGGAACTAATGATCTTTGGTGAACTGATGGTGATGCCTTGAAACTTATATTTTTGACCCTCCTGGTCAAATTGCATGGTTAATTCCTTGAAATCCATGAGAATGGGACCCAAAGTCCTTAGCTAGTCTCCACCCAACACAATGTCACAACCACCCATGTTGAAGAGAACATATGATATTTCAGGTGGTAGTCACCAATTTGGAGACGCACATTTTCACAACACCCTCCACATTTCATGGAGCCACCACTGGAAATCATGATTTGAAAATTATTGACTGCATGGATATAATAGTGATTTTCTTGGGCAATGCGACGATGAATAAAATTATGGGTGTTGCCACTATCAACCAGAATGATGACCTTCCTATGCTTGATATAACCAATTAACTTGAGGGTTTTGGGAGCAGAGAAACCAGTGAGAGAATTTAGGGAAATGATCGGTTCTACTTCGGGAGGGTCTGAGGGAGGGGTTATGTTCATTGTTTCATTTGACTCAAAAAAAAGGGGAGTTTCAACATCCTCTTCTGAAACATCCTTTGATATGGCCATAAAAAGATTTTGTTCCTTACACTTGTGGCCCAGAAAATATTTTTCATCACAATTATAACAAAGGCCTTTGAGTTGGCGTTCAACCATTTTACCTCTAGTCAATTTTTGGATCTTTAGTGTTGAACATCGAGTAGTGGGATTTACTGGTTTAGTGCGAGGAATAAAGGGGGGTTTCCGGTTTTGAGAAGATACAACCTGTTGTGCTTTTTTATCTCTTTTAGTAGCCTCCACCCAACTCTGAGGCCAAGCCATGAGGACATGGGCACAAATCTCATCCTTGAGGCCACTGATAAAACATTCTCGGAAAAAGGCATCAGACATTCCCTCTATCCGAAAAGCTAGGTGCTCAATAGAAGCTATAAAGTATTCCACTATTCCTGATTGTTTCAACTTTGTCAAACACCCTAAATGATTGGTGTCAGTGTCAAAGCGTTCATAAATCTCTACCACAAAGTGTGTTCAAGCAATATACCCTTGACATGAAGTTTTTCTCCATTGCCACCATTGCCAACGTTCTTGATCTAGATGGAGAACAACATAATGGAGTTTGATCAAGTCATTTGTAATGCCATATACAGAGAAATAATGTTCCATTTGGGTTACCCAACTAGTGGGATCCGAGCCATCAAATCTGGTCACATCCACCCGCGAAAGGCGTAGGTCATGCTAAAAGTGATGGGGCTGAAAATTATGGGAATGAGAGGAAGTTTTAGCTTCGGTATGTGGGGGTGGGTCAGATAAAGGGTTATCTACAGGGATATGCAACTTTGTGCAGATCATCAAAACAACATATTCAATCTGGGTAGTCATGTCTTGTTTGAGTTCCTCGATTGAGGCGACGATGGAGGACTGCATGGTTGTATTGATGGTGGCAACATTGACACTGAGCTGTTTCACTTCTTGTTGGGTCTCTGTGAAATTAGATTGCAAGGTATTGAAGCGAGCTTCCAAGTCTTGGCTATGGGTATGGGCCATGATGAAGAGGGAACCTAAACAGGGCTGGGGGGCCAATTTTTTTTTTGAAAAATGATATGTATGAATGTGATAAGGGTGAAGAGATAAATCCAATGGAATAGGTCTCAAATAATGGTGCAAACATTTCCAAACTCATTTTTATTTTTTTTACACCTGCGGAGTTTTACTCTGGTCTGAAGAATACTGCAGTGATGAAATGCCCAAATTCTTAACCAGGAAGAAATGTGTAGTGATTTGGAAACCCGAACATAGTTGTGCGACAATAGATTTTGTCTGTTTTAATTTTTTTTTCCATCCCCAAGGGTTAGGTATTCAAGGGTTCTATAAACAAGGGTTTTCCCTGTGCTATAGATATCTAATATATGTGCGGGTTCCAACAGTATTACTCAGCCCAATATCTCAAGGAACTAACTAATGAGGCTAGACCATGCCCTTAGTCGTACTACCCAACTACCTAGGTAATAGAGAGTATTTTCTCAAGTGCTATTCTCAGTGGAACTATAGCAGTCAGGCGGTCGATCAGTTGATCTACATAGGGCTTTAGGAAATCTAGGCCGATCTGTACACAGGTGATGTCTGATGTGCTACCACTTGAAGGGGTACCAACAGGTGTTACACGGGTAGCCAACAAATGTGCGCTTAAGAACCAATTGTAGTTCCTGCATGTATAAATCCCTTAACCTCGGGTTTATGCACATAATGACAGATCTATATGGCTTAAAGACATCAGAATATGTCTCTACCCTAAAAAGAATTTAACCCACAATTTTCTACCAAGGAAAGTGCTCTTATACCACTTGTAATATTCCAGATCTAAAAAGTATGTAGAACAGAAATAAAATGCTAGAAATGGCAGATGAACAACAATATAACCAGAATAACACCACAATAATACTAAAATGATAACATAATAACACCAGAAAGAGCACTTCGATTACCAAGAGCAATGTTCACGAGCCTCTTCGAGGGGGCAACCTCCAGTCGACCAGAGCTCTATTACAATAATATCCAAGCTAGGGTTCACATACCCTCGACTCCTATTTATACTAAATATGTATATCAAGAGAACCATCTAGAGGAAGATCCTTCTAGAAGCAAAAGCTTCTATTAGGTCTTCTTACACTCGATTTATTCTACCTTATTGCAAGGCCTTATTAATATTTACCTTTATTACATCAAAATACATTGTTCTACCTATGTAAGGGGTTAGGTCCGTAACAACACCCCTTAATTGGTCAAACAATTCATCGATCCTTGGAAATAGATACTTATTCTTGTTGGTCATCTTATTGAGTTGCCTATAATATATGCATAGTTTGAGGGTGCCATCTTTATTTTTCACAAACAAGTTTGGTGCTCTTTGTGGAGACAAACTAGTTCGAATGTAGCCTTTGTCACACATCCCCTTTAACTGTAGTTTGAGTTCAAGTAGCTCTGGTGTACTCATTCTATAGGGTGTTCTAGACATTGGCACTGCTCCTAGTACAATTTCTATTGAAAAGTCAATATCCCTTCTTGGAGGTAGACCTGGCACCTCTTATGGGAATACATCTTTATATTCTCTTAATATGGGATGGTTCTCTAGTCTGGGTTTGTCATTCTCAACAAAGTTTAGTACTTGTATTGCATACAAGGGACATCCCTTTTTGCAATACTTCTTCACTTGGGGGGATGCGATTTGTCTCACCGAGACAAGATTTTGAATCCCTCGTAGGGTTACCCTTATTCCTTCTTCATTTTCACACTCTAAAGTTTTACTGTAACAATCCAACTTGGTTTTGTGGGCAGCCAACCAGTCCATGCCTATCAACAAGTCATAATATCCTAAAGGAAGTATGTTTAGGTTCGCTTGGGTGGGAAACCCACTTATAACAAATTGGCATGTTGGTGTGACCTCTATTACTTTTCTTTTGGTTCCAGTGGATAGTTGTACCAACCATGATTTAACATGTTTAACTTGTTGCTATTTACATTTCTCAATAGTTTGTGGGGTATCATAACTCAAATTAGAACCAGGGTCAATTAAAATGGAAACAAGATGGTTGGAAATCGTACCTTCCATTTCCACCACTGAAGCTTGGTGGTGAACTTGTCTATTATCCAAGGTTGCATAAATTTGTGGCAGGATCCTAGCCACATCGTTGACTCTGGTAGCCTCTTGGATGTTGTATACCCTCCCATTGTTCTGTTACCTAGGCAGACAGTCCCTCAATAGATGTTCCCCTCCACAACCCCAACATTTCAAGGGTTCCCTCTTCGTGTTATCAGTCTTAATTGGAGCTGCTATGAATGGTTTATTTCCACTCTGGGATGGAAAACTTTGTTGATAAACACTTCTAGCAGGAAGGCTCATCATAGAGATCTTACCATGCTTCTTAAATCTCTAGGATTTAAATCCCTTCTTCTTAAATCCCGAATTATTTTTCTTCTTCCAATATTCATGGGGTTCTGTCCTCTTCTTGAATTGCTCGTAGAAATACCTTGATTTTCAAAGAGTATCTTCTAAATTTTGTCCCGGTAGGACTGAGGTAATCCACTAATGAATCGTTGTATCTTTACTTTTTCATCATTTATATAGGGCACATACCTCATAATATCAAGGAATTTGTTGGTATATTCATCTATGGTGAGTTGTCCCAGCTTGATTTCATAGAACTGCTTGGTCTTTCCATCAAAGTAATTTTCTGACAGGTACTTCTTCTTGAAGTATTTCTCAAATTGTTTCCATGACAAGTCCTTCTCATGGGATCCTTTCACATTCCTAAGGTCCTCCCACCAAATGGAAGCTTTCCCATTTAGGTTGAAAATGGCTATATGAGCCTTTAAGTTTTCATAGTAGTCATGAACTCTGAAGTACTTCTTCAGGCCAAGTAGCCAAACTTCTGCTTCTTAACCCTTCTTAATATCTCCATCAAAGATGGGTGGTTTGGATTTCTTGAATTCTTCAGGGTCATGACTTCTGGAATGTTTCCTCTTATTTCCTCTCGTCTAACAATGGGAACTAGTTTTTCCACTAGAATATTCCTTTGAGTTGTCAGTGTCCTTAGAGGGACATTCCGGTGAGTGTCTCTTGACTCCCTGTTGGGCCTTCCTTGAGGTTCTCCTCCTGGTGTGGCCACTTTCTTGACCATGATTTTGTATCTCAGGTGGACTTGGATTTTTCTTAGTATGGTGCCTGTCCACATGACTGGTAGATGGACCATGTTTTAGTTGTCTTTGTATATCTGATAGAATTTGCAGTAATATTGCATTAATTTCGGTCTGATTTTCCTGCTCCTTTGTCAGCCTTTCATTGCTATCCTTATAACTCTGTAATTCTTCCATGAGGCTTCTTACAATTTCGGCCAAATCTGGAGGGGTTTCCACCACCCTCCTTTCATCAGATTCTTCTTCTCTATTGTGGGATCTCTTCCCCAACTCCTGATGTGTCACCATCCTTTACGTTGTAGTTCTCTTGTTGTTCACTGACAGTTGGAGTGATGTTAAAACATTTTTTGTTAGTTAGCAATCTACCAATTCATGAATAACACAGATCATTGTAAGGTGAATTCAGTTCTTTATTTGGAAACATTAGCAACCTACAATGAAAAGTTCCAAAACATCTATCAACAGTAGAAGGTTTCATTCCTTTCTTCAGTGAAGGTTCAAACAAGTTTCTTATAGAAGGGCGGTAAGGTAGGGTGTTACCCCATAAGTTCTCCAATAATGTTTTTATGCGACTCTTGCATGATCCCAAGCAGGCCAAGTGTTGTTTCCATGCTCTGATACCAATTTGTAACACACCCAACCCCTAAATACCCCTTCTAGGGATGGGACATCAAATTGTTTTTCTTCCTAACTATCTCAAATCCTAATTCTGGGATCTTCATTGGTTACTTCTTACCATGATCCTTTTAACGGTGTCCAACGCACTACAATCTGAGCTTTGGTTTGTAATTTATGGCCTCTCGAAGTTACCCAGGCATTATTAGTTGGGATCTTCTCCATTAAGAGATAAACATTCATTTTTCCTAATCCCCGAAGTCCCTAAATATTTCCACGTGGCCTTATCCATTCGATGATCAGTGTTCGATGTTTTACGTTGGACGTCCCTTTATTTCGGTGTTCGGCGGTAGACAATCGATGGTTGATGTCCCACACTTTCGATGGTCATTGAATGTTAAACATTCGATGATCAATGATCTTCATTGAAAATCCCTTTACTACACTATGCTCAAAACTCCCGAACTCCCAAAATTATCCAAACTCCCAGAGTCCCGAAATCTCACCATGTGGCCTTGGCCCTTCAACGATCAACATTCGATGTTTTACATTGGATGTTCGTATATTGTAACATGCCCCAAATATTTTGAACTCCTTAATTTATCCAAACTCCCGGAGTCTAGAACATGTCATCAACCACATTGGCCAGGTGGGCATGAAATAGAAGTTGACACGTGATGAGGGCCAGGGGTGACACCTGTCCTTGATAGGGGGTGAAACGTTTCATGCTCTAACAAGCATAAGGGGTATGTGAATCATCCATATTTGGGTGACATGTGGCACATGTAATGTGGGTCCACATCACCTTGAATGACGTTAGGATGCCACGTCATCTTGGACTGATAGTTTCCCAGACCTTCGATCTCACGGTTAGTAAGAGTCTATGTAGATCTATATATCTATGACTCGTTACTTCGAAACTCTAAAATTAAAATCTTGCCAACTCCTCACGTCATGAATTCCCTGAAGAGATAAGTCTCTAGACTCTCTAATATTGTGTCAAGTGTCCTCATCCTACCAATGGCTGAGATTCATTTTGGCGTTCGCGACTTCGGATGTTTTCACACTCTATAGGTTCTTGGCCAGGTTCCTCTGGATTACTAAGTCTCTGGACTATGGGATCACTTGCCATGTTCCCTTTCATCTACTGACTCCAATTCAACAAACAAACTTAGACATGGGACAAGTAGGGGCCATGTGTCACTCCATAATGCATTCTCAGTTGGTTGGATGATCGAGGGTGGGATTCTTAGATTGACAACTGAGAGGGATCCCAAAGGATCCGAGGATCGACGGTCCTCGTCACTTCAGAAGTTCAACATTCGGGAGTTTGGCATGTATCTTACGAATTTCTCTCCGGACCATGCCAGATATATCGCCATGTGTACCTAGCATCCATGGTGTTGGTTTTGATTCCCTTTTATCTATTTACTCTTACTAGTCTTAAAGGATTCTGATTCTATTGACCATTACAGATTGAACCCGGTTCATAACTAAGAAGCTTCCCAACAAAATCCCATAAATACTATCGCCCCCTCTAGTCACCCGGAAGGAAACACAGTACACAGAGTGTACCACATAGTCTCACCCGAGATAGATCTATGGGTGGCTGCAATACTTAGGTGTTTGCAACTTGATACTGAGCGAGATCTGCACCTTAACCTTTATTCACTTCATCTAGTATAATATTTATTCTATGCATGCATGTGGTACATCATATTTACTTAGTTACTTCATTCATTCAATATTCATCCACTAATCAGACACAAAGACACATTCATTCAATCACATAACATAGTGTTACCGTGGTTCACCCCCTCCTAGTCTACATCCATAAAGATCTAGCTCTAAGGATTTTATTATAGTTTGGAAACCTCCATGCCATGCATGGTTACAATCTTAGATATTCTTCCTTCCCACATGCTCCTCGATCCCTGTGAGGCTGACTAGATTGTACCAGGCTCCCCAGCCTATGATCTAACCCTCAGGATCGATTCTCTCATGCCCTTTCTATCTCACCCGCTTAGTAACTCGTACAGTCCTTACAATTCTCTTACTTTCTTTGTATATCTCATGTCTCCCTCCCTCTCTCTCTCTCTCCAACTCTCCCCCACTCTCTCTCTATATATCTCTTATATTTATCTTCGTCTCACCAGCCATTACAATGTATTACAAAAACCCTAACCCTGGCCTTGTCAGGTCTTCCATGCATGCACGCATGCTGCTTTTCCTTCCAGCTGTCTCTTTCCTCTTGCATGTTTCTCTTACAAAAATAGCCTTTCTTTCTGATTTGGACTACATCCAACATGCCCCCAACACTAACATGTGGCTCATCCCGAGCCACCTAAACCTGGTGCACTTCATATATCTCTCTTGCGATCACCTAGAACTTCTCCATGATATTTGTTGCTTGTGTTTGGGCTTGCGTGGTCTTCTCATTGAGTGTGTCCAATACCTACATTGCAATCTCGTCGCTGACCATCCCTATGCACTATACCTGGGTTTGTGCCATGCTCATGTTTGCTTCTTCCTCCTGTCCAATGACCTCTGCTACCCACTCTTGGAGCAGATCCATTTGAGTCTGGCACTCCCTTTTATGTGTCTGCGCAACTATGAGTTATATCTGCAGTTTCTTCATATTTTTCATTCCTTTGACACGCTCTGTGATCGACATTGTCTTCTTCCGTTGCTTGAGGTCCTGGATAACTGTTCTTATCCTTTATTATTCCTTGTCCCACTGCTGTACCTATTGATCCTCTTCCAACTTCATCCAGAGTTGTGCTACCTTCTCTAACAAGTCGGTCGCCGCATGGACTTGTCGGTCTATCTCCATTATTTGCGTTGTTGCCTTCGGCTTCCTCTGCTCCTTCACCTATGGTGGAGTGGTAGGTATGAGCTGGTCCCGGAGGTGGTCGATATCATGTCTGTATTGATTGATTGTCAACACAATATGATCAATATTCTATGTCATCATGAGTTCGGCTGTCTACGCGCTCTTTGGGATTTTCTCATAGGATACAACCAATTACTACTCCAGCCTATCCGCGTGGTCTTTTTGATCTTTGGTCTTGAGCTTAGCCTTCTCAAGTACCAATTCCAGGTCGTCTCGATTGTCCTTTTCCTATTGTAGTTCCACTGCATTTGTATGTGCACATGACTGTACCTCCTATGTGACAGTGACTTGCAGTTTATACAAGGCCTTGGTTGGTATCTGTGTCAATACCAACTATATTTGGGCCAAGTCCTTTAGGGGTGATTTCCCCACAATTTCATCCATGTGCAACATGTTGGGTGTGACGTGAAATGTCGATCTCGACTATGATTTCATCTGGATCATGTCCTACTCGCTTGATCTAGCTTCACCTCTTATCTGTGATGTTGATGGGACTATTCCTATGCTGTCGTCGACCGCTTGCACTTCTTTGAGCTGTTGGAGGAGATGTCGCATGTATGCCAGCTCTTCCTCAATCATGTCCCTTTGGCGCTCAACATTGTCGAAATTCTCGACTATATGATCTTGGACCATTTGGGCTACCATTTACACATTGTCCTCGATGATCATGTATTCTAGGGGCATTCTGTGTGCCTTCGCCTTCTTGTGCACACCCCTTGTCTGGATGACTGGCCTCTTAGTCTAGACTTTCTCCTGCTGAGTAGCACTTGATGTGGTTCCCTATGGTGTCTCAGTCTATTTCTCCTATACCTGTGGTTCCTGTGTGTTGTTCTTCTTCCCTGACTGGGTGCCTTTCTTAGACGCCCCCCCTTTTTTCTGTTGTGCCTTGTTCTGACCCGTCCTTGGTTTCTTGGGCACTATTATCTCTTCAACATGTGTCTATTCCTGCCTTACCTCCTCCTCCTCCATTTCTACGGGTATTTCTCGATTGAGGATTGGAATCCTCCAGCCATCATCCCAATATTTTATGGCCATCTCTATGTATGCCTCCTTGATGCAATAGAGTAGTTGTAGCCATTGATTGTTGGGATATTTCCGTGCCTGGATCTGCATTGCATGTATAGTGGCGTTAAATTTGTCTATTCCTTGATACCGTGCGATTTCTTCTGGTGTCACCCTCCAAGTGTTGGCGATGCTCTCTTGTAGGTCATTGTGATATCCTTCAAATATGGTTGCATTCGCCTTTCTATTCTTAGGTTCTGAAGTGGACCCCAACGATAAGTATTGCGCTCCATTGCAAGGATTGGGTCTAGTGGCAAAGAATTAATACTTCGGCTCCTTCCATCCGATCAAGGTTATCAGGATGAGTAGCCATGAATAGTTAAATTTTGTCCCCAAATCTTGCACATCCTTGCAGTCGTCGAGGAATAGATTCAACAAATAAGGGGCCCAGTTGAGTGTGGTTCCATCCACACACTGTGCTGTAGCTACAAAAACCCCGACCGAGACTTCCTCCTTGTGATATTTCCTGAGTAATTTGCATGCCATAAGTTTTGTGGCAATTCTTGTCACGGAGTTACTAATACACTTGATTATGATTCCACGCGACCCCATTTCGGTACCATACTTCTTCTTCATTTCCTCAACCAGTGCTTTCTCCTTCGTCTTATCCTCAAGGAACTACGCGAGATCCTCACCCTATGATGGAAACCCTATGATCTATGCAATAAGCTCTATGTCTATGGAGACAAGCTATTCCAGCCATAGGTATCTTCCATGGGTGATTGATATCAACTACTTGATGTAGTTGTTTTCATACTAACCCCTCCCAAAGTGCGAGATGTCCAACAGGATTAGAATCTCATTTTTGGAAAGTCTAGTTTCCCATTGGACTATTTGATTAATTGGTTTGCCAAAGGGTCCTATACCCACAATCTGTAGGTATACTTGCTTGGCGAACTTTGGGAACTTTTCCATGTTCTTCACATCATGGTATGAGTACCTCAATTTCTCCACGTAGTCTAACATATTTTCTTATATACGTACCCCTTCCGGAATGCTTGGTAAGACAATGGTTGTGGTGGCTTGCTTGCGTGATGACCTTGGTACTGCCTTCTTTCCCTTCCACTGTGGTGGCTAACTCGAGGTTACAGCCTCTATTTTTATCTCTTTTGCATACTCATCTGGTCAACCTGTGACATCTTCCACTGTGTCCTCCTATGGTTGTTCCGGCATGGTTCTGTGTAATCTTACTGGCACAGTCGTTTCCTCCTGGTTCAAGACCATCCCATTAACTCTCATGTGCTCTTGAGGGTTTCCAGAGTGCAAATGATTGTCTGCTTCCTCAGCCTGTTGTCCCTGTCCCCCTTCTAGTACATCCATGTCCATGCCCACTGGTGCTGTCTGCTGGGTTTCCTCCACAATAGGTGTGCGGTTTCCTGGTGTCATATCAGGCGACGAGATTTCATCCACATTGATGACTTCTGGTGGATGAAGTGGTTGTTGTTCGCTTCCTTGTGCTTGCGGTGAGGATATGGTGTTGCTTCGGGGTCGTCTACCAGTCTGGTTTGGTTCTCCCTGTTTGGGTGGTGTCATGGTGTTTAGGTTGTTTTCCACTGAACGTGGTGGCCTCTGTAAGCTCTGCTAACTTCTCTCTCGTCTTTGTATTCTGTATTGCTCTCTTCTTTTCTCACTTGCACAATAACCTTCCCAGTCCCGTGTATTAGTTTATATAGGAATTATGTGAATCTTCTTGGAGACGTTACCTTATTGACGTTTTAATTGAATTGAATATTCCCACGTACTTTCTATTGAATTCCTTTGCCATCCTCAGTTGACACGATTAATGCGGTGTCCCGTCAGTCAGTTTTTTTATGTAATTTTGATAGTCGTTGTTCTTTGGCGCTTGTTTTTCATAGTGATCGTTGTCATTTTCCTCCACCACGCTGGCATTCCTGAGTGTGCGTGCTCATTCTCCTCTCGGTGCCCTATGCCTTTGTCAAATGTTTGTTGTTTCAGCACAATATCTCCTCTATGTTTTTGTTTTGAAATTTCCATGGGTCGACTCACCCTGTACAACCTCATTCAGCTCCCATTGATCATCCCTATGAGTTATGTTCCTCCTAAATCCTTCAATTGTACATCTCCCCCATCTGTGACAGTCTTTACTTTGTATGGTCCTAACCAATGCATTCTGATTTTTCATGGGTGCTGAATGGATTTGTTGTCATAGATCAAGACTAAGTCTCCTTCCTTGAAACCCTTCCTCTTGATATGTCTGTCATGCCAAGATTTGTCTCTTCTTTCTGGACTTCTTGGTGGAACCCTGCTAGAATCTTATCTTTCTCCATGATCATCAGTTGATTTAGCCTTTCCTGTACTATGCCTCATTCTATCATGTTTGTAATTGTTGTGACACGTAGAGTATGCACCAAAAATTCTAATGGGACCACAAATTCTTGTCTGTACACCAGTCTAAATGGTGTTTGTCCTGTCAATTTCTTGCATGTGGTCCTGTATGCCCAAAATACCACATGTATCTTCAAGTCCCAATCATCCCTATTAACATTGCAGATCTTCGTCAGTGCATTTTCAAGGATCTTGTTAAAGGCTTCCATTGTTCCATTTGCTTGAGAATGATATGGTATAATCTTTGATGATGAACTTAAAATTCCTCAATCATAGCCTTAATAGTACACTTAATGAAGTGAGTGCCTTGGTCACTCATCAAAATCCTCGGGCAACCAAATCTAGTGATCACTTTCTCGAACAGGAAGTGTGTTGTTGTCTCTGCGCCGCAATATTTTACTGGTGATGCTTCCATCCATCTGCACAGGTATTCCATCAAAGTGATAATGTACCTCAATCCTGACCTTTTTGATGGTGGGTTGATTGGTACCACAAAATAAATTTCCCATTTTTCAAATACCTGCAAAGTTACTTGTGGTCGCAGGGGCATCTCATTCCTTCTATTTGGTTTACCAACCCTTTGAAAGACATCACATTTTTGGAAGTAGTCCTTTGAGTCTTCGTGCATAGTCGACCATAGTCTTGCGCACAATACCTTCCATGCGGTAGCTTTTCCTGCATAATGTCTTCCTGCTATTCTCTCATGGGCTTCTACTAAAATTCTAGGCATTTCATGTTCTAGCACACATCTTATCAAGATGTTATCTGCACCCATTTTGTATAGTTTCCCTGCAATTAGCTGGTAATATACAACCTTGAATACCAAATTCTTCTTTTGCGCGGTGTTGTATTCCTGTGGCACAGTGCTTGTACTCAAGTACTGGATGATGTTTGTGAAGTATTCATCAGCTATCTTGACTGGAAATAACTGTGCATCTGGAAAGTTGTCCTCTAGATTTGTAGGTTCTTCCCCATTTGTGACCCTCGATAGGTTATCAGGTCTTGCGTTCAAGCTTCCTGGATTGACTATCACTTTGAATTCAAACTCCTGGAACAACAATAGCCATCTGTAAATTCTCCCCCCAACACTAGCTTGTTGACGAGGTATTTGAGCGTTGAATGGTCTGTGAACATCTTGAAATGTTTTCCTAATAAATAGTGTCTGAATTTTTGGAGCGCGTAGACCATAGCTAGGCCTTCCCTCTCCATATTGTTGTAGTTCTTCTATGTTTACAACAATTTTCTACTAGCAAATGCTATAGGATGGTCCAATTCTCCTGTTCCTGGTTGCACCAGAATAGCTCCAAGTGCTATGTCCAATGCGTCTACATGTACGCGGAATGTCTTCTCCCAATATGGGAATACCAGTATTGGTGCGTTTACCATCTTCTCTTTTAGAGTATCAAGACCGTGTTGACAATCCTCATTCCACTGGAAATTTGTGTCTTTCCTTAGCAATTTCTCCATTGGTGTAGTGATCTGCGCATACCCTTTTATAAATTTCTTGTAGTATCATGTGTGTCCCAATGTCTCTCTTAATTGACAGACTATTTTTGGTGATGGAAGGTTAACAATTACTACAATCTTGGCAGGATCTACTAGAAAACCTTGCTTGCACACTATATTGTCCAATAATATCCCAAAAGGTGTTCTGAAGATGCACTTCTTGATATTTATTGATATCTGGAACTATCTTCATCCTTCTAACATCAGTCACAATACCTTTACATGGTCTTTCAACAGAATATAGAATGTACAATCATCCAAGCATACATATAGAAACTGGTGGATAAATTATTTAAATGCAGCTATGACTACTCTGGAAAATATTGTTGGTGCATTATTCAATCCAAACAACATGACTGTATATTGGTAGGATCCCCATTTTGCGGAAACATTGGTCTTGTATCTGTCTTCCTGTGCTATCTTGATCTGATGGTATCCTGAGAATCTATCGGCGAATGAATAAGCTTCCTTTCCTCCTACATTCTCCAAGATTTCATCTGTGAACGGGGTAGGGAACATGTCATGTAAGAATGCATCGTTCAACTTTCTCAAGTCGACGCATATTCTTATCCCCCTTTGTTTCTTCTCCAGAACTACCATTGGGACTATCCATTCAGATTCTTCTATAGGTTCTATGATTCTATCCTCCAACATCCTATGGTGGTATCATTTTTCACAGCGCTCTGCATTTCTCCAAGTGTTCTGCGGGTTCCCCTTGTCCATCATATTTCTACTGCTGGTTGATTCCTTATTTTGCACCAAACATAATACGCAGTAATCGCTTACATTGGTACCAGTCCTTGATTATTTCTTTGTGTGCACCCCACCATCTCGCAGGTGTTTCCTTGAGTGCTATATCTAGTGCTAAGAGTCTCTTATTTTCTAACATGTCATCTTCATACAGTGCCAAGAATGCTTCTAGATCGCCCACCCCATGGAAGCTGGGTGGTTCTCTTATCTACGTACCTACCCATCTTATTACACGTTCTATTCTTGTGCATCTTCTTGTGGAAACTTTTTGTAACCTCTGTTGCCAATTTTCTAAGCACGTATCTAAGTTTGATGCACATGAGGTGATGCTCTGCCAACTGAGTACCCCATGTGTAGTTAAGTTTATGTAATATTCCTCTCCCGTAGTCTCTCTGTACAACTGGTTAATTTCCTTCAGGTCTAAGCAAGTAGGCTCTAGAAACCTTTCCCCTTTTAATGGGTCTAATGGCGCAATGAAATTTTATTCTCCTGACTCGAAGGTCATTTTCCACATCTTTAAGTTGATTATGGCCCGCTTATCAAACTCCCAATCCAAGACGAGAAATGATGTATAAGGTGTTGTGTCATCCACTATCTCTATTACTTCGAAGTCAGATTTAGTCCACACTCCATCGAGGTCTACTGTTACTCCTTTTAGTCTTCCAATTGGTAGAACTCTGTGTTGACTTTCTAGAAATGGTGAATATCCTAATGTGGGTTCACCCATGCATTGCCATGTCTTCTTGGGTAATACATTGACTTTGGATCCTAGATCCAGTATAATATCTCCCATGTTGAAATCTCCAATGTTGACATTCAGCCTAAACTCCCTACTTGTTCTTCTTCTTGTATGTAGGTGATTAACTATTTTTTGTTCTAACTTTCCTTCTGTCTCTATGCTACGTATTTCTATCATATTTTGTAATACTTTGACAAAGTATGGACCATTTATTAATTTTACAAATGATTGCAAAAATCCTTTGATCGTACTTACTTGTCCCAGGGGCTTCGTTTCTTTGGTGTGATCCAATGATGGATGCATCTCGTACTCTGGTACTTCCTTACTATGTTGCGCAGTTGATGTCGACACAATGTATTTCTTCAGAAATTATTTTCTGGATTTCTTAAATATATCCTTCTCGTTCTACACATCAAACTACTTCCTTGGTTCAACATTCTTCTTCACCCATTGGTTTTGTGCTGGCTCTTTTCGTACTGCGTCGTTTCCTATTTTAACTCCTCCGCATGTAACTATGTTGATGTTTCTTCCTTCATCCCTCATTGCTGCTGAAATCCACTGAACATTATGATTTTTTTGATTCCTCTTTTCTTGGATCTTCCCTAATAGTGTAGGACATTCTTCCGTGTCATTATCCGATGCACGAGAATACATACATGTCGCTGGTGGAAGTGGACTTTGTCTTGCATAGTTTCCTGGTTGTTAACAATTTTGACATATCACTAGTCCTATAACTCTTCCAAAGCCTCCTCTTGCTCTTCCTCTGCCTCTGTAGCTAGCTCGATCCCCTCGCAACACGTTATACTAAGGCGCCTGGTTATAATGCATAGTACTATAGTGTGGTTTTGTGGTGTTATACTGCAACTGTGCAGTTTTGTACTAGGTTGGTATTTGATTAAATTGGGTTATGACTTGCCCAGTCATTATTTCTTCCTGTACCTGATATGAATATGATGTTCTCTCTCTCATCAATTCCAGAGTTCTACAATCTTTGTCATCATGGCTTACTGACTTGCAAAAGTTGCAATACGATCTCTTCAACACTATCTGGTACTTCTGCATCATTGGGCAGTGATATGGATTGTGACCTTGTTTCTTACACATCTCGCACCATAGTCCTCCTGTTGGTAATGGATTTGGAATTCCTATTTCCATGTACTACACAAATGTTGGACATTCATTCTTACGGTGTCCTCCTGTCCTACATGTGGTACACCAAACAAATTCTCTTTTGTCCTTGTTCTTGTTCTGGTTTAGCTAGAATGTTAAGTTCTTCAAATCTTCCTTCAGCTCCTTGATGGTTGGATATGTCTTCTAATATTGGTTCTCTTCCAGTTGTAGGGATGCCTGCAGAGCCTCTGTCTGCATGTGAAACTTCTGTTGTCATAGTGGATGTTTCAAGTGTGGTAATAGTGAATTGATGAACATATGCCTATGCTACATATCTGTCATGACATATTTCATCTTTCCTTTCTGCACTTGAATATATGGTCAATATCCCATAAATATTCTCCTGGTTTCTGTCTAATATATATCATCTCGTTCATGGATTGGTCCTTTGAACTTTGCTTCTGGAACTCATTTATCAACAACTTCTTGACATATCCAATCGTTCTAGTTGTCCCTGGCAGACTGTTTGTGGCTAAACTCATATAGAAATCTAGTGCATGATATCTTAATGTGATAGCCAACTATGCAAGCTTAGTGTCCTTTTCTATGATCTGTTTTTCTTCCCAAATATTTTCATAGATAAACATGTGCTTCTCTGGGTCCTCCTACGCTTCTCCTTTGAATTCTGGTAGCTTCATGGTTGGGTCATGTCCCGCCATATTAAATATTGAACTAGTACCTCTGTGCAGTGTAGATATTTGACTACTTCTTCCTGAACTGGATCCCCCAGTTGTAGATGTACTTCCTGCTGTCTTCCTTCTCCCAAAAATTGGTTGTCTAAACGGTGGTGTTTTTCTTGGTGTATTAGTCACAGATGGGTTTATGGGTTTCACACTGACACTGATATGGATAAGAGTGCTGCCTTCTACTTCCTCTCTTGGACCTCTTGTCTTCCTCTCATATGTCGTGCACAGGATTTCCTCAATTTGATCCATATCCCAGAGATCCTCTACCTCCTCTTCATCACTTTCTAAGACTTCCCTCGCGGCTACAACTCTCTTCTTGGTGTTCACCTTGTATTGGTAGGGTACTCCACTACGCATCCTTCTAGCTGTCGCCATGATCCGCTTGATCTAGTCATCATCCATCATAATTGGGTCCAAGGCCTCCTCCTTCTTTCCTTTATCCCCTTCTCCTTCCATTTATCCTTTTCTTGTCAGTGCTTCCCCCCTTCCCCCATGCATGAAGGGAAGTTTACCTGTCTAACTCCATTGTCATTACACCTTTGTTATATAGAAATATCTTAATGGAAGTATATAATGATCTGATATACCTACCTTGAGGTCCCTTCAAAAATTCTTGTTCGGCTGCACTGTATGACTTTGTTGTATCTACTGCAAACTCTGTGATAAATCCGACAACAATGTTGTCTAACCAGAAATATACTACGTGTGTAAACTTATTATCAACATGTTGTAGCTATGCAATCTCTTCGATACTCCACTCTAGCTGTCTGATCCGATTCGTCGGATGGTTGTCTTTCAATCTTTTGATCCACTTCTGCAATATCTGTGGGAAATCACATAAAAATACTTCATGAAAGTCAGTGAATATGTACTTGTCCAAATAATTGCATGGCATTAAATTTGGGTTTCTATTATCTTTCTACGCAAACTCTATCTCCTTTGTCTTTAGCCATATTTCGATCGTTGCCTTCGTGGGATTCCATGGTCTCAACATCCCCTTTTAGCTTCACATTCTTTCACCTTCTTGTCATATGATCCTGTATTCTTTTGACATGTATTCCGCAGATCTCATATGCTCAATCCCATTTCCTTGCAATCATCTGGAAACAAAACCATTTGTTGGTTTTGATTCCCTTTTATCTATTTACTCTTACTGGTATTAAAGGATTATGATTCTATTGACCATTATAGATTGACCTCGGTTCATAACTAAGAAGCTTTCCAACAAAATCCCTTAAATCCTATCGACCCCTCTGGTCACCTAGAAGGCAACGCAATACACAAAGTGTACTACACAATTTCACATGAGATAGCTCTATGGGTGACTAAAATACTTAGGTGTTTGCAACTTGACACTGAGTGAGATCTACACCTTAACCCTAACATTCATTCTATGCATGCATGTGGTACATCAGATTTACTTAGTTACTTAATTCATTCAATATTCATCCACTAATCAAACAAAAAGACACATTGATCCAGTCACATAACATAGTGTTACCGTGGTTCACCCCCTCCTAGGCTACATCCACAAAGATCTGGCTCTAAGGATTTTATTATAGTTTGGAAATCCCCATGTCACGCATGGTTACAATCTTAGTTCTTATTCCTTCCCACAGGCTCCTCGATCCCTGCGATGCTGACTAGATCACACCAGGCTCCCCAGCCTACGATCTAACCCTTGGGATTGATTTGCTCATGCTCTTTCTAGATCACCCGCTTAGTAACTCATATAGTCCTTACAGTTCTCTTCCTTTGTATATCTCACCTCTCCCTCTCTCTATCTCTCGAGCTCTCCCCCACTTTCCTTGTATATATCTCTTATATTTATATTTGTCTCACTAGCCATTACAATGTATTACAAAACCCTAACATTAGCGTCGTTAGGTCTTACATGCATGCGCGTGTGTTGCTTTTCATTGCAACTATCTTTTTCCTCTTGCATGATTTCTTCCAAAAATAGCCTTTATTTTTTATTCGATCTGCATCCAACTCACGGCTAGGATTTACTCCAGGTTGCAGAGCTCCAGGGAAACTTGCGCATCCCTATACCACTGAATACCTAGACTTCCAGATAACCATTGATCTGTGGACACATGTTCCTCCATTTTGAACAGTCCTGATTTACTTCGTGACTCTGGTATTTGGGAGTTTTGGTGTTAGACCACTCCTATTCTCCCGAAGTAGAATTTTTTTGAAGAACTTAATGCTTCCCTCCCTAAGGCTGATCTAATGGATGAGAGAGATCCACACTAGATCCCCAGAACGATGGCCCCCATAAATTTGCAACTTCGGCCTTCAACGTTTTTCAAGTATTGTGGAGTCACAAGTCCCAAAATCCTGAAGCTGAAAGATATATCTCCTTTTGGACTAGCACATGATTCCTAGGCACTGGTTACATGGGTCCTTTGGGAAATCTTGTGGGCTAAGCACTAATATTTTTAGCAGAAAAAATGGGTTAAGGACATGGACATGAGCCCTTGATCAGATGGAAGGACATTCTGAAGGGAACTCCCTTCTCCCTTCAAGTTGAACTTGACATTCCCGCTAAGTTAAACTTCAAAAGGGTCGATAGGACTTAGACGTTTCACTCAATCCTACCCTGACTCTACTGAGGATTTACATCCTATAACTCTCTAGAAGCTGTTAGCACCATGATTTTTGCAGTTAATGTTAGTCCTAGATGAGTCATAGTTCACGCATTAAAGCCTGTGAGGTCAATGACTGAATAACGAATGGGTCGAAATCAACAAGTAGCGGGTCTATCCCTTAGATTCAGGAAAGGGAGTAATGATCAATCATGTGCGATTTGTAAAGGTCTCTTTCCCTAAATATCGAGTCCTGTCAAAAAAGGGGAATTTACATGCCAAAGATCGAGGCAAGTTGTTGGGATAAAGGTCACGTCGAAAGATATGATGAACATCATCACCTAATCATGAAGTCATAAAGGTGAAAAGTCATGACACTCCTATAATTTGTACTTTGTCGCTCCTATCATTTGCACTTTGCACACTTCAAAGTGTACCAATCGCATGAGTTTGTTGTGCAAATATTCAACCTGCTTTCAAATTTCTCGTCGCCATGGATTTACTGTCCTCTTCCATAATTCCATTCCTTATCCATTAAATTATAAATACTGGTCACCCTGTATGCCTCTCCTTTACTTTCCGAATTTGTTCATTGTCTATGGTTTTTTCTGCAAGCTTTGGAGCCCTTCGTTGTGTGAAAGATGATTTCCATTGGTCTTATTGTAAGTCTGTCGATTTGATTCCGCTGCGTCTCCCCCACTATTTTCAGTCATTTCTTAAATTCTTTGGAGGTCGCTGCAGTTTAGCATTTTGGATGGATTATTTCTTCTCATAGTCAACCTTTTCCTTTGGTATTTCCTCCTATTGTGTTGACTTTCTCATTGCACTAAAAATTCCTGCCTCGCATCGAAATTTCCCATCGTACTTTGCTACCACACCCAGTTTTTCTACTGCACCAAAATTTTCTGTCGCATTTCCCTACCGCGACAAGTCTCCTGTTGTTGTTTTCCACCATGTCACGTTATCCCACTGCGCCGAAAATTTTCATTGCACCCTATTGCCACGCCATGAAATCCTGTGGCTGATTTATGTTTGTCGTGCAAATATTATGTTACTGCCTTTCATGCATTATCTGCGAAGTCCGTCATTCGTATTTTTCATGTAGAGAGGGTGTTACAACTCATTACCGCGTGCATGAGATAGATGTATGCTAGCATCATGGTAGCATCCCAAAGCATAAGAAATAAGGTGAGAAGTGGAAGGGATGTGAGGTCTAAGCCTCAAGACCCGGGGTTAATAAACGAAGACCCGACAATCAGGGCATCTTTTGAACAAGCCAAATGTATGCGCTTCTGCGAAAATATCAAAGGGTATAATGCGATGCTGACTGAGCATTTCACCCTCAATTTTACTGGGGTCAGCATGACCATTGTGGGAATCACTTTTCGAGTGGCGGAGGAAACTCTGTCAGCTACAACGGAGATCCCTCCGTGCGAAGAAAAATGGTTTAAAGGCATGCCTTTAGAAATTTTGTGCGATAAAGACTTCATCAATCCCAACTATCTAAATGGGAAAATTGGAGCCGAAATTCCAAGCCAGTACCTCCAGGAGCCTTTCCAAAATATTCTAAAGGTAATCAAAAGATATTTCACTTGTGAAGGAAGGTTTGACAAGGTGAACCCATATCACATCAGGTTGTTGATGCACTTCACAAGGAAAAAACCTTTGAATTTACCTTTCTTCTTGTATCGAAGCTTGGAAAAGATGGCAGAAAGCATCCAGGCCAAGGATGACCAATCGGGGAACTATTTATCCCATTTTTCATTAATGAATTTGTTAGTGGTCGAAGAATTGAGACATTTGAACAAGGACTGGGATTCATTTATGATTTCGGCTGACATCCCTAGAGACCCCAAAGGAGGCATTACATAGTGCAGGGGAGAGAAAGGAAAATTTCATGGGAAAACAAAAGAGAAAGGAAATAGAGGACTCGTCATCCCACCAACCAACACCCCCAAAAAGAGGAAATCCAAGGTTGACTAATAAAATTGAGGAGATCCAAGCTCCCAGTAAACCATGCACCAAGTCTGCTACTGAGAGATTACTCATGTGCATCATTCAACTAGAGCCCGTTGACTATGGAAGAAAGGGAATTGATGAAAGGCAGAGGAAATCAGGTGATGAAAACGTGAATTTTCAGGAGTTTTCACAACAGTTGAAGCAAGCGCAACACACTATTGCCAAAATTTATCAAGAAAACATAGAGTTAAGAAGACAACGGATAGAAAAGAATATTGAAATGCCAACGTCCTAGAGTAGAGTAGGGAATGTAAATTGGCTCAAAAAATAGCTCAGAGAGGAACAAGACATACTTATTGATTTGTGGGAGGAACAAAGGGTGTGAGAAGAAAGAATCATAGAGAATTTTAAGGAGTGCATATTGGCCATCGATAATGCATGCGCAAATATCATCAGTGCTCAAGAAAAACTGAAAGGAAACATGGTTTTGTGGAGACGGGTGAAGAGTCTGAGAAAATGGAACTAGTCTCTTAGAAAAAAAATCAGAGTTTTAAGGTTGCAGGTGAGGCCAGAGGCATGAGTAGGACAACCCCATTTTGTCTTTTTTGGATCGTGGCATGGAATGTTTCTCCGCACATATCCTATTTTCTTACGTTAACAAGAAGTATGACATGATACTTGCACAATGAAAATTTGTCGCGCAGATGTTGTAAACTTACCTACTAAGGAGGGAAGGTATAAATGAAACATGTGTCAGTTTTGAAAGAGATGCATGACCCCCAAACTGTTGTTTCCACCTGGAGTTGCATTTTCTACCACAAACGGGCGTCTACTACACCAACTCGCCACATGCATGCTACAACCAATGATCGTGCAATAGAAACCAGAGTCCATTATACAAAGGTGACAGAGTTTCCTATGGTACAGTTGATTATTTGGGAACCCCTTGAAAGAAAATTCTGACTTATCATAACCTGATGACTGAATCTTAATCATGACCAAATAAGTGAGACAAATGTGTCGGTCATGTTATTATTAGGAGCAGTTGGGATTCTATTTTTGGTAAAATCTATTGAAAGGTTGTATGGGGGGGAAAGTAACCGAATCCAGGATTCTAGGGAAAAGTACTTCAAGGCATAGCATCCCAATAGGGCATTAGTTTTCTATATATTGTATCTTTTTTATGTAAGCCGGGTTGACAAAGTAGTGTAGACAGAGGACTCTTGAATGTAATATTTGAATATGATGGAAATATAATGCAGAGGTCCTGAAGTTTTGATGAAAATATTTTAATGGTGTTGTTTTGATGTATCGTGATCCTATCTTTGTATGCACTTCCTGTTTCCTACAAATTCATGTATGTTTCCTTTGTTTAAATTGGAAATATTTAAGGAGTTTAAAATTCATCGTGCAGTGCTTTAGACTTAGCCATTTAAACTCAGTGTTTTTCTTCTAAGTAAGTTAGAATTCATCTTTAATGGTGCTCTAATTTTCTTTATGTTCTCCTTTCTTCAACCATACACAACAACATTAAAACTGAAAGACCATTTCCTATTTAGCCTTTATCCTCTCAAATATTCCCTTACCAGTCATTGATTTCTCTCGTTTTCATAGGGTTGACTCCATAGCCCAAAGTACTTTATTTCCTTTCCAACGACACCAGAAAACACTTTCTTAAACATATAAATCTAGCCATCAATCCAAAGTTATTATCTATCAGAGACTAGGTCTCAGAGAGAGCCCTCTCTAGATTGGAAAGGCTAGTTTTGAATCTTAAAGTTGGTTTGTAGATTACCTTGGTAGGTCATTGCTTTTCATCCCAACAATTTACCAAGTGCTAATAATAGCTACACTGAGATAAATCAAAGACTATATGGATATAATAGTTTACAGAAGAATTTTTTTATTTCTAATAACTTTTCAAATACTGAAAGACTTAACCATAAACACAGACATTCATCATCACATCCAATATATATATATATATATATAAACAGAGAGTATGATAATACTTATCAGAAAGGAAAATGTGAAGCAACTGCTGAAAGGGGTGCTCGTTTCCTCCCAATGATAGGAACAACCACTCCTGATGGATTTACCACTGGCCACCCTCGAGTTAGACCATGATTCTCTAAGAGAGATTCTTTCTCCTTTCTCTATGACAGTCGGAGACGAAGGTTACTCTCCTCCTCCCACAAGAACTTGGAAATCTGATTTTCTCTACTCCATGCAAGGAGGTCTGAATGAGTGCCTCCTTAGTCACTTGTCTTCCTCATTGATCAGCTTGTAGTGAAACTATTCCATGGCTTCTTACATCCAAAATGAACTATATTTTGAGATCTTTTCTGAACTCCAGAGTTGAAAACAGGCTGCTTCTTTCTCAATCATTATCTCTACTTTGCTATCTTCCAGATATGTCTTTGTCCCGAAATTACCTCCTTTATTTCCTTATTTAGTAAGGTTGTGTGGGTCTGAATCCCAATTCGTGGTTAGGCCTGGAAGCCTTACAGATGGGTACCCTGCCCCATCTCCTCATTAATTCTTGAGGATGTTCTTCCAACTACCATCTTGACTGATAATTCATTTCTGGGTCAGAGTACTATTGAGCAGTTACACCCAGTAGGTACTGGTCTGGTGAGGGTCATCTCAACCATTCCTTGTTTACCCTCCCCACCTCTATCATATCATCCATGTTCTATATTGGAAAAATCCCCCCCTTTCAGCAGTTGTGCAACACATATCCAATTTATATTAATAACAAAAAATTCATACATTAACCCTTTTATACAAAGGTTCATGAAATAAAACATTCACACATATTTATTCCGCCATATTCTCTTGGTCGGTTAATGTTATATTTACAAGCTAGGGGAAACATGGGTATTACAAACCTTCAAAGTGACCTTTTACCTGTGACATGAACAATATTAAGAAAGAAGAATTGTGTTCCTAAGAAATTGTTATAAGTTGTCGTTACTAATCTAAGGGATCGATTTTCGAGTGATTACCAGTCACATCCCACAAGTCCAATAAAGGAAGAAAAATCAAAGGAACATGATACAAAGGGTGAATATTCACATTACAATTGTGAAGGTGATTTTAAAAACAAGAGAGTTGGTTGAGTTATATCCATGTTAATTCGAAATAAAAAGAAACATAAGGATGCCACAATTCCAACTATCACTATAATAGATCAAGACTCTTCTGAAGATGATCATACCTAATATGATTTCGTCTTGCATTTACCACCTTTTCTTCGATATTATGAGGGTTTCTCTAGCATACAAGATGATTTAAGTGCTAAAGAAAGATTTGTATAAAAGGAACAACAACATTCAATTCTAGATTTGGAATCTGATCATTGTCATGATTTCTTGGCTTGGGTTCAGAGATACTACTCTGATGTTCCTTATTTGGAAATGTATTTAAATCAAGTCATAAGATGAAATATAGAGTTGGAAGAGGAAAATAAAAAACTAAAGTTGGAATCTCATAAATGCATAGCTTGAATAGTTAAAAGGCCAAATAAATATGGAGATGCAATTATAAAACATTAAACCAATGTCAATTTCGTTTCAGGGTCAAAAGTGCACAATCCTTCATTTTTCTAATTCCTTATTTTGGGTAACTAAATTTTATTTTCTGTTATGTTTGAGTCTATTTTATTTAGTATAATTTGTTTGTGATAGACTAGCTACAGAATCAAAGAGTCTCTAGCCAGTCTCAAATTAATTAATTAGATTTATATTTGTATTTATATTTTATTTTTCAGGTCTCTAAAACGGTCTCAAGGATGATATGTGCATTGATTAGCTATTGAGGATCATAGATGTTGGTTTTCCCTCGATTAATAATAGGCTTTGTTTCAAACATTTCTCTATTATGTTTGATTATTTGTAACAAAATTTAACCAAGTTGTTATAGATTTTATTATTATAAACTTAGTTTAGATTGGAGATTAGAATCTCTTTATTTTTTAAAGATTGATCTCTATCCCATGGATATGAGAATCAATCATGACTTCCTTTAAGTACTCATTTTTTCTCTCAAACAAAAGGGAATTGGAATTCTGGAGAATGGACTAAATTTTATTTGAAAGAAGGATATGAATAAACTTTTTTCTCAATGGATTTCATCCTAATAGTAAAGTGTTTTAATATGAGTATTCTATTAGTCATATTTATTTTCATATTCATATAAATCTCAAGATATGCGTTGATTTAATTAGCTTTGATATGTTTATCAATACATGGCTTGATGTCTTTCCTTTCTTTTCATGTTATAGTCTGTTATTCCATTTTATTATGATATGTATGACATATCAATTATAAGACAAATATCTCAATAGTTTTGAGTTGATTCAAATGTTCTGAATTTGCTATAATCAATTACATTGATTGGAATTGTTTCCCTCTCTGTATATTGAGTCATAAAATGTCATAATGGATCCTACTTCAAATGGTCTTTCTGTTTCTTAAAGTGACATATGAATTGTTTAGTTACCTGAATTTCTTTGGGTAATATCACAAGCCTTGCTACTTTGTAATTTGCTTGCGATAGATTTCTCTTTGGAAAACAGGTTGTTGGAGCATATCTCACACAGGAAGACATAATCACAATTTGATTTTGGTTGTTTATCAGTATCAAGTTAGTTTGTCTTTTATTATTTTAGTTTATTTATTTTTATCGAATGAATGGGAATTAACATTTAAACTTAAATTGCTTTGCCCATTTAAGTTATATCATTAAAATTTGCATTCATTCCCTTTTTGTGTGTGATTTTTCTTTAATTAAATTAGTAATTAGTTTTAGAATAAATTTTTGTATATTTATCTGGTACTTGAATTTTGTTTAGAAATTAGTTTCATAAGGCCTTACACAAACCTTGTATACACACACACACACACACACACATATATGTTTACAGCATGCACATATCTAATGTAAACATAGAACATAAATGTGCATAGTAGATAATTAAGTTAGTTATATTATTTTTACAGTTTAGATTAGATCCCTATATCGACCAACAGAGCTGTAAAACCCGTCAAGGTGAGTCATTCCAAATGGATTAGGTTACTTAGACAACCTCATAGTGAGCTTTTCCTTTACAATTGATGGTGTGTTCACATATGCCCATCAACAAATGGTGCTAGAAGGAGGGCCAACTAGATATTAATGGCACGAGGGGGTTGAAAGACACCTCCTAATAATCACTCCCCAGTTATAACTCGTAGTCGCTCAGACTCCACTATTGTACCTAATACAACCACTACATCTAAAGCCCAACCTATTATTCTTGTTGAACCTGCAACACCACTTCCTTAGGGAATTGATGTACAAGATATTATCCAAAATTATCATTAATCAATAATAAGAACCCAAGACACATTGGCCAGACTTAGAAAGTTTGGTGAAAAATTACATCGACCCCTTGATTTTTCCAATCAATAAGAAGATACTCTTGGCACTGGTACACCAAATTATGCATTGTGTGATATATTGACTGAGCCATTAGAAGCACTCATTCTAGGTGCTCGGGGATCTAGACTTCCTCCTTCACCACCCGACCCTTCTCCACCTCCTTCAGGAGGAGAGTCCTTTGTCAAGGACAGTTCATCTTCTGAATCTTCTCAAACCTATAACACTTCACACAATGCAACTTCGATGGCTAATCAAAATAATCCTTCTAGGCCTTGGCTTGACCAAGATGTTGTGGCAATACCAGGACCCCAACATCCTTTATGCAAGCATCCTGAAAAATGGTTACCTAAGTTTGATCCCGATTCTAAGAAATCAACTGAGGATCATATAAAAAAATAAATGTTGGTTGTTAGCATTATAAATGTAGAACATGAATATGTCGTATGTAGGTTGTTTCCATATACCTTGAAAGGGAATGCCTCCACATGGTACTTCGCACAACAACCCCAGACTATTATTTCCTGAGAGAGATTTGAAACCTTTTTCTTAGAAAAATGCAAAGTTGACAAATCTCCTGAAGTCTTAGTCACAGATTTATCCAATATGAATATGAATCCTAAATAAAAGGTTAAGTATTTTAACCAAATATTTCTTACACTTAAAAACAAAATCCGTGTCGATTCTATGCCCATAGAAAATCTAATTGTTTCTTATTATGCTAAATCTTTACATCATACCACAACCATGTGGGTTAAAAGGTAAATAAAAAATACTCTATTAGAATCTTTTGAAGAGGCATTCCTCATTGAAAAGGACATGCTTAGCTTGAAGGATAATAAAAATCCTGACATTGAACCATCTTCTTCTTCCAAGAAGAAGATAGATATTCTTACCAAACCACCTTCAAATAAGAAGGATCAAGAACCCATAGATATGGAAATCTCACAAATCCTCCCATTAGATCGATCCCACCGGCTGAAGGTTTGAGTTTAGAAGGGTTATACCATGCTATGCAGTATTTATTGGTTGGAACTGATAATACTATTGATGCCCCACCCGAATAACAAAATGATGTAGAAAATGAGGATGAGGGAACACCTAATGAAGAAGATTCGTCACCCCCAGCTTTTGGACATTTTTTAGATAGCATTTTTCAAGACAAATTTGAAACCGTACATAATAAATAGCATTCTTATAATACTGATAGTAAAATTCAACCTAAAGAACAAAAGAAACTTGCACCTGATGCAAACAAAAATGCAATATCAAAACAGACAAAACAGGTTGAAACCTCAAAGTGTTTTTATTTCTTTGATATACAATATAACCCTATTGAGGATTTCAAGAGGTTAAAATAAAATGTTTCAATCTACAAGCTGCTTAAGTTTCCATACATCCAACAGAAAATTTTACAAAGCATAACTGAAAACAATAACAATAAGAAGAATGACTCTCTAGGAAAAAGCATAGCTGAAAAAAGTAACAATAAGAAGAAGAATGTTTCAGATCAAAGCGTACCTAAAATCAATAGTAAAAAGAAGGATGTTCCTAATAAAGTCATAGCAAATCTGGATAAAATACCCTCAGATGCAACAAATAAAAATCAACAACCCCCAAATCCTTCTCTCACACCATGAAAGATGTCAAATGTGCCATCGTTTCTATTGACATTTGAGATCTTTAATAGAAACATGCATAATTCTATGGTAGACTCTGGGGCATCATCGAATGTGATGCCTTTGTTGGTTTGTTAGAAAATCAATGTTGAAGTTAAGCCATTTGATATGAAAATAATTTAGCTAGATAGAACTAAAGTTGTTATGGTTGGAGATATTAAAGATGTGTTGATCAGGTTATCGTCCAATCTGAAGGTGCATCAGGTGATCGACATTGTAGTAGCAGATATTCCAAAAGGGTATGGTATGTTCCTTAGTAGGGACTTGTCTAAATAAATTCACGATTATTTTTCTATATATTGGTCTCACTTGTGGTTTCCTATCAATGGTCATCCAAATAAAATTAGGGCCAACAAGGAACGTTATTTGAAATATACAATCACAAATCTAAATGATCCAAATGAAACTTTTGTCCCAAGTGTGAATGCATTAGAATATCAAGGTATGAATACCTTCTTTGAGAAATTCATTGCCGAAATATCTAGTATTTCAAACCTTAATCAACAATCTGAAATATCAGCTTGCACTGAAGTAATGGCCCTAGATCATGCTATGAATACTGTAAATAGTTGTGAAAATGATGGAATTTTGTCTTTATACTTTGATGGGTCTAAAACACGTAAAGGAGCCGGTTCCATATGTTTATTGATAGATCCCAAAGGTAATAAGACATTCATTTCTTGTAGATTAGAATTTGATTGAACAAATAATACAACAGAATATGAATCTCTCTTGCATGGACTCAAGAAAGCCATTGAAATTGATGTCTAATGCCTAGTCGTATTCAGTGATTATGAAACTGTGGTCAAGCAGGTAAAAAATGCAATTCACTGTGTATCTCCTCATCTGAAAAAACTACCAAAATGAGGTATGGAACTTAATTAATAAATTTTCCCCCTTCAATATAATTTCTATTCCTAGATCTAGTAATACTGAAGCAGATTTGTTGGTGAATGTAGCATCAAAATTATTGCATGTTGAAGGTTTCTCTCCTAATTCATTTTATGCTAAATTAATATTCTGGCTGTCAATTCTGGATAATATCACCAATTGGTGGGTGTTTGACGATGATCAACGTATCATAATTTTTTTGCAAATGGAAGACACTTTCCAAGGCGTTGTAATCGATGAAAACACTCATCATGAAAATCTCCGCTATTTTACGGTAATATCTGATACACAATCAACTGAAAGTTCATCCGATATGGTAAATTCTATCCCTAAATTAGTCATTAGATTAGAATTTTTTTATGATTTACATGACAAATTTAAAGGGGTAGTTAACTATAAAACCAATAGTTCCTCACTGCAATATGAAACCATAAACTTAGGGACACATGATCTATTGATTAAGGTTGGTTGTCATAGATGTCAACCCTTGAAGAAAGCCCCATAGCACAAAGGTTGGGTAATGGACCCAAGATTGTTTGATGTAAAGATGAATCATTATTGTCTTTTCATGGTTTATAATAAGTAGAAATGGATGAACTCCAAAGTGGTCCCCTTATGGTGAAATCCCTCATAGGAAGACGCTTTGTGGATTGAGTTATCCTAGAAGTATGGTTAGAGAACCCATGCTTATTTGTGGAATAATGAGATGAACACCAGTGAATTTTTCAGTGAACCTATCCTATATGGATAGTGCTTGTCATGCCATTTCTGATGGTATGTGGAATGTCACATAAATCCTCATGGTTTGAGAGTTATGGCCTTACGAAGTTGGAGGACCCTCATATGTCATCTAGAAGCCCCAAAAGGTCAAAGCAGTCAAAGTGGTTTAAGAGATTTTAAAAGGTAAATAATAAAGTGAAGTGATGAGTGTACTATAATTCAAAGTGAATACAAAATAAATTAATTCAATAACAAATTTAATGGAGAAATTAGAAGTGGGTTAACCCTAAAATAAGGAAAGTGGGGAAAGCGACCTAGATGTTTTTAAGGAAGCTACTTGAAGAGTATAAATAAGAGGAAAGGCTCTCTAATTTAAGACACACTTGAGAATATTGAATACATATAGGTGTTTGGGGTAACCAAATGATATATAAGCCTAATTTCTGAGGAAAGTGAAGAAAAGAAGGCCGAAATTCAAGGAAGGATAAATTCTTTTGATGATGCTTTCTAAGGTATGTTTTTTTCAGGTCATCTCACCATTTTCGCAATAATTTTTTTCTAGAATGATTCAGACTGTGAAATTGTTATTCCATTGAGGAAACATATACAAGTATCTGTGGTAAAAAATTCATCTTGTGGGTCATTGTATTTTTGGATTTACATTCCGTGGAAAATAGGGTTTGTGGCTAGTCCTGAAACTAGTCAAAAACAAGTGTTTCAGGTAAAAACGTCATAACTTATTCATAAGAGATCCAAATTAAGTAAGAAAAAATGTGTTGGTTAGATTAAATTCTTTCGTATGTTGTGTAATATTTTCAGATCAATTCAAGAAATATTCCGTGCGGGGCATGCTCTACAAGGTCTCTTTGTAGAATAATCCAAAATTCAGCAAGGTGTGCCATTTTTGCCATAAATCCTTTTCTGAGAGGTTCCAAGTAGTGAAACTGGGAGGAATTGAATGAAACACAATGAAGAACATTGTGTATCATTTTCAGATATTTATTCATTATAGGTACAAATTTATGATTATTTCAAGTTAGGGTTTTTGACTAATCCAAAACTAGTCTCGTGAGACTAAAGAAACGTTTGATGAAAATGCTAGTATATTGTTGTTAAAATTAAGGAAGGTTTGTAGGTATGTGATCATATAAAACAGGTCTATTACAGAGTTACAAATTATATTTGGATGATGAAATTGATGAGGGATTTTGGTTGAGGTACAAGTTGGGTACATGGTTGAGACAAGTAGGTGATGAGTTGACACATACATGAGGTGTATAGTTGATGATGTTGGTACATATTGATGAGTCATAGTTGATGAGTACTTGATACATTATTGGTACATACTTGGTACATGGTTGGTTGCACTTGTTTATGGTAAAGTTTGATTACAAATTTTTTGGTACAGGTTGGTGCATGGTTGATGCACTTGTTTATGGTACAGGTTGATTATAGGTTGAGGTATAGGTTGATGCATGGTTGATTCATGGTTCAAGTTTATTGGTACATTTTTACAATGGTATATCTCACAGTGATAGTGTGACAGTGGTTCCACCATTCTACTTCTACTTCAGGGTGGTTGGACAGGGCAAGTATAGGTGGTTGTAGCCACCTTCCGGTTGTAGCCGGAGAACATAGGGGGTTGTAGACTCCTTCTAGTTGTAGCCAGAGAATTGAGGAGTTGGAGCTTCCCTCAGGTTGTAGCCTGAGAAACTAGGGGGTTGGAGCCTCCTTCCAGTTGTATCTGGAAAAAAAAGGAAGTTGGTGCTTCCAATGAATGTAATTCTTCAAGACATATAAGATAAATCATTCTGTGGTTTTCTCCCGATTTGGGTTTCCACATAAAACACTAGTGTATTGTGTATGTGTGCGATTGTTAATTTCTTATTGCTCGTTATTGGATAATAATTCTACATTGATACAACACTTGGATTATTTGGAGAAAAATGATTATAATTACACTATTACTAATTCACCCCCCCTCTCAGTAATCCAACAATTGGTATCATAGCAAGTTTCTTCAGAAATCAGTTTAACCACTGAAAGGTAGATCATGGAGAGTACCAACTCATATAAAAATGGAATACCACACTTTGATGGACATAAGTATGATTTTTGGAGCATAAGGATGAAGACACATATACAAGCACAGTGGTTTGAAATTTGACAATCAATTGTAGATGGATACACAGTACCAATAGTTCCACCAAGAAATGACAAAGCAGTGAAACTTGGTCAGAATAATTCCAAAGCTACAAATGCACTTTTGAATGGTCTTAGTGAAACAATATTCACCAAATTTGCACATTGTAAATCCTCTAAAGAGATTTGGGACAAGCTTCGAAATATTTATGAAGGAGATACAAAAGTCAAAGCAACAAAACTTCAAACTTACAGAGGTCAGTTCAAACAACTAAAAATGAAGGAAGATGAGAATATTGCAGCCTACTTCTTAAGAGTTGATGAAATGGTGAATGAAATCATAGGATTGGGAGAATATATTGAAGAATATTTAATTGTTCAAAATGTACTAAGATCTCTTCCTATGAGATTCAACCCTAAGATATCAGCACTAGAAGAAAGACCGAATCTGAACTCAATAAGAATGGACAAACTACATGGAATCTTCACAATATATGAAATGAGAATTGAATAGGAAAATCCAGATGTAAAAGAAGCAACCTTCAAAGAATCCAAAATATCAAAGCAAAAGAAAAAGGAACAAGAAGAATATAGTAGTAGCAATGACATCTTGGAAGATGATGAAGAAGTGGCCAACTTCATCAAAAGACTGAACAAGGGAACCAATGGTAGGTATAGAGGTAAGATTATTTTAATTTGTTTTAATTGTGATGGTATTGTTCATTTTTCTAACAAATGTCCTCATAATAAAAAGAGAAATGATGAAGGTTACTCAAAAGGCGAACACGCACATAAAGGCAAAAGAACTAAAAAGAAAGATTTCAAGAAAAGCTTATGCATCAAAGAAGACATCTCATCATCAGATGAAGATGAAATCAGTGACAGTGAGACAGGAAGAGTTCTATTCATGGAAGTAAAAGATCCCGACAAAGAAGACTCCGAAGAAGAATATGAAGAAGACGAAGAAGGATATGAAGAAGTCGAAGACGAAATTGAAGAGGCAGAAGTTGACTATCGAGAAGAATTAATGTGTGCCATAGATGTTATCAGAAGAGAAAAGAATAAAAACAAGAAACTACAAGAAGAACTAGACAAGAAAAAGGACACTCGAGAACTAGAACAAATGATCACAATATTGAAGGTTCAAATAGAAGAAGATAAAATAATTGAAGAAGCACTCAAAGAAAAACTAGAAGAAAATGACAAGATCATTGGAAACTTGGAAGCATAGATTGTCACACTAAGAAAGGATATTCAAAAGAAAAATATGAAGAATAGATCAAAAGTTTTGGATGACATTATCAGTAGTCAAAAATCTCATCTTGACAAGTCTGGACTTGGATACAATCATACAGAAAAGGGATCAAGCTCCAAAACAACAGAGCAAGAAACAAATCCAAAAAGCTATGCAGAAACAATCAAAGGGGATAGGAAGATATACAAGGAAGATTACATGGACACTCCTCCATCAAGAAGATTCATATTTTAGAATCAACAACAGACAGATAGGCCTCAATAAGAAGAAGGATTCATAAGATCACCTTCTTTCAGAATATATTCAACTCCCAGGAACAATAACAACTTTGAGAGTCATACACAAAGGGGTTACTCAAGAAGACCTAGTGAAACACAAAGAAGACGTTACAACAGGTTTCAATCTTTGAGAACTAAAGTGGAATGTTACAAATGTAAAAATTTTGGACACGTGGCCAAAAATTGAAGAATGATAGTCCCTCCTAAAGAACCTCAATAGAATAACAACAGTCACAGACAAGAACCTCAGAAAATGACATGGATAAGAAAGCAAGATTAGTATAGCAATGAAGAATCCACGATCGCTCTACAAGATAAGCAGAAGAAACATGGTTGGTATGTTGATAGTGTGTGTTCAAACCACATGAAAGGTGATAGAGACAAATTTCTTAAATTGTGAAAGGAAATAAATGGATCACTCTCCTTCATAAATGATAATTCAGCCAAAATTATTGGAGAAGGCACACTCCGAATTGGGAACAAGAATAAAAAGGCACATAATGTTCTACTAGTAGAAGATATGAAACACAATATTATAAGTGTGAGTCAAATGTGTGACCAAGGTCATAAAGTTACTTTTGATTCACAGAAGTGTGAGATAAGAAGAGAAGGTTCAGGGAAATTGGTCGGTACAGCTGCAAGAACTTCAAACAACATATATGTGTTAAGTGAAATTGGAAATGAAAAGTGTTGTCTAGGAAAGGAAGATGGAAGTTGGCTATGGCATAGAAGAATGGGTCACATGAATTTTGATAACCTTCTCAAAGTCAAGAAAATAGAAGCAGTCATAGAAATGCCCCAGATCACGAAACCAACCAACACTTTATGCAAGCATTGTCAATACGGAAAGAAAACAAAGACCAGGTTCAAATCAAAGGGATATTCAACAACAAGACCACTGGAAATTGTGCATACTGATCTAGTTGGACCAACTACAAAAAAGGGATTAAAAGGTGAGAGATAATTTATGTTATTAGTTGATGATTATACAAGAACGATTGTAGTTTGATTTCTCAAGAATACGTCATAAGCTTTTGAAAACTTCAAGATCTACAAGGAAATGGTTGGGTAATGGACCCAAGATTGTTTTATGTAAATATTAATCGTTATTGTCTTGTAATGGTTGATAATAAGTAGAAATGGATGAAATCCAAAGTGGCCCCCTTATGGTGAAATCCCTCACGGGAAGACACTTTGCGGATTGAGTTATCCTAGAAGTATGGTTAAAGAGCCCATGCTTATTTGTGGAATAATGAGATGAACGCAAATGAATTTGTCAGTGAAAATATCCTATATGAATAGTGATTTTTATTCCATTTCTAGTGGTATGTGGAACGTCACATAAATCCTCATGGTTTGAGAGTTATGGCCTTACGAAGTTGGAGGACCCTCATATGTCATCTAGAAGCCCCAAAAGGTCAAAGTAGTCAAAGTGGTTTAAGAGATTTTAAAAAGTAAATAATAAAGTGAAGTGACGAGTGTACTATAATTCAAAGTGAATACAAAATAAATTAATTCAATAATAAATTTAATGGAGAAATTAGAAGTGGGTTAACCCTAAAATAAGGAAAGTGGGGAAAGTGACCTTATTTAAGACACAATTGAGCATATTGAATACCTATAGGTGTCTGAGGTAACCAAAGGATATATAAGCCTAATTTCTTAGGAAAGTGAAGAAAATAGGGCCGAAATTCAAGGAAGGATAAATTCTTTTGATGATGCTTTCTAAGGTATGTTTTTTTCAAGCCATCTCACCATTTTCACAATAATTTTTTTTATAGAATGATTCAGACCATGAAATTGATATTCCATTGAGGAAACATATCCAAGTATATTTGGTAAACAATTCAGCTTGTGGGTCGTTGTATTTTTGGAGTTACACTTTGTGGAAAATAGGGTTTGTGGCTAGTCCTAAAACTAGTCAAAAACAGACATTTCAGGTAAAAACATCATAACTTGTTCATAACAGATCCAAATTCAGTAAGAAAAAATGTATTGGCTATAGTACAATATGTAGTATTCATTTTAACATTTTTTAGATCAATTCAACAAATATTCCGTGCGGGGCACGCTCTACAAGGTCGCTCTCTAGAATAATCCAGAATGCAGCAAGGTGTGCCATAACTCCTTTTCTGAGAGGTTGCAAGTAGTGAAACCTGGAGGAATTGCATAAAACACATTGAAGAAAATTTTGTATCATTTTTAGATCCTTATTCATTATAGGTAGAAAGTTATGATTATTTCAAGTTAGTGTTGTTGACAAATCCAAAACTAGTCTTGTGAGACTAAAGAAACGTTTAATGAAAATTCTAGTCTCTTGTTTTTAAAGTTAAGGAAGGTTTGCAGGTATGTGATCATATACACTAGGTCTATTACAGAGTTACACATCATATTTGGATTATGAAATTGATGAGGGATTTTGGTTGAGGTACAAGTTGGGTACATGGTTGAGACAAGTAGGTGATAAGTTGACACATACATGAGGTGTATAATTGATGATGTTGGTACATATTGATGAGTCATAGTTGATGAGTACTTGACACATGATTGGTACATACTTGGTACATGGTTTGTTGCACTTGTTTATGGTACAGGTTGATTACATATTGTTTGATACAGGTTGGTGCATGGTTGATGCACTTGTTTATGGTACAGGTTGATTATAGGTTGAGGTACAAGTGGATGCATGGTTCAAGTTTATTGGTACATGTTTATAACAGTATATATCATAGTGATAGTGTGACAGTGGTTCCATCATTATAATTCTACTTCAGGGCAGTTGGATGGGGAAAGGAATGGYAGTTGTAGCCACCTTTCGGTTGTAGTCGGAGAACATAGGGGGTTGTAACCCCCTTCTGGTTGTAGCCAGAGAATTGGGGAGTTGGAGATTCCCTCAGGTTGTAGCCTGAGAAACTAGGGGGTTGGAGCCTCCTTCTAGTTGCAGCTGGAAAACAAAGGAAGTTGGTGCTTCCAATGAATGTAATTCTTCAAGACATATAAGATAAAGCATTCTATGGTTTTCTCCCGATTTGGGTTTCCACGTAAAACACTAGTGTACTGTGTATGTGTGTTATTGTTCATTTCGTATTTCTCATTATTGGATAATAATTATACATTGATATAGAACTTTGATTATTTGGAGAAAAATTATTATAATTACACTATCACTGATTCACCCCCCCTCTCAGTAATCCAACATGATCAGCCTTAGAACATTAACTTGGGAAAAGGATGTACACAACAAGAAAAAACAACATTTATTAAATTTTTCAAAGAAATTAAAGATGTATTTGTTTGGACTTACGACAACCTAAAAACATTCGATCCAAATTTAATATAACATGTAATCCCCATGAAGCCTCAATCCCAACCATTTCAACAAAATCTAAGAAATATGCATGGCGCAGACTCTAAGGATTGTCCATGCAAAGCCTTATAAAACATAAATCTAGATATAGAAATGCTATCATAATTTCTTCTTTATTCACTATTCAGCATAATAAAAATTCACTATTCAACATAATAACAATGTTCAACAGAAATAAAAAAAAAGAACAACATACTAATAATTAACAACATAACAATAATGAACAACAGCATAATAATGATGATAATAAAACGTATCTACCTCAAACTGATGTTGTTTTGAAGCTCTGCCCAAACTGATTAACCTCCCAACCAACTAGGAACAACCTATCCAACTCCCTAGCCCTAGGATTACTTACGGTTTCCTGGCCCCCGAGCCCAAATTCCTAGCAACACGTGCCTCTGTGAGAGTCCTCAAGAAAGCTACAAGTAAAATCAGTAAAACAGATGCAGTCCCCAAACTGTTCCTCCCTTCTCCTCCCCTTCTCCAACTTTTCTTACCCTCTCCCAATATGAAATTATTCTTCCACCAAAGATCCCCCTTCCCGAGTGATCTCCCTTGCCTTATCTTCCTTCCCCTTCATTATCCACCGCCTTCCCTTGATTAATCACTCAACTACCTTATCCCTCCCATAAATTGGCCCAACTACCAATAACCATTATATTATAAACTAAGTCTTCATAAATAATAAAAAATAAATAAAAATAAAATCTATTTTAATAGTTTATTAAACTAATATTTATTAATCTAATACTTATTAAACTAACATTTATTAAAGGATTAATTAAGGTTGTTACACAGACCCCCCCTTTCCCTCCTTCAGTGGGGTTGCTTGATCTCCTGGTCTAGGATCGTTCAAACACCTAAATCTAACTGACTCTTTGGCTCTCTATTAGAACCCAATACACTTTATTATAGGTCCTTGTTTCTCCAAAGTGCGGGTCCTCTTAACCCCGCAGATCTCCTCTTGGCCCTTTCAAGAATATTTTCAGTGACACTTAACTCTCCATGCTAGGCCCTTTCTATCATTTGACCTCAAGCTGTGTCCTAGGGCTCTATCACAAAAATTCTTCGGGCTTTGGGTTTTAGTTCGTTCCATAGTAGCCAAATCCTATGTTCCCGAACTCCGAATCAACAAAATCAAATGGCACGACGATCAATGGTCCCCGTCCCTCCTTTGGATTGTCGATTTCAATCTATTCAGACTCCGGCCTTCAGGAGTCTCTCACTATCCTCCTCCGATATTTCCCAGAGTACTACTTCTCTGAATCGTACAGATCACTTCCACGTGTCCCTTCTAGATTCAACTGTCTGGATTCTCTTGGAAAACCTCCCAGAGCTCCATCTCCCAGATCTCCTAGTCTTTCTCCACCTATCTCTTCCTGACAATGGACGATTTCACTGTCTTCGAGACTTCAACAAGTCCTCGACCCCCTGGCAGACTTAGCACAATTCTTTCTCGAGACTTAGACTATTCTCGACCTTTCCTCTACACTCCTTGTAGAGTCCTACGCTAGCCCTTCTGAATTTTTCTTGGCTTGAAGCCTTCGAGGTTCTCAGTTCTCCCGTGTCCTTCTGCGGACCTCCTAGCACTCTCTCTAGAAACTCCACACTCTTCCCTCCTAAGCTTGTAAGATGAACTTATTTTATCCTTGGTGCACTCCTTACAATCGTTTAAGCCTTCTGACAGGTTCTCCCTGGGCCCTTCCAGAAGTCTTAAGGCATCTCCTTTCCCAGGTCGATGCACTCTTGCAAATCCTTCCTTCCTCAGAGTGTGTTTCTCTTGTGCACACTCACACTTTCTTTATTCCCTCCTGGCAGAGTCTTACAAAGTGTTCAGTAACCCTACGTCATGCTTCCTCCCACACAATCTTTCTTTCCAAGGTATTCAACAACCTTGAAATTCCCCTCCGAGTCTGTGAATTATCCTGGTGTGCCCTCTTGGTAGATTCTCTTCTGAATCGAATGAGTTCATACACACACTCCTTGCATTGGCTCACAGAGTCTCAACTCTCTGTCGCGCACTCCTTGCACTTAGCCTCAAGAACCATAAATAATTCAACACACTCACATATAGAGAACTCTAACTCTATCCCTGCAGATGAATCCTAACATACACATCTACAACATAAATGTGCATAACATAAAACACATAGAAAGCAGCTCATATAAGAAAAACTATTCTTTCTATTAATATGAATGTCAATTACAATATATGAGTATGGACTATGACTGAGTCTTGGCTCTCCACACTCTCCAACTCTATGATATCCCCTATATGCTACCTGCTCTACTGGAAACAATACAAGAGTTTATACAAGAGGGGCTCTATGAGCTTCCCTCCAAGCTAAGCTAGTGGTGTCTAATCACCATTCAAACACGGATGATTTTAAGGATGGAAATTTATTTTAAAATGTAGAAAGCTTAACGAATCTTACTAATCCTTCATATGACAACTATAAAATGTTTGGCGATATTTTTATAAAATAATTCAAATTTCTAAGGATTTTATAAAGTTTATATAAATTTTTGGCGATTTTTAAGGTAAACTGATTTTATCCTATAGAATTTGGATGAATCATTTTTAGAATAACGAATCTTTTTTTGCGAAAAAACATGGAAAATTATCCCATGAGCGAAATTTATCCCCTAAAATCATCCCTGTATTCAAAATGCCTGACTAATGAGGAAGATTACAATGATGGAAATATGATCCGAATCAGATGCAGATCCCTTACCGTCAACCACTTAATGGCGACCTTATATAAAGCTTGTGCGAAGGCACAACTTGGCTCTACTAGCCTAAAAAAATTAATTTCCTTAATCACGTTCTTAGATTTCAAAGGAAAAATGAGAGGGAGACGCCTCTCCCTTCATTTAATATGCACCAATCGTGCTAATCAGCTGACATGTGCTGAGGTGGAGAAATTCTCCTGCATCATACTCCACAACTACAAAAAATCATGAGCTCCTTCTCATGAGCTTCCCAGCTCTGTTGAAATCCTTCTGGATCCCAAAATTTCTCCTAGAGTTGTCCCTCTACTCCTCTGCTTTGCCTCTGCTATTTCTTATGCATCTTGCCTGCTACTCATGCAGGTTCTCCTCTGTCCATCTTCTTCTTGCTGACCACTTCTTCCGCCGATTTCAACATCATTTCACTTATCTCCCGTATCACCTCTTCCAGCTGCTTCATCGGCTGGTTCTCCTTGTGCAGTCTGTTCGGATGCAACTCTTCATTCTTCTCTATGGATAGATCATCCTGATCTCCCATTCTTCTTTCATCTCTTGTGACGCTGACTGGCCACTTTGCTATAGACTCCAATTCCGCAGTCTCATTACTGAACTATTTTTTAGCTACCCCCTCTGACAGACTAACTCCCATAAGTTCCTCATCTAGTTCCATTCCAAATTCCTCCAGCTGCAACTCATGTTGGAATGTATCCTCTGGAATGGATATCTCATTGTAGCCACCCTTTGGTTCTATACTGCTCAACCAATCCTCCAACATCTTCAATTCCATCTCCCATTGAGTGAGTGACTCAATTGGGTGCTCCTCTTCCATCGGGACAAACTTCAGTATATGCTCCTCCTCCATGATAGTCTCATCTTGTTGTCCTTCTGTTTGATATGCAACACCTGTGCTAACCTCTCCTCAGTTGGTTGGAAGGAATATTTGGATTCTCCCAATGACCAGAAAACTCCTACGATCCTTCTCCTCTATGACATAAGTTTTCAACTTGTCATCATCTTCATTCATGCGGATTGTAGTTATGCATGCATCTCCATATGGATGAGGACTTTCTTCCACCTTCTCTCCATGTTTCAATACCCCTTGACATGAACTCTTAGGTGATATAATCTCTTCTCTGTTACCCACCTGGAAAATTAGAATGTCTCCTCTGCCCTCCTCACAGTTTACAAGATCAACTGATCCCTTCTCATTGCCCATCTGGAAATCTACAAGACCTCTTCTAGATCTCTTTCCCTTGCCACTGAGGTTTTCGATGTATCTCAACCACCTTTTTAACACTTTTTTCTTCCTTCTGGACAACAACTTTCGAACAATCCACTTAACTGTATTTTTCAAATCCCACTCGTATCTCTAGTGTACCTTTTCCTATTACTGCATATTGAATTCTAGCCTCTCCATCTCTGCTCGAATTTCATTGAGTTCCTTATCCATCTCCACTTTTCTTCTCTTTAGGCAGTCTTCTCCTTGGACACACTCATGACCTCCAGTGACCATATTTCTTCACCTGCATCCCACCTAGTTTTTACCATTTGTTGCACACCTCACAACAGTCTCCAGAGAGTGTCTCACTCTGTCTCTTTTCACATGCTGTCTACAGGAGAATTCAAGCTCTGATACCACTCTGGCGCAACCCCCCCCTTCCCTCCTTTGGGGGGGCTGCTCGACCTCTTGTTCTAGGATCGTTCAAACACCTGAGTCTAACTAACTCTTTGGATCCCTACCAGAACCCAATACACTTTATTACAGGTCCTTCTTTCTCCAAAGTGCGGGTCCTCTTAACCCCGTGACTCTCCTCTTGGCCCTTTGAAGAATATTGGTGGTGACACTTAACTCTCTGTGCCAGGCCCTTTCTATCATGTGACCATAGGCTATGTCCTGGGGATGTACCACAAAAGTGCTTCTGGATTTGGGTTTCAACTCTTTCCACAATATCTAACTCCTATATTCCCGAACTCCAAATTGATGAACTCAAACGACGTGAGGATCAATGGTCCCTGTCCCTCCTTCAGATCGACGACTGTGATCTATTTGGAATCCGACCTTTGGGAGTCTCTCACTATCCTTCTTCGATATTTCCCAGAGTACTAATCCTACGAATCGTACAGATCGCTTCCACTCGTCCCTTCCAGATTCAATGGTCTGGATTGAAACCGCTCTTCGTGTCTTCGTAAAGATTCCTATTTTCTCTTGGAAAACCTGTTGGAGATCCATCTCCCAAATCTCCTGATATGTCACCACATGTCTCCTCCTCACGATGAAAAATTTCATTGTCTTCGGGACTTCGACAAGTCCTTGACCCCCTGGTGGACTTAGCACAATTCTTGGTCGAGATTTAGACTATTCTCAGCCTTTCCTCCGCACTCCTTGCAGATTCCTATGCTAGCCCTTCTGAGATTTTTCTCGGCTTGAAACCTTTGAGGTTCTCATTTCTCTTGTGTCCTTCTGCAGACCTCCTAGTGCTCTCTTTGGCAAATCCACACTCTTCCCTCCCAAACTTGTAAGATGAACTTACTTTTTCCTTGGTGCACTCCTTGCACTCGTTTAAACATTTTGATGGCTTCTCCTTGGGCCCTTCCATAAGTCTTAAGACATCTTCTTTTCTGGGTCGATGCACTCTTGAAAAGACTTCCTTAGAGTGTTCAACAACCCTGGGGTTCTCTAAATGTTTCCAACACTTCAGAATGTGTTTCTCATGTGCGCACTCGCACTTTATCTATTCCCTCCTAGCAGAGTCTTACAGAGTGTTCCGTAATCTTGCACTGTGTTTCCTCCCACACAGTATTTCTTTCCAAGGTATTAAACAACCTTTAAATTCCCCTCCGAGTCTGTGAATTATCCTGGTGTTCCCACCTGGCAGCTTCTCTTCTGACTTGAATGAGTTCAGGCACTCACTCCTTGCGTCGAATCACAGAGTCTCAACTCTCTGTTGCGCACTCCTTGCACTTAGCCTCGAGAACCAGAAATAATTCAAACCACTCACAGATAAAGAACTCTAACTCTATCCCTGCAGATTAATCCTAACATACACATCTACAACACAAACATTCATAACATAAAACACATAGAAAGCATCTCATACAGGAAAAACTGTTCTTTCTATTAATATGAATGTCAATTAGAATATATGATTCTGGACTATGACTGAGTCTTGACTCTCCACACTCTCCAACTCTATGTTATCCCCCTTATGCTACCTTCTCTACTAGAAACAATACAAGAGTTTATGCAAGAGGGGCTTGATGAGCTTCCCTCCAAGCTAAACTAGTGGTGTCTAATCACCATTGAAAACGCCTGACTAATGAGGCATATTACAATGATGGAAATACGATTCGAATTGGATGCAAATCCCTCGTACCATCTGTTGGGTTCTAAATATGTCTAAAAATAGCCTTAGTTTAACATTAATTTATCAACCCGAGGATTCGTCTTTTATCTCAGGAATATCAACAAAATCTATGCAGATAGCTTGTAGAGGCTAAAATCGCGTAGTTAAAGCAAACCTGAGTTTATCCACAATCAATTTCCTCAAATGTTCATGAAATATTCTAAGACTAAGATATTACTTAACATAATTGAAATCTAATTACTAACATGCTATGAATGAAAGGGAACTAACTAATCTGCTGAATTCATTTAACTAAGAAGCAATGATTAAATCTAAGTAAAGACTTGCAGAATTAACTATTAACTATGAATCAAATTGCTGGAAAGGAAATAGAAAATTACTCTATCATATGGAAAGAAACAACAATTTGCAATCTAATGAAAATGGATGGAAAATATAACTTGACGAAAAGGAACAACAATTGTAACTTTAACTGAAAGGAACGACAATTGTAACTTAATTGAAAGGAACAATGCATATGAAAATGTGAGGAACTATTAAGCAACAAACTATAGTAATGGAAGTTGGAACAAAAATCATAACACTCGAGAGAAATGTCTATCTTCTGTATGCAAACAACATAAAATCATTAACATAGTTATGCATTCATCTTAACTATTGCAAAAGAGAATTGAATCATAAAACAGAAAGCAAACTGATACAATTACAACTTGAGGTAGAAACTCCTTTAGACTGGGCCCTTGGTCCTCAAAAGAACTGCTACTATAAACTCAGTATGTAGAAATGGTGAAGACGATCAAATCTTTTATTGATTTCATAGCTGGTACGACATTCACAAAAACTGCTTGCGCAGAGTAATTCTGAGTTCTGAATACTTGAATGAAATTATTAGATTTTCTTTCCAGGATCTATTATCCTCTATATATACAATAATCTAAGTAAATCAATCCATACTGAGGATCGAGAGATCCTCAGGATTGCTTTACTATTATAAAGTTACAATATAGAAAATTAATCATCTTTAAAACTACTTTGCGCCAAAAGTCCTCAACCTCAAGTGGCTCACGCATCTTTCAAGATCTCCTTTGCTATTTTATCCAATCCTGTAACAGAATCAAACAATTCCAATCGTATTTTAGAATCTATTCAATAGAACTTCAATAATATCAATAGAAGACATATTAATCATTTTCTATCCTATTTATCACTAATTAACAGAAAAGTCAATGAAGATTATATCATGAACTGTGGGAATAAGGAGGATATTTGTATCTTTTTCATAACCCAACATACCCCCCATCTTACCTTCTTGCATGTCCTCATGCAAGCTGAGATATTACATGTAAAGTAGTGATGGTGTAAGGAGGGAAAGTTGGTTCACCAGGTCTCTTCAACCCATTACTTCTTTTGAGCTCTACAAAATCAACATCCTCCCTCTTATTATTAATTTGATAATCCTTCTGGTAACGTTCTGGAGGAAACTAGATGATAGGGGGATTATACTTGCAGCCAATCCAAGCAGGTCCTTCCTCCTGGAGCATTCTACAATACCTTTCCATTCTGAAGGTAACTGCAAAGAAATTCCTGTACCCAAAGGGTTCCCTACTTTTGACTTCATTGGAGGATGCATCTCATCTCACCTTAGAAGCAGAAAGAGCTTCTTCTTTGAGTTCTCTAAAATATATGATGCCTAAAAAGATAACCTGTTGATGGATGGGGGCTAGAGATTCTATGACCCCCCCCTTTCATAAAGGTTCTATGTTGCATAATGGCTGGAAAGGACTTTAGGGGTTCTCCTCTGATCCAAAGATCTAACCCAGTTTCCCTCTTTATAAAATTCTTGTGGGATTTTCCCCATCTGACTTGGTTCTTAGTGAAGGACAAAAATGCCTAGAACTGAATGTCTCCAATAAAGGGACCAGGGTTATTTTTCCTATCATCTTCCAAAATGAAGTTATGGAAGTATAATTCACATAGAAAGTATTGTACCTTCTGTTCGTTCTCTCTAAAACAAGAAATGAACTCAGGGAAAGTGGAAAATGTATTTTTCTTACCTACTCTGATGGATTTTACCCTTAACAATAGGTAACGTTCCAGCAAGAATAGGGTATAATTGGTGGCAGGGGCTTTGCAGTTGATTGCATCAGAGTAAACATAAAAAATCTCCTTGATTTGATCCAAAGATTTTTCAAATTGGCTTTGCATTTTCTTCACCTTCCCTTGGGCTCTGGTGAGCTCAGTATATGTTTCACTTTCTGTTGCTGACATAACCTTTAGTTGTTTAAAAACCTTTTGATGTTCAGCCATAGTGATCATCTCGTCTCTGGATTGAGTCAATGCTTTTTGTGATTGTACCAGTTCTACCTTTAGCATACCAATAATAGCATCTTGTTCCCTAGACTGGGATTCTTGATATTCTTCCATAGCACCCATCTCATATCTGGATTGAGTTAATGCTTGTTGGGCTTGTATAAGATCTTCTTCCAGTCTATCAATGATAGCACTTTGTTCTTGAGATTGAGATGCTTGATGTTCTTCCATAGTCATCAATTCATTTTTGTTTTGAATCAAGGTTTGTTGGGACTGCTTCAGTTCTTCCTCCAATATCCTAATGGTGGCATCCTGCTCAAGGTATTGAGTTATTTCCTTTGAGACTAGGGTATCTGTCTGCACCTCAGCATCAACTATTTGTAAAGGAATTACTTCCTCATTATGTGCTACTGCATCCTCTACTGTTATTTCTTCAGGGTTTTTTTGTGTTCCCACATAGTTTGTAGTGACTATTCTTTTAGGAAGAGGGTTTCTTCCTTACACTCTGGGTCTTTTGGATTTATTTATTTTGTGGGCCTTATCTTCTTGTTCTAGATGCTTTTTTAATTCTTTAATAGTTTCTCTAAGTCTGCCAACCTTCTGCTTTATTGCTTCAACTTTTTTAGCTTTTCTCTTTAACAACTTGTTCTCCTTTTTCATATTTCTAATTCTCTTATGGTTTTTCCCTGCTTTCAGTTTGTGAGGGGTCTCAAGGCCTTCTTCATTTTGATCAGCAGATGGCTATTCCTCTATCCCTTCCAAGTAATTTTTCTGTTCAAGAGGATTTCTTGCCTCAGGATGATGTTCTTCCTATGCTGTGGCCTCTGGAAATGACATTTCAATATCATGGAAGTTTTCAGTAGGTTTTGAAGAAGAGGCTCATTCTTGGTATTCTTCTAGTTTATCTTTGTCAATTGAGGCCCCCTAAATTCCCTAAAACCTGAGCTATTTCTACCTCATAGCTTTTCAAAAATTGTTCTGTTAGGTGCTCCAATGTTGGCTCGATGTCTTCTTGACTGTTTCTTTGTGAGGTTTGTTAGGTGTGCTCAATTTCCTGAAAATTTTCCTGTAAGGATTTCTCTGTAATGTCCTGAATTTCTTCAGGATGTTTTGTAGTGTCTTGGATCTCTTCAGGGTTTCTCATCTATCTTCTTCTCCTCTTTCTCTCAATGGGGGCTTTAGGAGCAGTCGTTTCTCTTTTTCTCTTTCTCATTAGTGCCCCTATTTGTGAGGTTTGAGCCTCTGTTTGTGGATTTTGAGCCTCGGTTTGTGCGGTCTGAGCCTTTGTTTGTGAGGTCCGAGCCTCTGTAATTTGGACAGGGTCTACCTCAACTTCAGGTTGAGGAGGTGGAGATTCTATTTGGGTAGTGGTCTCCCCTCCCTGTATCTCTTCAATTTCCTGTGGTGAAACTTCGTGGTATAATTCAGGTTGTTCCAGTTGCAGAGGTCTATTGGTCTCAATAAGGTCACCCCAGGTTAATTGTGTTTGGCTCAGGGCCTTATTTACTATCAGTTTAACTAATCCATGGTGGCTGATGATAGTAACAGGATCCTTGGATTTTTGTGTTCTTAAAGAAACCTCATGTAACATGGCATTAAAAAAAAAAGGTAGATTGATTACTAACCTTTGTTTGAGTTCCACTAGTAGTTTGAGGTGGCGTGGTTGGATTACATCATATCTTCCATCATAGGTGATGTACCTCTGAATTACCCCTACCAGTTCTTTCCATGGTTCATTGAGGGCGTTGGGGTTAAGTCCCTTTCCCTTTTTATCCAATTCCTCTCTAGGGTCTACAAAGGATTCTACAGCTTCTTTGAGCATTGTACATTTTCCTGTCCATTGAATACCTGAGTTAGGGAGACCTATAACCTCTACTACGATTTCCAGAGTAAATGGAATTCGTATATCTTGAACCATGGAGATTTCGCCTTGCAAATTATGAAAGAATTCAAGCGTGATGTTCGTATCATATCCTTGCAACTGGTTGAAGTACTCTGTCCATCCCATACAGTGTAGAATTTCTCTATCCTTCTCAGTTACATGTAGGAATGTTGGTTCCCTACAAACACTTCGGCCACCCATCGTTCTGTGAGAAAATGAGAACGACTATCGTTCCTGCTTGCAGATTTGGTTAGACCAACTTGGAGGAAATATTACCAAATATAGAAAAAAATATCAGAGAATGACGAGTGTATAAAAATGTGGGGTTTCCATTTATTACAATCATTACAATCTTATCGGAAAATGTGTCGAACGTCCACTCCCATCATTATTGTAGAGGTCGACCTCGATTGCCAGCGTAGGTGAAAGTAATGAGTGCAGGTATTTCCGGTGAGAGGTAATAATTGCACTGCCACCGCCGATGGGAACCAATCATGTATAATTTTCAAAAAACATATTAACAGTAATCATTAAGCGATAGTCTTTTTTTCATGGGAAATTCGAATTTATTGTACCTATACTCAAAAATGTTTTAAGGATAATTAAGCCAAATAAATTAAATCTGTTCATTTAAAAATATTCCACATATCATAATGTTGTTACTTTTCCCGTGTTTATTGAATATAGCCGAAATGATAGCCCCGTTACTTGAGTAAAGGAAATCTAGAGACACGCATAAACTTGGCTTTTAAGGTAAAATTCCATACCACAGGCAGAGCCCTTGCTGCCAGTAGGCATCCATAGCCTCGATAGGGTTACCTTTTAACCCATAGATGAGCTAGTATACTTAATAAATATTTGAATCATCTTTCCCCAAAGAGACCACTATCATGGTTTGGTAGCCAGATGATGATAATGCCACTCACTAGATTGTAACTTAAGTGAACAAGCCAACTCGTGATGAGACCCCTTGTCCTTTAACAAAAATGTCAAAGGCCATTGCCCTGGTGTGGTAGCCATAGTGGGAATGCCACTTACGTTATTATCCGTTGATCGTGGTAGGTTGGCTCGTGATGAGACCCCCTATTCTCTGTGGGAGAATTTTTATAAGTTATATTTATTTGTTTTTATATTTTTTTCTTTTCTCATTATTATTATTATTATTATTATTAGGGATTTATTAAGGGAGGCTCATATAATCCTTAGGAGTAAGGGATGGCATAAAGAAGTGTAAATATGCCAAGTAAAAGTGTGCTTAAGACTCCTTATTATAATATGAGGGTGGATTATCATTCAAGTATATTTGTATGTATATAGGGAAATGAAACGAATTATGGTGGTTACTGGTTATGAACAAGTTTTAAGATATTTCAAAGAAATTAATCCAAAAAAAAATTGATAAGGTATGAGAGACAGTCCACAAAATAACGACAGATCATTGCAATGATAATTAAAAATAATTCTAGTGAAAATTATTTAGTGAAAGTCGTACCCCAAAGGAATGGCTAGTATTTTAACAACAATGAAGGAAATGAACGACAATAAGGAAGAACACAGAAGGAACATCAGTTGTTCCTTTCAAATGAACAACAAGGGTACTCAAAGGAACAACAATCGCGTGAAGGTAATGGAATTTGTTTCGTTCAAATGAACAACAATGGTACTCAAGGGAACAACAATCGCGTGAAGGGAACGACAGTTGTTCCGTTCAAATGAACCACAACGATGCTCAAGGGAATAAAAATCACGAGAAGGGAACGGCAATTTTTCCATTCAAATGAAAAACAATGATACTCAAGAGAAAAAAAATCGCATGAAGGGAACGACAATTGTTAATTTTTAACCATCTGAATAGGTAATTTTGGAAAATTCCCATGGAAATATATTTTTGTTGAATCTAAGGCTGATTAGTCATCAACTAAATTCATTCAAATATCATGGGTTAGTTTATTTCAAAAGGTTTGTTGATGTCATGAGTTCATTAGAGTTTCTCGATTACTGCTGCGGAGCATGACATATTCATTTTCTTGTGAAAGACAGGGTCTTCGTGATAAGATAAAGCAAGAGTGCAGAACATAAAAGAGTGTTAATTGTGTTATCCTCCCTAGTTCTTATTTTCTCAAGTGACTTTCATAAATTGGAAAAGAAAGAAAAACTAATAACTCAATTAGATCTAAAAAAAAAATTATATACAGTATGTATAGTGTAACAAAATTCATCATTTATGGAGTTGGAGTGGTTGGGTTACCTTCCCAGCCAGCCAAAATTTGAACGATATGGTCCTTACTTACTTATTGGTAGAAAGATTCTTTTGAAGGAGATTGATGGTAAAGTCGTAGCCGATGTCCATTGACCAGAAATGGAGATCCAGACCCGTCAATGGTACTTAAAGTGACCATGCCATTATCATGGACTTCATTAATTTCATATGGTCCCAACCACCGTGTCTGTAATTTTCCTGGAAAATCCTGAAATCTGGAATCATAGAGAAGTGCCCAATCACCTTTCTTGAATGATTTCTTCTTGATATGTTTGTCGTGCCAGGTCGCTCTCTATTGGTGAATAACGACTGTGTGCTCCATAGCATTCAGGCGTGCTTCATCCAACTTGTTGAGTCGTTGAAGGCGCTGTTTATGTGCTTATGTTAGATCCAGTCCAATTTCCTGGGCCATCCTTAGGGTCTTGATCTCAAACTCGATTGGGAAGATGGTTTATTTACCATATAATAGGTGATAAGAAGAGTAGCCAATGGTGTTATTCCATGTTGTGCGATAATCCCATAAGGCCTTCAGTAGCTCAGTAGCCCAATTTTGTCGGTTTGTTGAGACATTCTTTGTCAGGATTTCCTCCAAGACCTTATTTGTGCTTTCTACTTTCCCATTTTCCTGTGGGTGGTATGGATAAGTAACCCTATGATTAATATGGTAATTGTCTAGGGTGGTGGTAATTCTATGAGATGTAAATTGTGACCCCCCATCAGTAATTACCTCCCTGGGTAGTCCATAGCGTACAAAAAATTTGAAAATAAATTTGATGACTACTTCTTCTATTGCATTTGGTAAGGCTTATGCCTCCACCCATTTGGTCATGTAGTCCATTGCAACTAGAACATAGGCCTTCTAATTTGACTTTGGGTTGAAGGGGCCAACGAAGTTTAGTGCCCATATCTTAAATGGTTCTGCGACTACTTGTGATTTCAAGGGAATTTCATTAGCATGGCCTGGTTTTCCCATCCGTTGACAACTGTCGCAGGTCTGGACGTATTTCTTTGCATCTATGAATATTGAGGGCAGGTATTAGCCCATCTGTAAAATTTTGTGTCCAGTCCTACGGTCTACAAAGTGCCCACCACAGGTCTCGTCATGTCCTACTTTCAGTATGTCGTAGATTTTGTCCTCTCATATGCATCTATGGATCTGGAGATCAGCTCCTGTGTGGAAGAGATATCCACCGATCCATGTGAATCATGTGCTACGTTGGACGATCAATTTTCTTTCCCTTGATGATAGATGTGCCAATAATTTTCCCGCTTCCAGATAATTTTCCACATCAACGTACCAAGGTGGATTTATGGTGACGAAAAGCAGATGCTCATCTGAAAATTGGTCTTCAACTGTTAAGGAGTCATATGTTTTGGGTATGCGGGACAGGAAGTCTGCGGCAAGATTTTCTCTCCCGGGTCGATATTTGATGGTGATGTCAAATTCCTACAATAATAATAACTACCGAGTGACCCGTCCATTAGTAATCAGTTTATTAGCTATATATATAACAATAGAATGATCAGTATACAGAATAACTGGATAGCCATTAATATAATGGAAAAATTTATTGATGGCGTGTATAACAACTAAAAATTATTTTTCTATTACTGTCTAATTAATTTCAGCTGGAGTAAGATTCTTGTTAATGAAATAAATAGCGTAAGGTTTCTTGTCTTCTTCATGTCCAAGGACAACGCCTATGGAAATATCTGATGCATCGGTGGAGATGTGAAATGGTATTTTCCAATTTGGTCCCCTCAACACCGGTGTTGTCGAGATCAGCTTCTTGAGTCCTACAAATGCCACATCACACTTTTCAGACCATTGAAATTCCACATTACCAGTCAAATAATGTAAAGGTGCAGCGGTTCTTGAAATTTTTTCCATAAATCTACGATAGTATCCAGAAGCGCCAAGGAAACTACGTACCTCAGTTTGTGTGTGTGGTGTAGGTAGATTAAGGATTACCTCTATTTTTGCTGGATCTACTCTAATTCCATCTGCAGAAATATAATTCCCTAGTACCACACCTTCCGTCATCATCATGTGAAATTTTTCATGGCTTAAACAGAACCTGGTATCAATGCACCCTTCTAGTACCTTCTCCAGATTATTCAGTGCTTGATCGAAGTCGTCGCCATAAGGAGTGAAATCATCCATGTAAACTTCAAGCCCTTCACTAATCATATCGCTAAATATGCTCAGGATGGCCCTTTGGAATGTGGCTGGAGAGTTACATAGTCCAAAGGGGAATACTCTATATGAAAAGGTACCCCAGGGGAAGGTGAAATTAATTTTATCTTGATCTTCTAGGGAAATATGGATCTAATTATAGCCACTAAAACCATCTAGGAAAGAAAATAATTTCTTCCCTTCCAAAGTATCCAAGACCTGATCAATGAAAGGTAAGGGGAAGTAGTCCTTTTGAGTGGATTTGTTAAGTTCCCTGTAGTCAACGCAGATTCACCATTTCCCATTTTTCTTGGGGATGATGACTAATGGGGAGACCCACCGACTATCTGAGATAGGGTATATAAAATCTACGTCCAACATATTTTTCAATTCTTCTTTAACAATATCCCTGAGATGGGGATTCAATCTTCTCTGCGGTTGTCGGATAGGTCGGGCATCTTTCTCAATGTAAATGTGGTGTGTGCAGAGTTGTGGATCAATACCTTTCATGTCAGAATACTCTCAGGGAAAAGCTTGTTGATATTTAGAAAGGACTTGAATCAGATTTTGTTGTTGTTGCTCATCTAAATTGGCATTGATGTTCAGAGACTTCCCTGGTGCAATCTCAACGGATTTTATGTTATGAACAACGATAGTCGGGATTTGTTGTTCCATTATGTTATCACTCCAAGAAACCCTCCGTGGTTGCTGACCAGAGGTGCTTGGTAACTTAAGAAATAAATGTTTTTTGTATTTTGTAAAGATGGATCAATGGGACAACTCAATTCAACTTATAGCATTCAGACATCAAAGTGATAAACAAATAAACAGTGCTCTCCAAGATTGGTTGAACAGTAAGATAGCTTTAAGTGGATGAAGAAAAGATTGCTCATAAACCAATGCAAAGCAGGGATTAACAAACAACTAAAGAGATTGATAATGAAGTTATGAACCAAACAATAGGATAACAGCTATTCAAGGTTGGACAACAACATATCAGTGAAGGAGAAGTATGAAAGACTGCCACCAAAATGGAAAGAAACCTGTGATCTGTATTAGCAAATAAGAAGTCTAAGTATAAGGAGCATTATTGTATCCATAATCGAACCCTAGGTTCATCTTTTGTTCTGATATTTATAAGTTTACAAAACAAACTTCTGATCCTAAAAACATGGATCAGATCTTACTAAAAATAGAAAGTAAAACTGCTTGCAAGATACAAGGAGTATTTCCTCAAAAAGTG
>ML776887.1:497243-510556 GCA_009831015.1 Picea engelmannii
AGACCAAAAATGTGTGGAAATACTGACCCACAACTATGTGACAGTTAGGAAGGGAAAACCGAAATTTCGACCTTTTCGGGGCAAATGAATTCCTGAAATTTTTAAACAGAGAAGGGTTTACAGCTTACCCGATAACCCACTCCGCATTACTCAGCTTGAGCTCCCTGCTTGAATTTGGAGATCGCATTCCAATCGCCCGAATGGAGGAACTGAGATTTGGAAATCACGACTTGCTGGAAAATCGCGTGTTTGGAAAATATCTTCAGCGATTTCCGGGCTCTATATGACGTTTGGAGTTTTAAACTGAAAGCATAACCTGTCAATTAATCATGAACGTATCTGTTGCTGAGAAGGAATGAAACTCCGTGTGACCATGACTGATTGTCATCACTTGGTTTGATTTGGAGATGACGTGCTAAGGATAATGCGCCGAAATTTGGAACCTTTCGGTCGAAACCACGAACGATCATCATGTCCTCCAATGCGAGCTTATCGGCGGTTTGAAACTTCCATCATTGCAACGTTTTGACACATGGCTCGTGCGAAAGCACGAGCTTTCTTTTTTCTCGACCAAACCCTTTTGGTGGTTGCTTTGCATTTCAAATCGACCATTTTGCTGATGAAACCGAACGCTTTCAGTGGTTAATGAGCACGCCGGGGGCTCGCCCAAACCACCGAAAGTTGTTGTTTTCCACATTTTGGACAAAACCAAGTATCAAAAATTTTCTTGAACTATGAAAACACAAAACTAGCTGAGCATGCAACCAATAGCTTAGGATATCCTCTACAAAGTTCAACCGAAAGGACGGTTTTACTTTGGGAGTTAACACATTAAATCTTCCAGCAGATCTCCATGTGCTTCACAATCTAGAACAACTTGGAGCATCTGGGATGTTGGATTACTCATGGTGGTTGGGCTGTTAATAAACCCACTGATTACGTTATCCTCTAGCTGTTTCTTGAATCTAAGAGATTCTTCCATCGTGAAAGGGGCTCGTAAATCCTTTTCTAGATACTGTGGTGGTGGCAATTGTGGATATATGAAAATCGGGCTTGGCTTGGCTGGAGGATATAAGATGAGTTTTTTTGTAACACCTCCTCTAGGAATTGTCATAGTACCCATTTGGCATCCTATGTACGCATCCATTGTTGTGAGCCATGGTCTACCCAGTATCAATGGATTTCCTTTGAGTCCACTTCTTGGGTTGATGATGAGGAAATCCACTGGATATTACCAAGAGTTGACTGATATTTCTATGTCATGTAGTGTGCCGACTAGTCTAACCATTGATCGATTGACCAATTGTAACATAATGGGGGTGGGTTCGAAGGAGTCAAAACCCAGGGTGTTGCACGTTTCCATAGTCAAGATATTGATGGTTGCCCCCAAATCAACTAGTGTATTTAGAAAAGAACAACCCTGGATCTGAACTGTTACTATGGGATTCCCTGGATCTGCATATTTGACTGGTTCTTGTCTACCTAGAATTAGCTCAGACAAGGCTCCCACTACACAAACTGTTGATGATGAATTTTTATTTTTCCTAACAATGTTCCTCCCACATAGTTCCTTGATCATTTTTGCATATATTGGAATGTATTGTAGAGCCTGCAGGAGTGGGTTCCTGACATATAAATTCTTGAGTTCCCCTACAATGTCGAAGTTGGGATAGACGACAAGTTTTTCTATCATCAATATTTTGGGGAACGGAGGGGAAGGAGTTGCATCCTTATCAAGATCCTATGACTGGACTGTGTTTCCCCCTACTCGATTTCTTCCATTATTACCACAGTCGACGGTGTTATTTCTAGTTGTTTGTTATTTTCCTTCTCCTGTTCTTGGAAAACATTATTTTCTCCAGGAGAGATTATACACCCCGATCTCAATCGGAGTTTGTTGCACCCTACCAAGTTGGTCTCCTCTTCTCCATTCTCCATAATATGGATGAGATGAGCTGGTCTATTATTAGGCTTTGGGTGGGATTGGGCTGGCAATTGAGGGCGCAATTGTGATTGAGGTTTTTGGGGCAGTTGGAGTGGAGCTTGCAATGTGGGTTGGGTTTGAGGGGCCATCCCCATGGGTTGATTGTTTATCCCCATAGGGTGCTGCCAATTTTGGTTCCAATTTGGGTTTTGGGCAGTTGTATTAGGCCACTGTGGGGGGTAGGGGTTGTTATTTGAGTTTTCCCAGGATGAGGTGGGGTATTGTGAGTTAGGCTAGGTGGGACTTGCAGTTGGTTGATTCTGCCAAATCGGATTCACAGGTGGTTGGTTTGGCCAAGTGGGATTTGTAGGTGGGTATTGTCGGGGCTGCCAGTTCTGATTAGTAAATGGATGGTTCTGCCATGTATTACCAGAATTTTGTTGTTGATTATACTGTCCAGAAAAGTCTTGGAGTGTATTTGGAGGGCGAGCCTTCCATTGACGATGCTGAGCCATCAAATATAATGGTTATGTTTCCTCTTCTACTCCTCTAAAGATAGCTTTCAGTCTCGACAATGATGGGCATTGCTCTGTGTCATGATCCTTGGCGAAAATAGCGCAAACCCGAACCACATCCAAAGGACATTCCCTTGGACCATGATTTTTTCTACATCTGTGGAAAAATATGGCCAAAGTTTGTTCTTCTTCTGCCTATTTTTGTTTGTCTTGCAATACATCCAATTGTTTAGTCAAAGTGCTCAGAATATCTGTTTTGAAATTTTCTAAGAGATTACCAACTTCGGCTCGCGTAACGCCCCTGCTGGTAATGTTGCTATTTATGGTGAGGGAAGTTCGCATTCCTGATCTAGTCCATGTACTTCCTCGTGAGCACCTGATGCACAATAGAATGATGTTATCAAAAATTTCTTGATAAATGTCACCCTTCCCCATTAAATTCAATGTTTCTACTCATTCATCCTTCATACCTTTAAGCAGAGTTTCTTTAAGTACTTCACCTGGTAATGTTCCATAGGGCGATCTCTGCAAGTTATACTGAAATATCTCAACATATTCTTCTAATGATTCATTTTCTTTTGCAGTCATTTGAAAGATTTCATCTTTTAGGTCCTTGGTTCTATAATAATACTGATATTTTGTCAAGAAGGCTTGTTTCATCTCATCCCATGAGTTAATGGTTCCATCTCCTAATCCCATAAACCAACATAGAGCTACCCCCTTCAAGGTAGAGGGGAACAATTTTAGTTTTTGGGGTTCAGAGGTGTAATCATACCTTCTACATAGGACATCGAATTTGAATAAGAATGCATCCGGGTCTTCTAAAATTAATCCATGGAAGGTTGGTAGGTTCTATAGGGGGATTGATTTCATGGGAGAATTGGCGATTGGATCAACTATCGAATATTCCAATGTGGAGGTCTGGGGTCATTGTTGATTTGGTTGCGCCATTTGATCAAAGATGTGCCAAAAATCTTCAGGAATTTATTGATCCATGTGTTCTATTCGAGGTGGTTGACTATTTGATCCTCTAGGGGATTTGATTGCACTCCCTCTATCTGGGATTTCAGGTATGCCTTCTTATTTTATGGGAGATTCAGGATTAGGGGATGGTGATGGGTCTTCCTTGGCAACCCTGCTAGTTTCTCCTTCTCCTTCCTCTAGATTACGAGAATTTCCCTCATCTAAAGGGTTGAGGGGTGGAAGGTGTGTGCTTTGAAAGCTTTGCTTAGTCCCTTCAGTTTTTCTATGAATCTCAACGTTGGTTGTAGTTGGTGAAACTGTTGCCTGCGGGATTCAGATGGGTCCTTTCCTAGGTCCAATTGAAGATTGAGATTCAACCTTTCGGATGATGTCGTCTATGAAAGTACTTCTCCCAGGGAGCATCAAGCCTTGGGCTTTGGTAGTTTTTGGTGGGGGTTTTGGTTTTTCAAGATATTTCTTCTTAGTCATACACACTTCACACAAAAATAATTTCAAAAAGAAACACCTATATGACCTTTTAAGTGTCAACTAGAGATAAGCGTTAGCATAAGCATCTTACTTATTGCCTGCATAGGTTCTTACCTTCTGTCTTCAATACCTGGTCCTCCAGAGACTCAACCTATGCTACCTTTGACATTCTCCTTGATAACTGCACCAAAATGTTGGGCTCTAAAGATGTCTAAAAACAACCTTAGTTTAACATTAATTTATCAACTCGAGGATTCGTCTTTTATCTCAAGAATATTAGCAAAATCTATGCAGATATCTTGTAGAGGCTAAAATCGCGTAAATTAGAGTAATCGGAGTAAATCAAGCCATCCTAAGGATCGAGATATCCTCAGGATTTATTTACTATTATAAAGTTACAATCTAGAAAATTAATCATCTTTGAAACTGCTTTGCGCCAAAAGTCCTCAACCTCAAGTGGCTCACACATCTTTCAAGATCTCCTTTGCTATTTTATCCAATCCTATAACATAATCAAACAATTCCAATCGTATTTTAGAATCTATTCAATATAACTTCAATAATATCAATAGAAGACATATTAATCATTTTCTATCCTATTTATCCCTAATTAACAGAAAAGTCAATCAAGATTATATCATGAACTGTAGGAATAATGAGGATATTTGTACCTTTTTCATAAGAGGGTTAAAAAATCTTAAGTGTTGGAAATGTGTGTAAACCCATCGGGGTACTGAACAGGCCTACTGGGAGCATGTAAATGCACACACGATACCAAGGAAACTTCGTCGAGGTACTAAACAGGCATGTTGACAGTGAAGCAACGTTGAGTTTGAGAGATAGTAGGTATGTGATTATAAGTTAACTTTCTATGGAAGTATATATCATGAATTGGATGGGATTAAATCACTTGAGTGGGTTAAATGACATCCATTTTGAGGATATAAATGCTTGCTGACAACATTGGCTCTATCAACGGTATTGAAGTAATTTTTATAAACATTGTTACCCTTTGATCAAAAAACACTTTCAGGCTATAATCCTCTGTAAAGAATTTATTCTTCTTTTCTGATTATAATCATGGTAATATTTTATAAATCTGAGCTGATCCTAATATTGTGTGATCTGAAAGTGAATTTTGTTTCAAAGCAGCTCAAAATCATCTCCAAGTCTTATTCTTTTTCCTTGAGATGAAAGTTCGACAGTTCAAAGATAACTGCTTCGCCGAGTGAGTCACCATTTTTTGGCAGCCCAACTACCATATTGTTTTGTGTTCCTATTCAAAACATTCTATTATCTTGTGATCACCCCCAAGCAAGTGCAATTTTCAGGCTAATGATTTTTTTTAGTTCAAAGTTTGCATTTTATATCACTTGTTATTTCTTATTTTTATTGATTTCTCGTGTGTAATTGTGTGTGATTTGACGACTGGTACTCTCCTTGAAATTCATGACTGCAAAGCATGAATTTAACCTTCTTTCATCCAAAACTACTAGAATAAACTATGTTGGTGGTTTTCCCATGCATAATCTAAAGGGCTATTGTTTCTTCTAGTAAAATAAACATGAAAAATGATCTAGGAATGGTTGTTAGATTAAAACCTAAGATCGATAGTGACTAAATTTGTGTATAAGGATCAATGAAATAGGCTATGTTATGAATGTCCCGACCCATGGCTAATCTTATGATAAAATTATTGCAACCTAAAGTTTTAAAATTTATTGTAAACTCTAAGTGGTCGGGCGAACTTCTTGTCACTATTTCCAAACCCTATGCTACTCCATATTTGTTTATGATGGTTCTTATCAATGAACTTTCTAGATATTTTGTAAATCATAATCACATCAGAAGAGAGGTCTTAGTTTTTGGACCTGGGTTTCATGGCAAGTAATGATAGTTACATGGGTTTTTCTATGTCGAGCACGTCTGTCCTTTTCTTAGAGGGAAAAAATAAACATTTCAAGTGTGGAATGATAATAGGGTACTCTCAGTTGTTGTGCATTTCACTTAATATCATGTATGTTTCTTTGTTTCACTTTAAGACTTATCTTTTTACCCTGCTCATTCTTTGTTTTGGTTTCCCTCAATAATTTTACCTCACTGTATTTTTGTTAGCCCCCGTCATGGCCCCTATAGTAAGAATAGAACCAAATGGTTCACAAACTCTGTTAAGTCATGATGGTGTGACTGAGAAACTTTCCCAGGTCAGTTGGCTAGATTTTGTCTAGTCATTTAGGGGTTTCAACTTAGACGTTTCCAAAGAATTCACCAAAACGTTTGATGGAATTAGGGTTAAGGTTGGAGATGTCTAGTTCCAGATTGAAGAGAATTGTGTTTCCAAACCTGCTAGTCTTCCTCTTTCTGGGAATAAGTGGTTTAAGAATGCTATGATTGAAAAAATTCCTTGGCGGTCTTTGTTGATTTTTGAGTAAATGAAATACCATGTGAAAGGTATTCCCTTGGATTTATTCCATCCCAGATGGCATGACCTTCTTCTAATTATTAAACGATTTATAACCTTTGAAGGCCGCTACGGTCTGATATTTTACATCCACATATGGATGCTTATGGTTTTATTGGGGTTTCATCTAAGTTTTCATTTCTATTTTCTTAGAATCTTACAAAAGATGGCTAGGTTTTAAAAGCATCCAAACAGTAATCCTCAAGCTAGCTTTTTTCATCATGGTTTTATTTGAATATTGGTTGAGCATCATCTTGTTGGTATCGGGGACAGTTGGGAGGATTTCCTCATCATAAATAAGTTCTTACCCCAAAACATTGATCATGTGGTTTAAATCGCACAAAATTATGAAGAGGTATTACCTCCTCAGCCTCTACAACATGAATTCCAGATAGAGCTTCAACTCGACGATAAACCTGTTACATCATCTGACCTTCAAAGTGACCCTTTACCTCTGACAAAAAAAATACTAAGAAAGAATAAATTTGTTCCTATGAAATCGTTAGAAGTTGTCATTACTAATCTAAAGGACCTATTTTCGAGTGATTACTAGTCACAACCCATGAGTTCAGTCAAAGAAGTGTTGGAAGATTGGTTGTTTTCACTGATGTCAACCCTAGTCATGGGTTTTGGACCACAACATTGATGAATGTATTTGGACATGAAGGACAATGCACATGCAGATACAAAACCCATGGATGGATATTATACATCATGTTGTTTCCGGTGGTATGTGGCACTTCACGTGGATCCTCATGGTGGAGGAGAAATGAATTTTTGAAGATGACAAAGTGAATTGAACAAGGAAGTACATATAGGCCTTGAAGATAATTAAAGAAAAGAATTACAAAATAAGAAAGTGTCAGGTCGGCCCTAATGTTAAATGAAACTGACATAAATGATATAAATAAATATCATTATACATTCACTTGATACACAAGTCTAATTTAAGAGGAAATCATAAGTAAAGAAGGTCGGATTTCAAGGGAGGATGAAGTCTTTTGGTGATGTGTTCTAAGGTATGTTATTTTTAGGTCATCTTACCATTTTCGCTATAACTGTTTTTATAGAATGATTTAGATGGTGAAATTTCTATGGTATTGAGAAGACATATCAATTTACCTGTGGTAAAATTTGAAGTTCTTGATTCGCTATAATTATGGGGATACACTCTGTGGAAGATAGGGTTTTTCACCTGTCCTGAAGCTAGTCAATAAACATGTGTTCTGGGTAAAACAATCATAATGTCTTCATAGAGAATCCAAATGAAGTGGGACAAATTGAATTGGAAAGAGTATGGACTTTTGTTTCTTGTGTGTGAGTTTCAGAATCTGATGTTAAATATTGAGTGTGGGGCATTCTGTACAATTTAGGTCTCCTGAATAAACCAGAATTGAACAATGTCTACCATTGTCTCTATAACTTATTTTTGGGGAGGATTCAAGGAGTGAAACTTGGAGAAGTTCCAGAGAATACATTGAGTAATATTATATACAGGACTAGAGTATTCCAAGAATTGAATAATTGCATAAATTGAAGAAGTCTTAGGAAGCATTATCAGGTTCTATGTAATGGTTGGTTGATGGTGATGATTTAATGTAAAGTTTTATTATCTCTCATATATTCTTGGGTGGAAGGAAGGGGCAAGGATGTAGTGTTAAACCCTCTCTTGATAGTGGAGGATTGTATCTTCCTCTTGGAGGTTTATCCCTCCATTTACATTTGGAATTTGTAGCTACCTTTGGAAGTCATTACTTCCCTTGAACAATAACCATTGATTATTTCTCATATATTGTGCATGGTGTATTGTGGTGTATTGGTGTAACTCTTATACTATTGTTCATTGATCATTGGATATAATTGAATGGTTTAAGTATAAGCTGAAAAAGGTTTTAAATTGTACTGGATACTGATTCACCCCCCTCTCAGTATCAACAAGAAGAAAAATCAAAGGAACATGATACAAAGGGTACATATTCACATTACAATTGTGAAGGTGATTTCAGAAACAAGAGAGTTGGTCAAGTTATATCTGGGTTAATCTGAAATAAAAAGAAACATAAGGATGAAAAAATTCCAACTATCACTATAATATATCAAGACTCTTCTGAAGACGATCATACCCAGTATGATTTCATCTCGAATTTACCACCTTTTCTTTGATATTGTGAGGGTTTCTCTGGCATATAGGTTGATTTAAATTCTAAAGAAAGATTTGTAGAAAAGGAACAACAACATTCAATTTTGGTTTTACAATCCAATCATTGTCATGATTACTTGGCTTGGGTTCAGAGATACTACTCTGATGTGCCTTATTTGAAAATGAGTTTAAATCAAGTCATAAGATGAAATACAAAGTTGGAAGAGGAAAATAGAAAACTAAAGTTGGAAGCTCAAAAATGCATAGCTCGAACAATTAAAAGGCCAAAGAAATCTGAATATGTAATTATAAAACATTCAACCAATTTCAATTTCATTTCAGGGTCAAAAGTGCACAATCCTTCATTTTTGAATGTGTGATTTTGGGTAACTAAATTTTATTTTATGTTATGATTGAGTGTGTTTTATTTAGTATAAATTGTTTGTGATACACTAGCTACAGAATCGAAGATTATGTATCGAGTCTCAAATTAGTTAATTAGATTTCTAATTTTATTTTTATTTTATTTTTTAGGTCTCTAAAATGGTCTCATGGATGATATGCACATTGATTAGCTATTGAGGATAAGAGATGTTGGTTTTTCCTTGATTAGTAATAGGATCTGTTTCAAATAGTTCTCGATTATGTTTGATTATTTGTAACAAACTTTAATCAAGTTGTTATAGATTTTATTATTGTAAACTCAATTTAGATTGGAGATTAGAATCTCTTTAGTTTTGAAAGATTGATCTCTATCCCGTGGATATGAGAATCAATCATGACTTCCTTTAAATACTAATTCTTTCTCTCAAACAAAAGGGAATTGGAATTCTGGAGAATGGACTAAAGTTGATTTGAAAGAAGGATATGAATAGACATTTTGCTCAATGGATTTCGTCCTAATAGTAAAGTGTTTTAGTATGAGTATTCAATTAGTCATATTTCTTTTCATATTCTTCTAAAGCTCAAGATATGCGTTGATTTAATTAGCTTTGATCTATTTATCAATACATGGCTTGATGTCTTTCATTTCTTTTCATGTTATAGTATGTTATTCCAGTTTATTATAATATGTATGACATATCGATTATAACACAAATATCTCAATATTTTTTACTTGATTCAAATTTTTTGAATTCAGTATAATCAATTACATTGATTGGAATTGTTTCCCTCTCTATATATTGAGTCATAAATGTCATAATGGATCCTATTGCAAATTATCTTTCTGTTTCTTTAAGTGACATATGAATCATTTAGTTGCCTGAATTTATTTAGGTAATGATCTGAAAATAGAAGGCTGACTTGTTATTCTATGCAAGCACCCTCTACTTCATTAAAATAAACTTTACAGGACCTTGCTTCATGTGTTAAAATATGCAAGATAAAATTATGTGCCAAGTTTATGAATCTTCTTTTGAATGTTCATGTGTGAGGATATGTTCTTTTAAATGGTTAAAAATGTACTTTAAATAAATACACAACAACATAACTTGCAGCAGATAAACCATCAAACTCACAACAAGAACAAGATGATAAAGGAGTTCACCCCCCTCCGGGCTACATCTCCTTGAGCCTCCATTAATGGACTTGGCTCTCTAGGATTAATTTGTCAAAAGTTCTTTTAAAAGCTGCTGCTCAACTCCAATGGAAAAACATACAGTACCATTGGGATCAGAACACATAAAAACCCCCAAAATGACTAATAAAACTCTGAAAACGAATCATGGCTCATCCGGGCATGACCTCTTCTACATGTGGCCATAAGATTTCCTGAGCTTATCTTTGGCAAAAACACCTGTAAAAGTCCTCAAAATCCTCTAAAACCTGTCCCAATGTGTTCAGAGCATATCAATTAGCCAAAAATGATTATTCAATCACAGAAAACAAACATAGGCTCACCAAAACATGTCCTCAATCAATGAGGGCTTCAAGCTCCCTAGAGCTTGCTGAAACTTTAATGGCTAAAAACATGAAAACAAAGTCTTCAAATGGCCTTGATAACAGTGCCAATGGATTCAGGACGTCCAAAAACCCCTATCTGGGCTTTTACGGCACCTCAATTGGCCAAAAGATGAAGAAGTTAGGCCTCCTCCATTTTCCTCCTTCAAGCTTGATGTCTCTGCATCTACAAAACACACCCTTGTTCAATGAACCTGGCACACACGCAATATATAGCGTGAAAACCCAGCATCGGGCGCAACCACGCCAACGGTGCGAACTGTAGTGGGCGTGCCATCCCCTAACCGCCATGCACCTGAGCACATGCGGTCCTCCATACGACCTTGCGCATTATAAAAAGGGGCTAAGTTTCCAAAGCCGAATGGTCAAATGACAAGTGTCTAACCAATGGTTGGTTGTAACCGTCCAAACCAAAATCAAATGTGCGCGCACCCATATACAAAAGTGGTGGTCATATGTTAACACGCAATACAACCGTGGGTTACACATTTAAACCCCGCACGCCATTAAACACGGTCATATGAAATGAAATGTGCGACCGAGGGCATACCAAATCCCGCGCACCAAAATATAACCGGTGGCCATTTGAAATATTACAAAAACTGTTACTCCATTTGAATATACTCATGCTCCATCGTATAGATTCATATGGTATGAAATACAACCGTGGGCCGGGGCTAAGCCCCGGCCCGACCCCCCGCCACATAACATTAATTCAAACTTAAATAATTTAAAAGCCATATGGTTAATAAGAACCAACGCATGGCATAGTGGTCGGGCAGACTTTGTTAAGGCTTAGCCGGTGTGGGAGGTCCAGGGGTCAAACCCCATGGACTCCAAAATAATTTTGATCGAACAACCAAAAAGACCAATACCGGGGTGCCATGTGGCAGCCCATGACTGGGCCACGTGGCACCTTACCATTTGCCCAATAACTGCCACGTGTCAACAAATGATTCACCCAAGTCTGCCAATATGAAACTACCTGATCAGCATGTATGGTCAAGCCACATCAGCGTATGGTCATGCCACGTCAGCATCCGTACGGACTGTACGGACTGTACAGTCAGCATCCATTTTTTTTACCTGTTTGATGATTCGAACGGATCGTAATATCTCTTGCTCCCGATGTCCATTTGAGATGAAACGAGTTGCGTTGGGTTCGCAACGATGAGACCTATGCTCACGTTCATTTTGAGGCAATTCTGAGAACATTGATTTTTGAGCTAAAATTTGACCCCTGGTCCAGATTTTGATCACACCTTTCCACTGAAAGGATTTTGGACCCACAAAAGCTTGTGATTATCTGACTGCTTTCAAGTTATGTCAATTTATTCTACTTGAAAAGTATTTTCGACAATCACCTGAATACCTTGACATGCCCTGCACTGCAACTGGCTATGTCCCTCAACCACTGCTCTCTAGCTGTTGCTGAGCCACTGTTCTCTCTGTGCTTGGAAGAATGCCAACCTTCCCACTGTGAATCCCTCTTGTGAACTCTTTGGCATCAACACAATCATCTCTCCAATGGCTGCAAAAACTTTCCTGCAACATCTTGTCACAAGCCAAAAAAACCATCAATCTTGAAAACAAATTATACAAGACTGAAAATGATGCTAACAAATTCTTTTGCTCTTTAAACAAACTGTCGCATCCTGTACTTCATCAAAGAACATGGTGTTTTCCTACATCTTGGTGTACTTAAAATCAACTTACAAGTCAACAAACACCATCGACTAAACATAAGTCAAAAAAACATGATCGACACACATAGTCGTCAGACAATCATCAACACCAGTTGAGACTCATTTGAAACATCTCGACCTTCCCAAAATGACAAGTCAAAAAACATGATACACAATCATGTTACAATCATGAGTCATTCATGATGAACTATCACCAGGTTCACTGCTTACACATACACAAAAACAAATGCATGTGCATGACTCTTCAACTCTCCTTCCAGTACAAACATAAGTACATAAACCCGAAACATGTGGGTACATAAGAGTTGAAATGAAAAAGATAAATGGCTGCAACAAGTGAACATCATATCCATCTTTTACATCCTCCTGGCGAAGTTATGTAACAACAAAAATACCTTCAAAATGAATTGCATTCACATGCAACTTGCATCATGCAAGTTGTGATAAACTGCTGCAACTTATCATGCTTCCCATAAATGAACACATAACGCTGAAAAGTGCATTTACAATAGAAAATGCAAGCTTTACTTGCTCAAGAAATCCAACCATTTCTTTCCAAGCTAACTCAACGGTGACTTTTTCTGCTGAAAATCGTCCTCTTGTGAATCATCTTGACTCACATCGATGATGGAATCTCCTCTTCCATTCTTGCCAAACTCTTTATCCAACTGCTTCTTGTGTTGTGGATGAGTGTTTGGATGCAATGTCCAACATTGGTCAATAAGATGACCCCGCTTCTGACAATGAGTGCAAATCTTTTGCATCCTCTTTTCACATTGTCTTTGCTTATAAAGTTTCTTGAAAGCGGTTAATCTTTCCCAACATTTTGAAACATGATGGTTATACAAACCACAATATGTACATGGATTCTTTCTTCCATTTTTACATACAAATTTATCATGCTTAACATAATCAAATGAAACTGAATGATAAGCAGAATTATACCTTGAACATTCACCTTTATCGCCTCTTTGAAGAGTTACAAGCTCTCCTTTTAAGACCATCAACAATGTTCTTGTCCTCATCACTGTCACAACTTTCTTGTTTCACACATTTGCATTCATCTTGAACACAAGCCTTGCATGCTGAAGGGATTGAACTTTCAACAAAAGTTCTTGAACTTTCACCTTTAAAGCCTTCTTGAGGAGGTGAA
>ML776887.1:511341-549925 GCA_009831015.1 Picea engelmannii
CTCTAGGATTAATTTGTCAAAAGTTCTTTTAAAAGCTGATGCTCAACTCCAATGGAAAAACATACAGTACCATTGGGATCAGAACACATAAAAACCACAAAAATGACTAATAAAACTCTGAAAATGGATCATGGCTCATCCGGGCATGACCTCTTCTACATGTGGCCATAAGCTTCCCTGAGCTTCTCTTTGGAAAAAAAACCTGTAAAAGTCCTCAAAAGCCTCTGAAACTTGTCCCAATGTGTTCAGAGCATATCAATTAGCCAAAAATGATTATTCAATCACAGAAAACAAACATAGGCTCACCAAAACATGTCCTCAATCAATGAGGGCTTCAAGCTCCCTGGAGCTTGCTGAAACTTTAATGGCTAAAAACATGCAAAAGAAGTCTTCAAATAGCCTTGATAATAGTGCCAATGCATTCAATATGTCCAAAAACCCCTAGCTGGGCTTTTACGGCACCTCAATCGGCCAAAAGATGAAGAAGTTAGGCCTCCTCCATTTTCCTCCTTCAACCTTGTTGTCTCTGCATCTACAAAACGCACCCTTGTTCAATGAACCTGGCACACACGCAATATATAGCGTGAAAACCCAGCACCGAGCGCAACCGTGCCAATGGTGCAAACTGTAGGACGGTTATGGGCGCGCCATCCCCTAACCGCCTAGCACCTGAGCACATGCGGTCCTCCATACGACCTTGCGCATTATAAAAAGGGGCTAAGTTTCCAAAGCCGAATGGTCAAATGACAAGTGTCTAACCAACGGTTGGTTGTAACTGTCCAAACCAAAATCAAATGCGTGTGCACCCGTATACAAAAGTGGTGGTCATATGTTAACACACAATACAACCGTGGGTTACACATTTAAACCCCGCGCGTCATTAAACACGGTCATATGAAATGAAATGTGCGACCGGGGGCATACCAAATCCCGCGCGCCAAAATATAACCGGTGGCCATTTGAAATATTAAAAAATCCACGACTCCATTTGAATATACTCGTGCGCCATCGTATAGATTGATATGGTATGCAATACAACCGTGGGCCGGGGCTAAGCCCCGGCCCGACCCCCCGCCACATAACATTAATTCAAACTTAAATAATTTAAAAGCCATATGGTTAATAAGAACCAACGCATGGCATAGTGGTCGGGAAGACTTTGTTAAGGCTTAGCCAGTGTGGGAGGTTCGGGGGTCGAACCCCACAGACTCCAAAACAATTTTTATCAAACAACCAAAAAGATCAATACCGGGGTGCCACGTGGCAGCCCATGACTGGCCCACGTGGCACCTTACCATTTGCCCAATAACTGCCACGTTTCAACAAATGATTCACCCAAGTCTGCCAATATGAAACTACCACGTCAGCATGTATGGTCAAGCCATGTCAGCGTACGGTCATGCCACGTCAGCATCCGTACGGACTTTACGGACTGCATAGTCAGCATCCATTTTTTTTCCCTGTTTGATAATTCGAATAGATCACAATATCTCTTGCTCCCGATGTCCGTTTGAGACGAAACGAGTTGCGTTGGGTTCGAAACGACGAGGCCTACTTTCACGTTTGTTTTGAGGAAATTCCGAGAACGTTGATTTTCGAGCTAAAATTTGACCCCTGGTCTAGATTCTGATCAGGTAATATCACAAGCCTTGCTACTTTGTAATTTTCTTGCCATAGATTTCTCTTTGGCAAACAGGTTGTTGGAGCATATCTCACACAAGAAGAAATAATCATAGTTTTATTTTGGTTGTTGATCAGTAAAAATTTAGTTTGTATTTTATTAGTTTAGTTTATTTATTTTTATCGAATGAATGAGAATTAACATTTAAACTTAAATCACTTTGCCCATTTAAGTTATATCTTTAAAATTTGCATTCATTACCTTTTTTTGTGTGATTTTTCTTTAATTAAATTAGTAATTAGTTTTATAATAGTTTTTTGTATATTTATCTGGTACTTGAATTATGTTTAGCAATCAGTTTCACAAGGCTTTACACAAACCATATATATATATATATATATATATATATATATATATATTATATTGTAGATTGTTGTACATAGATGTTTGTAGCATGCACATATCTAATGTAAATATAGAACATAAATGTACATAGTAGATAATTAAGTCAGTTATTTTATTTTTATAGTTTCGATTAGATCCCTATATCGGCCAATGGAGCCGTAAAACCCATCAGGGTCAGTCATTCCAAACAGCTTAGGTTACTTAGACAACCTCAGACCGAGATTTCCCTTTACAGTTGACGGTGTGCTCACATATGCCCATCAAAAAGAAGTTAAGAAACACTATCCATATTCAATTAATAATAGAAATGCATACATTACGTTTTATAACAAAAGGTTCATCAAATCCAACATTCCCACATATTTGTCTGCCATAGTCTTTTGGCAAGTTATAGTTATATTTACAAGATGGGGAAAATAGGGTTGTTACACCTCCTCTAGTGAAAGTAATGTTGTTACCTTTTTTTATGACCAAATTCAACACACATTTGTTAACCAAAGAAATTTCAACGACCCGATCACGTATCTTCTTGATTGAGTCGAGATATTTAGGAAAACAAACGGAATGCGTGATGATGCCAATACAACCCCGTGAGGGTTAGTAAAAATGGAGAGATAATGATTGATTAGGGATGACACATGCAAACCCAACATGCACGAGGAATTTTAAATTCTCTCTAGCCATAATAGTCAAATTTGACAAGTTGAGCGACGACCATAAGAGACAATGGACATAGTAAATCAAAACAGATGAACCAATTATGTGGCTCTGATCCCCATGCAATTCTCTCACCAATTTCATGATTAGAAGATGCTCTTGCCTTTGATATTTTCATATAAATCACCTCTTATTGATGCATGAGATCTTATTCATCAAGGAAGCCAATGCCTCTAGCCAATATCCTACTTTCCCATATATTTGATCTTTATCGTTGCAATACCAAATATTTATGTAGTGTGTTTCTTGTAAAATTTAGAGGTGTTTGCAATTATTATTGGGAAACTAACAATATAGACGAGCCAAAACATGGGGCTTTCCAGTACTAGTGAAAACAAGACAATCATGACAAAGGTTATCAATTACTCTTTATCATATGTATCTAATCTTGCAAAAATGATTCCCACATGTGTTATTTTCATATTTTAGATGCTATCCAATCTTCCCTCCAAAAATTCCTTCGACGACTTGCCAGCAGTGAGCCCTGAGCTAGGATTCCATTTTCCTTCCATTTACCTAGGCCCTCTCATGAGAGAGTCAAGCTCAGTCCTTCTTTGATACCATGTTGATTTTTCATATGAGATAATATTGTATATGAATATCTTATTACAATGATGAGTGTTCCATATATAGAGAACATATGGTGACCATCCATGAAAGGATATGTCCCTTGAATAAAAAATAACTACTTATTTATTATATATATTTATACTTTGTATTATAAATATCATGCCACACACACACACACAAAAACACACACATACACATATATATGGAAGAATGTATTCTCGATGTTGTCCAAATGTCAACAAAACTGATGGGAAAACATAGGTGGTAAATAGAAACTTGGGAAATATTTTGAGATATATGGTAAGTGAGTGTTGGCCCTTGACCAAGTTTTGAAAATCTTTGGTCAAGTTTGACCTACTTTTGGGAGTTTGATAGGATGTCGAAGGTGGAGCGCAAGTCAAAGCAGAGATCGTGGGATCTCGGCCCCTTTTTAGGGCCTTTTGGGTTTTGGGCTTATGTAACAGGGATGGAGATGTCGGACCATGGGTTTACACATGTTTAGGCCCATTTTGTAATGTATAAATAGATGTCTAGGCTATGTAAGGAGATATGCATCTATGTGATGCTAGGTGCTAAGTGCAAGTGGTAAGTGTAATTGCTTTGTGCATACTGTGTGAGACTTGCAGAGCTAAGTGCAAGTGATTGTAAGAGACTGTGAAAGGATTTGTGTAGTAAATCGGGGAAGGAGGATCTAGCGAAGTGTGTGGATCTCTTGTCCTTTATGGAGTAATATCTCAAGGCTCTGTGCATGTAGCTGATTGACCAAAGATAATAAAAGAGAAGAAGAGTTGGTGGACGTAGCCCCAGGGTGGGGATGAACCACGAATATCCTGTGTTATGGTTGCTTTGTGCTTTATGGTTGGCCTCTTGTTTATGTGATTAAATGATTAGTGCATTGATATATTCTTAGAACAATATAATATGATAGCTTACTATTGAATAATGTAAATGAATGCTATATTTGATCTATGTTGATGTGCTTAGTGCTTAATTTTATTGGATCTGTGTGAATACTATGCTACTATGTTATTAGGATTTTATCTGCGAAGTAGATATTGGTTAAATATTGATGAGCTGTAACTGATAAGTTCTTTGTTAAGGTGTTGTAATCACAGATCAGTGTCCCAGCTAAGGTTGCAGACATCTAATTCATGTAGCCACCCCTGCCTCTACCTCAGGTGAGACTTCACCTGCTTCGCAAGTGTTGCCGAAAGGGTCAGTAGTTAGGGTTTTGTTGGTGCACTGTTGTAGCGTTGAACCCTGGGTCTGCCCCTTTTCCAACAAATGGTTCGTTGCTGGGACCTAGAATTGTGATTGCTAGGAACTAAAGTAAAGAAAAAGAGAAGCTCTGTGCGTAGATCTACTGCTGAAGTGCGCAATATTCTGAACCTGAAACTTTGATTACTGGGAACTGAAGAAAAGAAAGCTTCGTGTGTAGATCTATTGCTTTAGTGTGCAATAGTCTACTTAACTTATGAATCTTTGTGCTAAGAAGAAAAGTCAGATCTGAAGAAAAGAGGTCAGATCTGAAGGCTTTGTGCTTTGTTAAAGGTAAGAACACTAAAAAGTTTTGATTGAAATAAGGAAAGATAAGTGGAAATTTTTGTTTCAAAAGTATGGGTCTAGGTATGTTTGATAAATTGTGTCCTAGCTTGAAAAGTAGGGCACAAATAGATGAAAGAAGGTTTGATATGAGTAGGTCTGATAGAAATAATGAAATATATGTTATTCCTATGCATAGAAAGAATGCTTGGACTAACAAATGGATGCAGGAACCTAGAAATAATTTTTTGCAGGTTAGCTACTATGATTCTAGTGCGTGGTACATGAAAGGTTGGGGATCATTTCAAAGAAAAATAAGATCAACTCTTTGTTATAATTGCAGAAGACCGAGACATCTTGCTAAGGAATTCCCTGGTAGAAGACCTAGTTGTCTTTGTTGTCAAGCTATGGATCATGAAGTTTTGGATTGCCCTAGAATGATTACTAAGGTTGAAATAATGAATATGAGACAAGAAAACCATGAGGAATATCAAGAAACTAAGACCATGATAGGACCCTAAAAAGAATCAGAGACTGTATTACTGCAAATGAAAGAAACCCTGAATGATCACCGAAATATCAACTTATCAGAGATCTTCAAAGAAAAAGAGTGCATAGAAACAAGAATAGGAGACTTCGGCATAGACTGTGTTCTAGATGAGGAAACATAGGTGGATATTATGACAAAAAGAACCTAGAAAATTTTAGGAAATCCTTATATGATTACTTCATTAGGAGGAAAAGGATTATTTAGAGGAAAGATGATAACCCTATGTGGAAGACTCACCCAGATAGTTATGAGTGCTCATGGAACTAAGACAAAGGAATATTTTGAGGTTGTTAAATTTATTGAGAACAACGCCCCATTTGCTATGTTATTAGGAAAATCCTGGATTGAGAGAAATCAGACCAGAAGAAAAGAAGATGAAGTCTTAGAACAAAAGAAGAAAGAATTAAAAGATTTCATGACTAGGAGGATAGAGCACTTAATTGAAGAACAAGAGAATAGATCGAAGCTATTTAAAACCAATAACTTGGATGTTGAAGTTGAACGAACACAAGAAGATTCACAGAAGAATGAAGAACCTACCCCAGACAAAGAAGAAGTATTTCCCTTGAACCCTACGAAAGAATATCAACAACGCAAAGTTACTATACCAAAAGGAGATAAGAATCAGAATGAAAAGAGGAATACTGAGACGAAGATCATCGGGAAGAAGGATAGAAAACTCAGTAAGAAGAGATAAAACATAGAAAAGTTACATAAGGTCCTATAGGGGACTTCACAGAGGGAAGGTTTGCAAAACTGGAACTTCATCGGGATATCAGAACAATACAACATGGGACTTCGCCATGGCGGAGAGATATAGTCATCGAAAGAATTATAACTATTAGCCCGACGCCCCGAATGGTTAGAACAACATTTATGACCAAAAATCTCGCCATCGGACCATTGGGACCACGCCATAATGGACATAATTGCATTGATGAAGGCCTCTTGTCCATTGGATAAGATCTGTTACATTGATGTCTACTTATTCAGTCAAATTTTGCACTGAGAACACTTTTGCGAATTGTATCCGAGTCAACAAGAGAACTCATTTCTACCACATTGTGTTTATTGGGATCGACACCTGTTCAATTTCTTTGAGAATTCATTCATCCACCTAAGTTATCTGATCTGAGTGTGTATGTCGGACAAGCTCAACACAGTAGAGAAAGTCGTCGAAGAAGTTCTAATTGACCTTATGGAAGAGAGAGTGATGTTCACAAGAGTTCAAGCTTCATCGATGCGAGGAGTGCAAGCCTCCCCGTCAACTACTCACGGATCCAGACCATCGCGTGTTATAGACGAGAAAATAACCAAGCACAGAGATGACTTAGTGAATGCGAAGTTAATCCCATGTGTTCTACCTGATTACATCTCGCCTCTAGCCGGTTGGGTGAATCGTGATAGTGTCCCGAGGGAATTCGAATACACAATCATCACGGCGCACCTCCCAAAAGGGATATGCATAGTTGGATCGCAATTGGAGAGGATTCCAACCTTTAAGATCGGTGACTATAATCTAGGGGATCGCAAGACCTACAAAATAATCGCACCTCACAAGTACTTGACTAAGACGAAGGTAAAGAGATCGAATATCATTCTCCATCCATGGAATATGAACATCGCACAGTCCACTATCCTTAATGTCACGAAAATTCCACACTTTGGAAGGCACTAGTACGTTAACACGTGCGTTAAAATCCTATTGTCGTGCTTCCATGATGGTTATTTGTGGTTAGACATCTGTATTACTGTCAATCCAACGATGATCCATAGGATCACCATATTGAGCATGCAGGGACCCGACCCATAGGAATTCTACCCAGGGAAGGCTGCAGATCATGCCCTGACACAGAATATTAAAGACATCTATGGCAATGTAGAGAAAGGGACACAAGGCTACAAGGTAGCCTCCATTCAAAATGGTGCAGTGTGCCTCACTTTCCAGTTGATTGCTGGTAAGCTAGTTCGAAATAACAGACCCACGCAGGTCACAGGGTTTGTGGTTGACCTCACAAAAAAGTGCGTGGAGGGATTATAGATGAACTGGGTGAAGTACTTAGTCAACCAACTAGAAATCGATTGTCATGAAGCTCAGGATCAGGGCTATAAGTTCCACTTTAGCTAGTCGTTGATCCTCATCTCATTTACAGCTTGGGAGATGCTATAAGGTGCGACCTTACTGGACATTAAGTCGTTCAAACCACTTTCTACGAAGTTCACCACGCTTTGGTACTCGAGAGACATGGGAAAATAGTGGTAGTCAAACACAGTATTCCATACCTACTACATGCAGCTGAAAAGGGCTATCGAATCATTCCCCAAGATGACACCAAACACCTTGGACAGGTTCAGATTTCTTATGATGTTTCTCACAAATAGGCATTTCATATATATCACCGCATGCATAGATGAGAATAAAGAAGATCTTCAATCATACTATAAGCTCACCGAGGAGGACCTGGAAGAAATCACTAAGAAATGGCCCACACATTTTCTTATACCAGTCGCTAAGGCATAATTGTCTGACCCAAACCTCATTGGAAGCCTGATAGTTACCCACGAGGAGTGTAATGCACCCAACAATTGCAGAAGGAAGAAGAACGAAGATGCACAGGAACTGAGCAACGCCTTAGAAGTGATTGCCTCAGATTCACTTGGTAGAGGAGGAGGTGATGAGGTCGAAAAAGAGGAGAAAGAAGAAAAAATAGGGGAAGAAGATAAGCAGGAGAAAGGCAAAGTAACCTCGCCATAGAACCCCCTTGATTACACAGATCCATCATAGAAAAGGAAGGTTTCCCCCAAGAAACATACATCGCAGAAGAAATCCAAAGCAAGAAAGTTGAAGCTTCAGACTTTACTCACAATCAATGATCTGAAAATAGGGGGCCGACTTGTTTTTCTATGCAATCACCCTCTACTCCATTAAAATAAACTTTAGGACCTTTCTCAATTTCTTAGTTGTGCAAGAGAAATTATGTGTCAAGTTTATGCTTCTTTTAGGTGTTTATGTGTGAGCTTCTTGAAAGGTTAAATATGTTTTTTAAAGAATACAACATCAACATAAAGTGTAAAAAACAATAACCAACAACTCACAACAATAACAACATGATAAAGGATTTCACCCCCACCTGGGATACATCTCCTTGAGCCTTCATCAATGGATTAGGCTCTCTGGGATTAGTATGTCAAATATTCTTTTAAAATGTGCTACTCAACTCCAATGGATTTACTATTTGTACCATTGGGTTTAGAATACATAAAAACCCCAAAAATGACTAATAGAACTCTGAAAACGGACCATGGCTCATCCGGGCATGACCTCTTCTACATGTGGCCTTGAGCTTCCTTGTGGAAAAAACACCTATAAAATTCCTCAAATTCCTCTGAAACCTGTCCCAATGTGTTTAGAGCATAAAAACTAGTCTAAAATGACTATTCAGTCACATAAAATAGACTTGGGCTCATCTGAGCATGACCTCCATCAATGGTGGCCCTAAGCTCTCTAGATCTCCTTGAAACTTCAATGGTGTAAACCCTACAATAGAAGTCTCCAAATTCCTTTGAAAACTATGCCAATGGATTCAAAACATCCAAAAACCCCTAGCTGGGCTTTTTCGACACCTCATTTGGCCAAAAAATGAAGAAGTTTGGCCTCCTTCCATTTTTCTCCTTCAAGCTTGTTGTCTCTGGTTCGCTAATTCACACCTCCTGTGTGAGTAACCTGGCCTCTAGGTGTTTCCCATGCCTAAAACCAGCACACGCGCGCATGCCTACAAAACATGCCAAATTGTCGCACCGTTAGCGAACTAAGCCCCCGAATCACGGAGGTGTTGGGTGCATGGGGGCCATGTGGCCACGTCCCAACGCAAAATAGGGCTTCGTTAGTAAAGTGGCACAAGAGATTGACAAGTGGCAGGTGCACCAAGTGTCGGGCTACAACACTGATCGTTTTGAAAATAAAATCTGTGCGCCAAAACTCTGTGTGTGTCTGGGTCATATGGGAAAGACTTATATGACCGGGGGCTAGGGCTAAGCCCCAGCTTAGACTCACCCAAAGTATACAACATGTGCATTCAAATAAATATTTACACATATGTTTAATAAGGAACACGATATGGCACACCGGTTTGGTGACCTTTTCCAAAACGCTCCACCATGGGGAGGAGGCCCGGGGTTCGAATCCCACAGAATCCATAAAATTTTACACATCATACCCAAGGTGCCACGTGGCAGCCCATGCCTGGGCCATGTGGCACCATATCATTTGAAAAGAATATGCCATGTGTCAAAATCTAATTCGCCCACATGTTTGCCGAAACTACCAACTCATCATATTTCCACATCAGCTTCTTCCACGTTAGCGTTGCAACGTGTCGGGTCGTACACCTGCCACGTCATCATGTACGGACTGTACAGTCAACAAATGTTTTGCCTGTTTGGAAAATCGAACAAAACGCGATATCTCACTCATTCAATGTCCGTTTGAATCCATTCGAAGTGCGTTGGGTTTGTGACGACGAGGCTTATGCTCCTGTTCATTTTGAAGAGTTTCTGAACACTTTCATTTTTGAGCTAAAATTTGACCCCTGGTCCAGATTTTGATCAATCGATGACTTCAATTTCATCATCGCAGCCATATCAGACGCTTCGCGGGACATTTTTAAGAACAATGAAGCCAAGCAAGAATCCTTGTATGACATAATCACGTCAAAGATGAGAGGGGTGCAACAGGCCCTGCAGTCCAGCCGCGCAGTATCCACTGCGCCCCCACCATCAGAAGAGCCAGAGTTGGGAGATGAGCCTACCCAAATCCACAGACTAGCTAATGCGACTGAAGCCCACCTTCGTTGAGCGCAAGAAGAGAAAGAGCAGGCCACAGTGGACCTGAAGCAAGCACAAGAATAAATGGTAGAACAACATCGGGTTGCACAAAAGGAGAAAGAGGACCTTCAAGCCAAGTTTGAAGAAGAGAGAGCGTAGGCCAAGAAAGAAAAAGAATAGTTTCTCACAGAACAACTTGGAGTCAAAGAAGTAGTCGAAAGAGAACTTCTCTCTGTGACAAGATTAGAGCCAAAGGCAAAAGAATGAGTGGAGCATCAATTAGCGCAACTCACATAAGCTATCCAACAACTACAACAAAGAATAGTAGACTTAGAGCTCCGAAGAATGCCAACACTTTGCCGGATGTATGAGATCAAAGAGAAGCAACTGCTCGAAGCGCAACTGAAATAATTAAGGCCCTAGCCATGGAATGTAAACAACTAAGTGATCACAGTGCCCAGAATTATGAGCGACTCACTGAGGATTCTGAATTAAAGGAGTTGGAGTCACAGCTCCATGAGGCAAAGCAATGAGCAGAAATAGTACAGGTGCAGTTGAATCCCCTTTCAACAGTCGAAAGGATGAAGCGATCCCAAGAAAAATGCAATGCCCAACAACAGGTCCACACCTTTCAGAGAAGAGTAATGGAAGTGACTCAAAGACTCCAACCAATTTAGGACGAGGCTTGCCAACTATTCCTAGAGATTGAAGATCGAGGAACAAAACTGGAGAAAGTCATCACTGCAGTTGAACAACGCTTAGAGGGACCTGTCAATGAAGCAATAATCCAAGAGTTCGTCGAACAGGAGGCCATGGCACAACAATATTTTGAAGAAACTTGAGCCAAGCTCGAGGTTTTTGAAGAAGATCTACCGAGACCAGAGTGACTCGGGACAACTCACAGGTGAGCGTTGGGGGCATGTTGGCCCTTGACCAAGTTTTGAGGATCCTTGGTCAGGTTTGACCTACTTTTGGGACATTGACAGGCTGTCGAAGGTGGAGCACAAGTTGAAGCAGAGATCGTGGGATATTGGCCCCTTTTTAAGGCCTTTTGGGTTTTGGGCTTATGTAACGGGTATGGGGATGTTGGCCCATGGGTTTACACATGTTTAGGCCCCTTTTGTAATGTATAAATAGATGTCTAGGCGATGTAAGGAGATATGCATCTACATGATGCTAGGTGCTAAGTGCAAGTGGTAAGCGTAATTGCTTTTTGCATACTGTGTGAGACTTGCAGAGCTATGTGCAAGTGATTGTAAGAGACTGTGAAAGGATTTGTGTTGTAACTCGGGGAAGGAGGATCTAGCGAAGTGTGCAGATCTCCTATCCTCTGCAGAGTAAGATCTCAAGGCTCTGTGCATGTAGTTGATTGACCAAAGATAATAAAAGAGAAGAAGAGTTGGTGGACGTAGCCCCAGGGTGGGGGTGAACCATGTATATCCTACGTTATGGTTGCTTTGTGCTTTATGGTTGCCCTCTTGTTTATGTGATTAAATGCTTAGTTCACTAATATATGCTTAGAAGAATCTAATATGATATCTTAATGATGAATAATGTGAATGAATGCTAGATCTAATCTATGTTGATGTTCTTAGTGCTTGATTATATTGGATTTGTGTGAATACTGCGCTGCTCTGTTATTAGGGTTTTATCTGTGAAGTAGATACTGGTTAAATACTGATGAGACGTAACTACTAAGTGCTTTGTTAATGTGTTGTAATCACAGATCGGTGTCCCAGCTAAGGTTACAAACATCCGAGTCCTGCAACCACCCCTGCATCTACCTCGGGTGAGACTTCATCTGCTTTGTAGGTGTTGCCGAAAGGGCCAATAGTTAGGGTTTTGTTGGTTTGTTTTTGTAGTGTTGAACCCTGGGTCTTCCCCTGTTCCAATAGTGAGCATCCCAAACAGTGGGATCAGGTACTTGCACAAGAAGAGTTTTTATATAATGATTCACGTAATAGAAGCACATAATTAAGTCCATTTCATATTTTGTATGGAATGCATCCTAGAGGAATTTATGAGTTAAGGAATCTAGTAAAACAAGAAATTAGAAGTGTTGATGGTGAATATCTTGCAGTAAGCATGTAGGAAGTGCAGGAAATGGTTAAGCAACAAATACAGAACAACAACAACAAGTACAAATAGAACACAGATTTGAAGAAAAGAAAACTAGATTTTGAAGTTGGAGACTTGGTCATGGCACACCTCAGAAGAGAAAGGTTTCCTAGGGGGGAATATAACAAATTAAAACTTAAAAATATCGGGCCATGTAAATTGTTGAGAAAATTTTCCACAAATTCTTATGAAATAGAACTTCCAAGTAACCTTGGAATTTCTCCAATTTTTAATGTATCAGATTTATACCCTCTCAAAAAATAAGTAGACAATTTCACATATGCACATGATAGTGACAACATTTAGACCATTGACCGGGAGAAACAACTACCTATATCACAGCATAAGCAGATTGAATCTATTTTGGACCAAAATACAGTAAAGAAGACAAGGGGTAAAGAGTACTTTTAGTACTTGACCAAGTGGAAAGGACAACCACTTGAAGATACCATGTGGATGACAATAGTAGAAATATCTAAGTATGGTACAAGTATTGAAGAACTATTGCAACAAGCCCAAGAACAAGTAGTTTACTCCTCGGGAGTCCTATGCAGGAGAATCTTCTATAGAAAATTAGTATTTGACCTCTAAGGTATTAGGAAATTTCTAAGAGGAAGTTAGTTTCCTCATTGTAATTGTTTTTAATTATTTTGTAATAGTCTAGGGTGTTCGAGAATAAGGAGGTTTTTCCATGAATGTAATAGGAGGTGGAAGAGTTAGATAAATTAGGAATTATGTTTGGATCCGATCCTATCTTTCAGGATCATAATCAGGTTGTTGTATGCTAAATGTAATCATTGTGTAATTTTGGTCAGAACCGATCATATCTCTGTGGATTGGATTGATTTGGTCCTTATTGTATTAAAGGTTTGATAGATGAGAACAAAGGGGGTGTGAGTGTGTGAGATGAGTGTAGAGTGAGTGCGTGAAATGTGCATATATCAGGAAGGAACTATGCTTCCTATGTAATTTTACTTCCTTTGATCATTTGAATAAATACAATCATGGATTCGTGTTCCTGTACATTTTGGATTGAGTCCATATTTTTTTTTTATTTGAGATTATGTGTAGAGCCTCAATGCACATCCAATCCAAAGTTGGTGCATGTATAATTCATTCTACAATATAAGTGAATGGACAACCATGATCAAATCAGGAGGATTTGATCGATGGTCCACAACATTTTGGTGCATCGTCATTTTCTTGTTGCTTGAATAGGCCGAAATCTCAAAGTCCTGAGGTCCAACAAATTTGGCATAAAGGGAATGACAAGGAGAATCGTTATAAGGAGGATAAAAATCCACCGTGAATCACGATAGGATTGACTTTAATCAAGCTCTAATTGATATCGTCGAAGTATTAAAATTTAAAAATGGACCCATAATCTTATATCTGACCATTGATCAGAGTGGAAGATCGATGGTGTAGGATTATCATGTATCAACAAGGTATAAGAAGGTTAACACAAGGAGGTTCGAGACATCACGGTATGGTGGCCCAAAATACGTGGCATCCATTTATTCATCCATGTGGTTCCACGCGTAGTCCTAGCATGGTACACATAGAAAGTATTGGATGAATGATATTAAATATTTGAATTCGAAGATCAACGACCCTCTTCACAGTGAACCATGACCATCATCGAGTTTTGGTGTTGGAGGTTGTAAAAGTATCAACGTCCCCACACCAAGATACCTCAGGTTGACGTCAGAATCCATGGTGACCAATGATTTGTATTGAGTTTTGATCAACAGTTCAAAATGATATGAGATCTATATCAATGGCCTCGATTGATCGCATACATTGATCCAAAAAATACTTAGATGCTGATAATTTTAAATATACATAAGCGTCTTCTTCGAAATAAAATGATTGCTTGATGATTTTTCAAATTACAAGTGAAATACTTATCTAGCCAAATCCACTTTAATGATAAATGAATTGCAAATAAATGAACTTGAATGAACAACAATAATATAATCACATACACAAGTTGGAAAAATCGGAGTTCACCCAATTTGGGATACCTCTCTGGGTGCACTTCCAATAGAAACTTATTATATTAATGTTCAAATGATTTCATTTTACAATGACCTTTTTACATGTTTCTCAAATGCATAACAGAGTGCGCCATTGCATTCCTAGCAAAACATCATGCAAAAATGATATAAAATACTTGAAATTATGTCAAGGTGACCGTTGAAAATCTTTACGGTGTAGCCTCGTACCCTTTGTACTCTTGGCATGCTTTACAAGACTAAAATATCTATATAAATGAATGTGTTGTCTTCCTTGGGGTGTGTTCCATTAAATGGGGAACCCTTCTTAACTAAATCCCTAAATTAGTGGTAGGAATAAAATACATTTTATTGAGTTATGTAACCAAATCCTAACTATAGGGGAGTTAGTTAAAACTATATAATATATATAGTATGTCGGGGGTTCGAGCCCCACCAACCATACTATATAATGTCTTTTTTTACAACGACCTGTCATATGGTTGAAAACCATAGTATAAAATTACGCTTGATTTTTGGTATGTTGTTATATGGTTGTAACAATATAATACAAAGTTATAATATATCACATGTTTAAAATGACTCTCTGTTACAAAGAAATCCCCCTGCAGACAAGTGGATTCTCTCTTGGGCTCTAGACTCCTAAGACCAAGACAAAAAAGTGCTATTGTGGACACTGACTTTCCTTTGCATGAAGCTAAATTATCCAAAGAAGAAGGAAGACGGGTAAATACCTTTCATCGACGTTTGTCCTTGCTCGATCCAGGCTGATCTTGATCTCCAAGTTCTTTAGAAAGTCCTAAAATACAATGAGAAACAACAACAATACTTCCTACTCTACCATGATTAGCTTCATAATGGATCTATGAAAGAAACAAGTTCATGAAACGTACACAAACTTTAAAGGAAATAGGCCAAGCATAGATTTATATTAATGAAAACAAAGTGAGATGCTTACAGCCATGGATGTAGTTGCAGCATCTTCACCAAGCTCTCTTTGTCTAGACCGTTGCTCAAATAATCCACACAGAATGTTGATGCTTCAATGATATCTCCCTTATGAGATCATAAGTTTRATGCTTCACAATGTCTCTCCTTTCACCATGAAGAGGCCTCCTTATATAAGCTTGGAGAGGCCTAACCACTTAAAATATTCTTGTGAGAAGTTGAGGATTCTTCTCCTTTAGTTATGGATCTTCCCTAAGATTGAGCCTTGACCTCAGATCCGAATCCAACCAACTCTAGATATGAAGGTATTCTTCCTTGATTTCTCTCAACAATTCAAAGATTCGCTCAAAAAAGGTCAATGATCCCTCAGAATGGGGCACAGAGCATTGGAACGCTCCCCCAAAAGAGGTCAGAGAGTGTTGGCACTCCCTGACAGTGTATAGGGGAGCGGTGCCTTCCAAATTTTTTTTTTTAGTGGTTTTCTCAGTGGAAAAAGACTTGTACTCTTTGTCAAATGACTTCTCCTCTTCAAAACCAGTATTTTGAGGTGTCTTGTAAGTGTTCTTGATAATGTCTTTTGAGAAACAAGATAGACAAGATGACAATATGATATTTGCGACACTTGTAGGTGAAATGCGACACTAGGTTATCATCACAATGAGTAATTTTGATGTGTAACAGATTTCCCCCCAAAGTGTGAAGTTAGAAGATGAGAACCGATGACTGAAGTACTTCGTAGACTTTTTCAAGAAAGGGTACAGACTCATAGAACCTGATAGAAGCTGCACACAACCATCAAACAAATATTATGACATGTTTCAAACTCAAGGCAAGCTGCCTATGCTTGAGTGATAAAGACTTTCAAGGTATGGCCGCCATAAAATACACTGTGGATCCATAATTATATTGACAAAAAGGTATAGCCACTGAAGATACAATGTGGATCTATACTCCTATGAACCGAACTGATCGTAGCCACGAAGAATACATAGTGGATCTACGAGATGACATGACATAGACACAACCAATACAAAGTGGATCTATGTAACAATATATATGTCAATGTTCAAAAGAAACTCCGTCGCAACCTGGGAAAAGTACATATTAGAGTGATGACTCAACCCAGGTCTTCTTACCGATCCCGATGTAGTACGAATCTAACCATGTGAATAGATGTCCTGATGTCGAACATGGTAGAAACCACTTGATTACCGTTCAATGAGGTAAACCGTTAACAAGCGCGAGGGAAATCACTATTGATGTCAATGATTCCCAAGGTACTCTAGTACATTCCAACGAATGTGAATGGATGAGATGAAGTCAAACATTCGTGGAATCATTCGATCAGAGGTCAATGATGTAAACCTATTGTCGGACGCGAGGAGGCCTACCATTGAGGCATGAAGGTCCCAAGGTACTAACTGGTTTCTAAGTATAGATCCTAGATAATGTGCTGAAGTCGATAGGAATAGACTCGCCGGGGGAGGGCCTTGGTGTATCTGCCATCAACGACATGAAACTGACACAGAAATGTAATTGGTGGATCAAATGAACATGGACTGACACGGGTAATGAAACATGAATTTGTGATGGTTGACTCTTGAGGCAGACACTTACATTGAACACTGAGGCATGACAATAGAAACTTGACAAGGACCAAAACTTGATAATGCAATGGATACTGTGAATTTCGTCGGGTGACCCAAAGGAGTAAGGAAACTCAAAGGATTAGTCTAGTGCAGAGGTTCAACAAAAAAAAATGCGTGCAAAGATAAAATGTCGTGTTCAAGGGCGACTGTAAGAATTATTGGTAATTTTCTCAAAACCTGCTTGGCTTGCTTCCTTCAGTTTTTTCTCCCATCTAGATAGACGAGTACCTATTTTTAATTTAACGAGATTGAGGAGGGTAACCCATGCTCGATATAACTCACCTTAGGTAAGTCCCTCTTCCTTTGTTTAATGAACTGGAAGAAGTAAGGGTACAGTCCCGTATGGGCCCTTCAATGTATGATTGTTTAACGAGTCCAAAGAAGGTAAACTCAGTGTTTTTTCATATTTAGAGAGTCTGAAAATGACTTAAAGACGAATCCAGTGTTGTCCCTTTTCGTAATGTTAGTCTTGCGAGGCCAAAAAAGAGATAAATTATCACTCGAAAGATGCCCTTTCAAACCTTTTAACGAGTGGGAAAGGAAGCAAGATCACTCGACAATCTTTTCATGTTTAGAGAGTCTGAAAAGAGATTAAAGGAGACTCCAGAGGGTTCCTTTTTCGTGTATCCATGTGAGTCCAAAAAAGTGATAAAAGTATACTCGGTTACATTCTCATGTTTTTATGATCATGAGAAAGAACAAAGACCAAGCTTGGTACTCTTCCCCCAGCTTGAAAGCTAGTGGCTTAACTTCAAAATGATCATCAAAGGCTGGAGATATGCCCCCCAAGATTCAATTCATTCACCGACTTTGAAGTTGTCACCAATTTTTGTACTAGATGGAAAAGAAAGATAAGGGTGGGTGAAATGAAGGTTCAAATATGAGACCTAACGAAACAGTCGACTCGACATCTACAAGATCTAGCGAAAGACTCAACCTAATAGGAGAGGTGAATGTTTCATTTTTTAACGAGATTGACACAAGAAAATAACTATGCTCAAGGCTCCAGGTTCAATCCCCAGATATTTGTTTCATTTTTTAACGAGCATGACACAAAGAGAAAATCTATGCTCAAGGCCTCTGTTTCAATTTTTAACGAGCTTGGCACAGAGAAGTGAAACTATGCTTGTGACCTCTATTTCATTTTTTAACGAACTTGCCAAAGAGAAGAGAAACTATGCTCATGGACTCTTCTTGATGATGGCTTCCAAGAGGATAGCGCTCTGGAAGGACACCATGTCAAGGGACAAAAATTGGTCATGGCTTCTAATATATCTTCACTGGATGGAAGAAGAATGCTCCAGAAGGAACACATGTCAAGGGTCGCATTAGGGGTAAGGATATCAGGCTCCAATAACCCTACCGAAGAGATCACCATGTCAACTACCGGATCTAAATCATCGGGAGTTGAAGTCATGGGAGACAAAGCCACATAATTAACATGTGGTGGGGGTGATACTATCTGCATATAAGAACCATTTAGGGAGGTAATCTAGTCAGGACCGATGAATGAAAGTTGATCAATAGTCACAATTCTTCCATCGCGAGGGAAAAATATCACACGAAAAAGAGTGGACATAATGGATTTCATGGCATAGACATAATCCCACCCAAGGATTAAATAAAAATCCAAGGGGTCTTGGAATACCATAACATCAATAAAGACAGTTTTCCCTCCCAAAGTTACAGGAAACTGGGCTCTAGACTCCTAAGACCAAGACAAAAAAGTGCTATTGTGGACACTGACTTTCCTTTGCATGAAGCTAAATTGTCAAAAGAATAAGAAGGAAGAGGGGTAAATACCTTTCACCAACGTTTGTCCTTGCTCGATCTAGGATGATCTTGATCTCCAAGTTCTTCAGAAAGTTGTGAAATATAATGAGCAACAACAAGGATACTTCATACTCTACCATGATTATCTTTATAATAGATCTATGAAAGAAACAAGTTCATGAAACGTACACAAACTTTAAAGGAAACATGCCAAGCATACATTTGTATTAATGAAAACAAAGTGAGATGTTTACAACCATGGATGTAGGTGCAACAGCTTCACCAAGCTCGCTTTGTCCAGACCTTGCTCAAATAATCCACATAGAATGTTGATGCTTCAAATCTCCCTTATGAGATCATAAGTTTGATTCTTCACAATGTCTCTTTGTTCACCATGAAGAGGCCTCCTTATATAGTCTTCGAGAGGCCTAACCACTTAAGATATTCTTGGGATAAGTTGAGTATTATTCTCCTTTAGTTGTGGATATTCCCTAAGATCGAGCCTTGACCTCAGATCTGAATCCAACCAACTCCATATATGAAGGGATTCTTCCCTGATTTCTCTCAACAATTCAAAGATTCACTCAAAAAAGGCCAACACTTCCTCAGAATGGGGCACCGAGCATTGGAACACTCCCCCAAAAGAGGTCACAGAGTGTTGGAATTCCCTGACAGTGTATAGGGGAGCGCTACCTTCCAAAATGAATTTTTTAGTGGTTTTATCAGTGGCAAAAGACTTGTACTCTTTGTAAAATTACTTCTCCTCTTCAAAACTAGCCTTTTGAGGTGTCTTGTAAGTGTTCTTGATAATGTTTTCTGAGACACAACATAGACAAGACGACAGTATGATATTTTCCACACTTGTAGGCAAAATGTGACACTTGCGACATTGGTAATGACGACACTAGGTCATCATCACAATGAGTAATTTTGATGTGTAACACTCTCGTCGAACTTTGGTGATATGGATATAGTTTGAAACCTCTGCACTTGTGGTTATATGGTAGTGTAACAAGATCAAGGGCCAAGGGTCGAGGGATTCGACCCTCGGCCCTTTAGCCACCTAAATGAAACTTTGTTTAACTATGTATATACTATTCCATATAGTTATCAAGGAACAATGTGCAGTGTGTTGGTGTGGAGAGTTATGTGAAGACTTTGGTGGCTATGGAGGTCATTGGTTTGAACCTTGTTGACTCCATAACCTTTTATATTCACTAGCCAATATTTTCCAATGCAAGGTTTCCACATGGTAGCCTCTCATTGACTCTTCAATGCCACATGTCAAATTAGCATTGAACCAGTTGCCTACCACTTGTCAAGTGGTGTCTGTGTTAAGCTCTAAATAGTGGCACATTACCCCTTAATTGGGGAATATTACATTAATATTGTTAATTTATTTATGTTGGCTTGGGTCCATTAGTTGTAATTGTACCTCCTAGTCTCCTATATATATACCAAGAGACCTTTTCATTTGGAATCATCTGGTATTTATAAATTTATGTGGTGTATAAGGAGTTTTCCCCCTCGAAGAGGATTATTATCTGAAATTGTCTCTTTTTCAAGGCATTGAGTACTTATTTTGAGGTTTTTTATGCTATTTTGATATTTAGTTCTTAACATTTGGTATCAGAGCTCAAGGTCTTGGGGTTTTGCTACTACATATGAGACACCTTGGAATTTTCATTATAACTTTTTTCTATGAAATTTCAGAAGAAACTCCTTAGAGTATATTTATTATATGGATCAAGGTACTTGGGGTTCAAATTTCAGCTCTTGAGGCCTTATACTTTTGGAGACATATCCTATGTAATATAGGGTTATGGAATCATCCGAAATTTAGCCATCACGTAATTTTTTCTATAAATATTTTGTGATGTTTCAGACCATGAAAATTGGAGGCTATTCAGAGAAATTATCAAGGTAGTTTTGATAAAAACTTTAGCTTCTGGGTCATCCTACTTTTATAGATACACTCTGTGTAAGATAGGGTAGTTGACTAGTCATATTAACTAGTCTCAAACAAGTGTTCTAGGTAAAACAATGATATCTTCTTCAATGAGTATCCAAATTAAGTGATACTAGTTCCATTAGATAGTGGAATTTATTTAGTATTTCTAGTGAAAGTTTCAAAATAAAATATCAGATATTGTGCTCTTGGCACACTTTACAAGTACACTCTCTTGGAAGGGAAAAAAATCAGCAAGGTGTGGGGAAGTTACCATAACTTCCACTTGGCACATCCAATTTTGATCAGACCTGTGGCATTGCAGAGAAGACATTTTAGAGAACTACAAAATGAAAATTTCAGACTCAGAATGTGTTGTAGCAATTTTTCACCCTACAGGAGCTGAGCTCCCTTAGGTCCTACCAACGCCTAAGACAATAATAGAGACAAAAAGTAATGATGTTCCTAGATCTGATTCATACATTAAAACCTCCAAAGAAGATGAAAGTATACCAAAGATCAAATAAATCATCCATGGATTGACAACATATCTAATAGCATATCATAACACATAATTATACTAATTTTCTACCAATGAATACATAAACTTGTATGAACAATTAGATAGAGGGAAACATCCAATATGTCTTATATTAATCAAAGAAGAAATATTACAACTTACAAATGAGAAGTTGATGCAATGGTCTCCTTTCAATCTCCTTGCACAAGTCTTGCAACCAAATCACCAAAGTAACCTTGCTAGCTCTTCCCTCCTCCTTTCCCATGGGAAATGGCTTGGTTCTTATAGGGATTTAGGGATAAGGTCATATAGTTATTAGAATAAGATTATCGAGCTCATGATGGAAGCCTTCTCGAATATAAAACTCTATAAATCATTGGGAAGTCTCATCCATAGAAACCAAATCCAAAAATAGGAGCTTCTAGGCTCGGTCACAACCCATACACATGGATAAAGTGACCCGGTCGCAAATTGGAAAGCCAAAAATTGTGACCAAGCTTTTCGTTCACACCCATAATGAAGGGAAAGTGTGAACAACCCTTTTGGCCACTCCCCTAATGAAGGGAAGGAGAAACAAACCCTTTTTCGGTCACACCCTTGATGAAGGATGAGAGAGACCAAGTGGAAATTAGGATGGAAACTCAGGGAAAAGGTGGTGAATGTTGTTGTATTGGATAGGTTATATTTAGGTGATAATGACTTGATGGTTAAGTGGAAAATAATATTATAACATATGTCTTCTAAAGTGTGAGGTCAAAAGAGGTGTCTTATGGCCAAAACACTTTATAAATCAAGTCAGAGAGATTTGGGTAAAGAAGCTTGGAGAAGAGCATCGCCAATCCTGCAGAAAAAGATCCTCAAGGTAAGCATACCCATGCTCAGTAATAAATACAAGAGAATAGTGTCCAAAAATACATTGTGGATCCATGCATGACACAAGTAATGGGATGATGGCCACAACAAAATACACCATGGATCCGTCAAGAACCAATCATGACTCGAACATGGCCACGAAAGTATACATTGTAGATCCATGCAAGATGCAAGTGAAATCATAGCCGCGACCAAGTACAAATGTGGATCTATGTGACATCACACAAAGAATTAAGATGACTCAATAACTGAGCAATCTATTAAGTTCTCATGAATATTATCCATTTCAACTTGGGAAAGAATGTCATCTAACATGAGGGTGATGTTTCCCAAGGTATTTTTCCTTAATCCAAATGGTACAAATCTATGACATGCAAATAAATGAGCTGATTTCGAGCATGGCAGAAATCATCTGATTACTGGTCATTAATGTATACCATTAATAGACATGAGGGAATCCACCGATGATGATGATGGAACCCAAGATACTTATTACAATCTACAAAGTCTGAATAAAGGATTTGACATCGAACACTCGTAGATTCATTTGAAAGGAACCAGTAATGTAAACCCACTATCTAAATGCAAGGATACTTTCCACTAATGTCTGCAAGTCCCAGGGTATTGATGGGTTTCTAGATTTCAATCCTGGATAATGAGTTGGAGTCGACAGGGTGAAATTTGTCGAAGGAGGTCCTTGATATATCACCCATCAATAGACATGAAACATGTAAATATGGATGGTGTAAAAATCATAATGGAGCACAACTGACACATGGATGGTCAGGAAAAGGGGAAAAAGGGACTATAGGTGGCTGATGCATAGAAACATCCCTTGAACAAGTATGCATGACAAATGGCTTGATTCAACAACATTAACTCAGATGAATACCATAATAACTTGTCATGGAATGATGAGTGGAACATGAAACAATTATGGGAATGGTGGTTGATGAGAGAGAATGGATGACTCGACTATTATATATGATGATAGAACAAGTGCATTATTCAAGGGAGACTCAAAGTAGTAACGAGTGCCATATAATGAAGATAACAAGATGGATAAAACCCTCTAAAAATTCCCCACCATGATTGGCGATTACCTTTTTCTAGTTTTACGAGATTGGGGAGGATAACAGATGCTCGGTATAGCTCATATTATGATGAGTCCCTCGACATATTTTTAACGAACCTGAAGAAGGAGGGGTTTGGTCCCATGTGTGGGTCCTTCGATGTAAATTTTAATGAGCCCAAAGAAGGTAAACGCGATGGTATTTTCATGTTGAATGAGTACGAAAATAAATTAAAGAAGACTCCATATACTTTCTTGTGGATTTTTCTCGAGCCCAGGTAGGTTTTTTCTCATCAATATTTTCAGTTTTAGGGAGTCTGAAAAAATTAAAGAAGACTCCAGTGGGTACTTTTATCATAAATTTTAGTTTCCTGGGCCCGAAAAAGTTTAAAACAATGCAAAGGAGAACTCTACTAACCACAATGGATAGGGTGTTACTTTTTCGTAAATAGTCTGATGAGATAGAAAAAGATATATAATACCACTCATGAACATATATGTTTTCTAATTCACTTTAACTAGTGTGAAAAACAACCAGATCACTCAACAATCTTTTCATTTTTTAAAGAGTTCAAAAAGATCTTAAAGAGTTATCCATAATGAGGTCTTTTTTTGTAATTAGTCTAACGAGGCCAAAAAATGGGTAAACTATCACTCAAAGTATGCCCTTTCTAACCTTTTAACGAGTGTGAAAAGAAACAAGATCACTCAGAAATATTTTCATGTTTAGAGAGTTTGAAAAGAGCTTAAAGGAGACTCCAAAGAGTTCTTTTTTCTTAGAGCTTTTATGACTCCGAAAAAGAGATAAAAGTATACTCGGTAACCTATTCTCATGTATTAATGAGCATGAGAAAGAAAAAATACTAAGATTGATAACCTATTCTCATGTATTTACAAGGGTGAGAAAGAACAAAGACTAAGCTCGAGATTGGTTTCATTTTTACAAAGCTTGAAGCAAAGTAAAACTATGCTTGGGTAGGTTTCATTTTTTTGTGAGCTTGAAACTAGAAAAATAATTGTGCTCGACACTTCCCTAGATTGATAAGCTAGCGGATTAACTCCAACATGATAACTCGAGGCTAGAGACATGCCCCCAAGCATTGTTTCATCTGCCATCTCTTCTCACATCGCCAATTTATATTCCAAATTATACTGCTGGATACTAATAGGAAAATGTTCACCAAAGGAAAAAAGAGTATCAAATGTCACAGGAAGATGAAAGGAAGGTTCAGTTACAAGTTCTTATGAAAGACTCAACTCAATGGGAGAGGAAATTGTTTCATTTTTTAATGAGCTTGAAACAGTAAAAGAACTATGCTCATAAGGGTCTATTTCATTTTTTAACAAGCTTGACACAAGAAAAGAACTATGCTCGATGCTGGGTTGGATCCCTAGACCTTTGTTTCATTTTTTAACGATCTTGACACAAAAATGGGAACCATTCTCATTACTATCATCTTGATCATGGATTCCAAGAGGATAATGCTCTGGAAGGAATACATGTCAAGGGAAAAACCTCGATCATGGCTTCCAAGAGATCTTTGCAAGAAGGAAGAACAAGACTTTGGAAGGAATACATGTCGAGGGGTGCTATAGGGGTAGGGGGATAACGCTCTAAAATAAAAATCGAAGAGATGACCATGTCAACTACCTGATCTAAGTCATAATAAGGGAGAGATTCCTTCTTATGTGGATTTGAATGCATGGGACAAGTTTCCACATAGTTAACGTGCGATGGGGCGAATGACGTTGCCATATAAGAAACATTTAGGGAATACCGATGGTTGACCATCATATGAGGGAAAATGAATGAAAGTTGTTCTATGGTCATGTTGTGTCCATTATGAGGGAAACACATCACTCGAAAGAGGGTGGACACAAATAATTTCATGGAGTAAACATAGTCTCGCTCGAGGAGAAAATTAAAGTTGTGAACTACCATCACATCAATGTAGACCATTTTCCCCCCCAAAACAAAAATAAACTAAGGATCCCTAAAGGTTGACTAACCCTTCTGTTAAAATCCAACAGATTCTGAGTCATCGACGAAAGATAAGTTGAACCAAGATCTTTCCAAGAATTTGAGGATAGGATGCTAACATAAGCTCCTTCGTCTATTATAGTGTTAGTGATCCAGATTATTTTCGGCACGAAATGAGATCGGAGATATAATAAATAAATGCACAGAGATATCACAGATATTCAATAATATAACAAAAATGTATCAAAGATGCAACCATAAACACAGATATACAGTAATACACGATTTCTATTAATGAAATAAATGTACAGAGACTGTAAAAATATAGAGTGAAAGACTCGCTAGAATGGTGGCAGCTTATCTCTGAGAAGAGATGTGACATCTACTCGCTTTCACAATAAGATGATTACAATGAGGTTCTGAAGGAATTTTTACAATAAATAGGAATTCCAAAAACCTTAGACATCCAAAAACCTAACCCTAGGAGATGAAGCGCCAAAATTCATGTGGGCCCCGTTTGGGTAAGTTAGTACATCAACTTCCCAGGGTCGTAACTTTTGCATAAGATCTTCGTTTTAGGCATATGATAGATCGTTGGAAAGGTATCATCGAGGAGATTCATTTTAGGGGCCCAATCATGCCTTTTTCTATCATCAAGAACTTCGATCTCGAAAAAACTTCATTTAGGCCCTTAAAATGGCCCCGGAAGTTAAAACCTGCTAAAAATAGTAAATTGTCAAAATTGCCAGAAAACTGTTTTGAGCCAGTCGAAAAAGGTGGTTGGCCACTGATATCCACCTAGATCGGTTAGGAATATTCCTAGCATAAACTTCGACAATGATTTTAAAATGCATGTAAGAAGGGAGACGAGGTTTTGTTAGAGCATTCCAATCAATGGTAATTGCATTGCTTGGAGGGGGTGTTGTTGGAATGGGTGGAATTCTCCCTTGTCTGGAGGAATCTGTGGTGACAATAAAGACATGAGTGACATTATCACTCTTCAAAGGAGGAGTGGGATTGATGGATGGGGATATCGAATCAACCACTTGATGGACCAGATCGATTGAGGAAGTACTTGGATCAATCACTAGGTTTTCACTCTTCGATAGAAGAGTGGGATCCACCAATGACAAAATTAGATTGACCACTTTATCAACTTGGTCAATAGAGGATGAAACCAAATTTACCACTTGATCAACTAGACTAACCGAGTAGGGAATTGGATTGACCAGTTCATGAATTAATGGTGGGTTGGGAGAGATTTTACGGTAACCTGTTGGAAGTTTTTGTTGAACATGAACAATCATTTTCAACATATATGAAGCTTCATCCATGCAGGGACAAAGGTAGGTGTGGTGCATATCCTTACATAATAAGCAAGCCTTCTTATTTCCAACCTGATTACTATTCGATGGGTTGTCATCAGCATGACCTGCAACGAATGATGACATGGATTGAGAAGAAACCTTAGACCACACTTCTACAACCTTGGGAATACCATGGAAATATTTGATAAGGTAATCACCCTTACAAAGCCTGCAAGCGAATTTGGGCTTGCGATTTTTCTTGTTAGACTTGACGACACCGTCAACACTCCTAGCATGATTTCCAAAGGTTGATTGATCGCTTCCAACATGTCTTGCAGTGGTTGGAAGCTTTTCCTCTTTCTTATTTTTCTTCTTCTTACTCTTTCATTTCTTCTTATTCTTATCCACCTGGGTAATAGCTATATAACTTTGTTGGCATCCCCACATGATTTTGATATTCAACATCATCGAAAGAAACTCTATTTTTCTATGTCCGCCACCACCTTATTCTTGTGAAAATTTTTGAGGATTTTTAAATGATTACTGGATTACCATGTATTTTGATTAATTTATTATTGATTGCGCTTTCGTTTTGATGTTTGATTCATGACTGAAAGCATGAATCGAACATAAAATCTAGCTTGGTGTTACAATTTCTATGCCTTAGAATGCGTTTTTTTTTTTAAATGTCACCATACTTGTTTAAAATCCAAATCTAATGTTTGAATGAATTATTTTCGATGCTTTGGGTTTTAATGTAGTTATTTTATGGTTTGATAGTTTGCATTATATTTATGAAGAACCTTTGACACATTTGATAGTCCTCTCACGGATTTAATGATCATACTAATTGACATACAAATGAATGTACACCTATTGTACTCATGTCCTTATCTCACCCTGCTGGCACAATGCATTAACGATCCATTCATTATAGGCATAGGGTTTCAACTCTGTATGGAAAGCTCTCATTACCAGGAATGGTAAATATTTATGATCAAACCCTTCACGCTCATTCCCATTACCTTTTGATATGATAACACACATGCCTTGCTATGGTCTTTTCCCCATTATCAATTCAGATTTATTCCTATCGCTCCTACTATTCAAACCTAAAACTATTTTGAGTTATCCCTGTTGCATTCTGGCACCTTTGATGCAAATCCAACCTAATGATTCTAAGTTCTTTTTTGTTTTAAAAACCCATAATTGCCTACCAGAGACATGTGTTTTTGGGAGCATTTCCGAACACACAGTTACGAATTAGGTCACGCCATTAAAAACCCATTTCGTAATTGGGGCCATTTACCTTCATCGCGGGAAGATTCTTCATAAACGAATCCATTTCAGAGGTATGTTTCATTTCCCAGATAATATTTTCTCAGAAAATTTGTTTCACCTGAGTTTTTCTTTCTCCCCTTTCCTCTCTGTGGGTGTGAAGATATGCAACAAATGGCTGAAATCTATCATAAACAGAAGATAAACTTTGCTATCAAAGACCTGTGTGTTAATCGACACGATTACTATCTCTTCGCTGAACCAAACTTTGTTCCTTTGCAAACCCCCATGGTTAAGGAACCATGATGCATTTTTTACCTAGAATAGTGTTGGAACAAGTAATGGATGTGCGTAAAGGAAGGCTCTCTCCTACTCTTGTTTCTGAGCATAATCTGGGTCATATTAACAAACATACTGTCAAGAAATGAGAAACAAAGTAACTTATATTCGATCTTTATAAACAATAAAACTAAGTAGCCTAATAATATGATCATTAGAAAACTAAAAAAAATCTCCACCATCATAAATTCGAATTTGTCAAATTACTGAAATAGTTAACAGTTGTTTATTTTTGGATTTGATTCTGTTTGAAAAAAAAATAAAAAAAATAGATTTTATGGTTGATTTTTACTAGTTTAGACTAGCTACATAAACCTGTAGCTTATCTTTTTCTAAAAATCAGTTTGAATTCAGGTCTCTTTTGAATTAAAAATTAGAAATTAGTTATCGGAAATTGTCTAACTTATTCTTATTTGGTTTTTCAGGAAATAATAGATCCTATTGTTGATCATATGGGGAGAACATGTTCGATTATGCATTTGAATAATTAGTATTTCCTTTTCTTTTTTATTTGTAAAAACTTTTATTAATTTTTGAAGAGAATCAACTCTATTATGAGTGGTTGTTAGCCCTCTATTTTTGTAATATTTTTTATCTCAGGAGATCCTATCCTATCCTAGGAGATAGGGAGATGGGACTTCAAAACACTTTAAATACTCTTCATTTTAGAAGGGAAAGATCATCTTTTCCTGGAACAAGTTATGGACAAATTATTTTCAGAACTTAATGGAACAACTTATAACAGTTCGGCTTTAGACCTATGTGAAGGTTGTCTCATTTATGTTTTGTCTCTCTGATTTTGGAATAGTAATGTGTTGTATATCTTTAGTCTTAATGACATGTGATATTCCATTTTATTTGATATTTTAAAATGTTGTCTTTAATTTATTGTTTCAATTAATTATCACTGTGATCGTCATATCAATTGTAAGATCATGATTTTTATCTGATGTTAGTTGAATGAAAATATGAACACTTTACATTAATATTTACATTACTCTGTTTTTTCATAATTATAAGATCATTGCGTATACTTGTCTATTATTTTTTTCTCATATCCTAGCTGCCAACAAACATCTGGAGTTTGTTCTGGAGTCATCATCATAAGCCTATCATAGATTTTTCTTACAGGCATAACAACTGGAGTATTAGATTGCACAGAAGACATAGACATGATTTAAAACTCAGGTTAGCTTTATTTCTATTCATTTTTTCATTAATTTTCCTATGAGTGAAGCATGAAAGTTTTAGATTGGCTTTGACCATCTGTACATCCTTGTTTCATAGCTTAGTTAATTCAAGTTTTATTAGATTTATAATTAGAAAACAGAAAATACAAAAATGTGCTTTATTTATCTGCTTCTGAAAACAATTACGTTTACATTGATATTGCAAGGCTTTCATTAAAACTTGAAACCTGTAAATTCTGTTTATAAATGACATATTCATATTCATCTTTCTATTGAAATATATATATATATATATATATATATCATAGTTTTTAACATTATTTATTTTATTTTCTTCTTTATTTTAGGACCTTAGATTGGCTAACAGAGCCATTAAACCTGTCAGAACAGGTTACACCAAACGTCTTGGGTTATTTAGACAACCCCGGAACAGACATGTTCTTCCAATTGACGACCTGTCAAATTTTCATGTCAACAAGCTTTCACTAGGCAAAGAGGAAAAATGGGAAGAAGACCCTAAGGGCCGAAGAAGGAAAATGATCAACATGAGGTTGATGATCCTGGGGTAGAGTGTTTACATATGAAGCACTAGGAGAATTGGCTTTCACTGAAGTGGAAAATAACCAAACCGATAACCCAATCATGGGACTAGGAAGAGTCAAAGTGGCGATGTAAGGTCGACCAACGTATCCCACAAAAGGAGAAAAAAATGGCATCCCTGGAAAAGGGATTCCTTCATTGGTATTCTGAAGAACTAACACCATATATACACACTAAATCCTAAGCTCCACTAAGAAAACCAACAACACATGCTAGAAAATCTTGGAAGCAAACCAAACAAACCAATAAATTCTCACAATGAACTCACTAGTTGGTGATGAAATACAACATCGCAGGAACACATGATAATGGGAGGGGATGAGCAGGTGGATCACTTATGTTGGTGACATTCTTAATGGACTTATGCCATGGTGCAAGTCCCCTTACAGTGAGAGCCGTGGGTGACCCTCTAAGGAGCCTGAGTGAGTTTTACCAACGTCTGACCCATGTATAGTGAAGACTCCCCTTCACCGTCACCTTGTGTAAAACCCCTAAGGATTATGGCCACTAAGGTTACCAATTCATAGTCAGACTCTGGGTAGGTACAGTCGACAGTCGGGTCTGAAATTATGGATAGGATATCAAGTCCAAAATTCTCCAAGAGGATCAAAAAATCCCTAGAGGACCCTGAACAAATTCGGGATTCACAAAGTTCCGAGACCAAATGAAAAAAATCGATTATCAAGAAGAAACCCCAATATAATAACATTCTATATTGTTTGGTTAAGCCTCTTAGGGGTAATATTTGCTTCTCTCCTTCACACAACCTTTTGTTTGACCCCTATGTGAGAGGGGGATCCCAGCTATGCTTATACGAAAATTGGAGTTTCTCTCCCTATTGCAAGATTCTAAGTTGGTTTTAGTTTCTTTGGAGAGTTCACCTCATAGCCTATTCCAAAGCTCTATCCTGATTTACTGTTGATGTACAGGCCCAAAAAAGAACATTATTTACATATACGAAAGAGAAGGTCTAATTCCTACTATTGAATAGCTAAGCGTCCATGTTCCTTTTTCTCCCTAACTTTAGTCCCCTTCCTTTATGTTCAGGTAGTTCACTAGTTAAGTATTATCGTGTATAATAAAGAAAATAAATGTAAGCACAATATCGTTGTAACGATAGGTATTTACTAGATCATTTTTATTAAGTGCTTGATTTTATGGTTGTTGGTTTACTGAAGGGTGTGGTTGTGAAATGGATGATGTGTAAAGGAATTGACTCCAAAAATGTTAGGATATTTAGACACTTAGGATTTATTTAAGATCTACTTGGTCTAATGTGTCCTTAGGTAAAAGTGTTTTTCTTATTGTGTTTCTTTAGTATGCATTTGTAGTTAGGAGATCTGATGGTCACGATATGTTCCCGACATAGAGTGATCCAACAGTTCATACTCTCCTTGATCTTAACGACCATTGATTTGTGGCTTAACACCTGATTGGTCCATGATCTATATTTAAAGAGAATGGAGGGTCATTTTTTGATGATCGACTGTGATAAAATCTCTTGTAAAATCTCTCTGTAATATTTTTCTTTTTCATTAATAAACTGCTCCAAGTGGTCACGTTGGCTGGGGTCATGGATGTTTCCCCGTAGGGGTTTCACCACGCAAAAACATCTGTATGTTGATCTTTGATCTGGTTATGTGAGTGGTTAATGAAAGTGTTCATCCTCTGTTGGAATACCTATGTTGTTGAACATGGTATCAGAGCCTGTTTGAAGACCCCCTCCTGTTGTAAATCGAGATCGTGAAGTCAGTTGCCTCATCTCCAATTTATATCATTTTCGTACATTTCTGGGATGAGAGGACTATTCCATTGCTTCTGAAGCGCTTATTTAAGTCAGGAACACTTTTTGTTTCACTCGAAAAGGTTTATGTTTTCCCAAGATACCGCCATTTCAGTCAGGTATGGAGGTATAAAGCATGAATACGCATTTTTTAAATTTTTGCAGAGTATCATTTTAATTTTACTTCGGTTTTTGTATTATTTATATCTGGGTTTCTACTCTTTTATATAATACAAAATTTGCATCTTTCAGGTAAGCTAACCGAGATCTAACCCTTGTTGTCATCGAGAAGCGAAATTTTTTTCTTGTGTTAAAAGAGTTTTTTTTAGCACGCTCTCCAAGGCCGTCTTCCACAACAACAAAAACCCCAATCCTCTACCTAAAAAATACAATATATTTTGCTAGACCATTTGGTTAAAAGTTTCCTTATTAAGTAAGAGGTCTTGAGTTCAAGTCTCCCTTTTTTACTTTTTTTGAAAAAGTTTATGCTCAATTTGTAAAGTGTATTTCACTTCAAGTATAAAAGTGAATCGCTATAAGTAGCTTTAATATTTTATTTTAGAGTTATTTATTTTGCATGCAACTTTTCTTTTATAAAGTAACTTCATTGTAAAAGTGATCCCCACTTCTCTTTATAAAAGTGGGTCACTTCATAAAGCAACTTACACTATCACGTAGTCATTTGGTTACTGTTTATGCCTTTTTTTTAAAAGGGCATAACTCTCACATCCAGATCATCAGTTTCAGTTTTTAAATCCATATTATCTGCATATTTAATATGGCTTCTACAAGTAATCTCTTTCTTACCAACACCAACTACTTCCAATGAAAATCTCATATGGAAGATTTATTAAGAAGCAAAGGCTTGTACCGGTTTACCTTGGGAAAGGAAAAATCACCCACTGATGATAATAAGAAAGTCAAATGGTCTAATAAGAGTGACGAAGCACGTGGACTAATTAGAATTTCCATCTCCCATGATTTAAGGTTCCACCTAATTAAAGAAATTGATGACCCCAATGAAGCTTGGGAAAAGATTGAATCTGTGTTTGGTAAACTCAATATTATTCGAGCACAATTGTTATAAAATCAAGTACTGACCTTAATTCCAAGTGTTATTTTTTTCCTTGGAGACTATCTATCTATGTTTAAAACACTCGAAATTTTATGTGAAGAATGTGAGATAGAAATGGAGGAAGAAGATTGTATCTATCTATCTTATTTTGTGTTTTTATCTACCTTTTATGCCATGAGAGAGGCTCTAGGGAAAGCTTATCAAAAAACCACTCTTGATTCCTTTTGTGTTGCTTTGATTAGAGAGGAAGATAATCTTGTACAAATTGGAGTGATCAACACTGTAGGTACCTCCAACAAAGCCTTAGTTGCCTAGCAGAAAGATAAACCCAAGTATCCAAATAAAAAACATCCTTACTACAACAACAAGCAACATAAGGGTCCCAAACCCACTCTGAAAAATTCAGCTCCTAATGTGGACAAAGGAGAAAAATATAAAAATAAGAAGAATGACAAACATTGCAACTTTTTTGATAAAGATGGTCATGATGAGTCCAAATTTTTCAAGAATATGGCAGCTTTAGAAGAAGTGATGAAGAAGCACAACATCAATATTGATTCTACTTCTTCTTCTTCTTCTTCTTCTTCTTCTCATGGACATGCACTTTTCGCTTCTGGTTTCTCCTTTAATACAACTTATACTTCTTCTTTTGATGAGTGGTTTATTGATTATGGAGCATCTTGTGATATGGCTAAGGATAAATAATTTTTTTTTTTCTCTAAATGAATGTAACACAAAGAAAATATTTGTTGATGATGATATATCTCTTAGTGTTGTAGGATCTGGAATAGTTCAAGTAGATAATGGTCATTTCAATGATGTATTATGTGTTCCAATTATTTCTTGTAACCTTCTATCAGTATATCAAATCACTCATTCAGGTGAAGGTAAAACCATAGATTTTTCACCTCACCAAGTTGTAATCAAGGATTTAAAAGATCCTAAGCATGTTCTTGCAACTGGAACTGTTGATTATATTACCAGGTTGTACAAGTTTGAAAATTTTGGGTCATCATATTTTTCATCATTTTTTGTTGCTCATAAGGATGACTTGAGAAAACTTTGGCATGAGCGGTTTGGTCATCTAAACTATCGCTCATTGCAACAACTATGTAATCAACAGATGGTGATTGGTATTCCTCTTGTTTCATGCAGAGATGGTGTTTGTGCCGGTTGTGTTCTCGAAAAACATCATCGGGACAGTTTTGACAAACGTGCCTCTTGGCACACCTCGGGCCCTTTGCAACTTGTTCATAGTGATTTGTGTGGTCCACTTTCTTCTCCTTCTTTTTCTGGGTGCAAGTATTTCTTAACCTTCATTGATGATTTTTCCAGACGTACTTGGGTTTACTTATTAAACTTAAGAGAAAAGTTTTTGACAAGTTTTTGGCCTACAAGGCCCTTGTAGAAAAGAAATATGGACATCAAATTCAAAATTTAGGAACAGATAATGGAGGCGAATATGTGAACAATAATTTTACAAGTTACTGCACTACACAGGGCATCCAAATGCAATACATTATTCCATATACACCACAACAAAATGGTGTTATTGAGACAAAGAACCATACATTAAAAGAAATGGCTAATTGTATGATCCAATCTGAGGGATTAAGTCTAAAGTATTGGGTGGAAGCAATCAACTATGAAAATTACATTGTCAATCACACTCCCACAAAGGCTCTTAAAAATATAACACCAGAATAATCTTGCACTAAAATTATACCAGATGTAAGTCACTTCCGTGTATTTGGAAGTATAGCATGGGCTCACATTCATGATGATAAAAAGGAAAGCATTGCAGCCTAAAAGTAAGAAGTGTATATTTTTTGGTTATTCTGAAGATGTCAAAGGTTATAGACTTCTTCAACCACATTGTAATGAAATTCTTATTAGAAGAGATGTTAAATTTGATGAAAATATCTTGTCCTGCGAGCCTAATTCGATGATTGTTCCTTCTTCATCCTACGAGCCATCTTCAACATGTGTGCCTTCTTCTGTTCCTATTCTAGTTTCTTCTTCAGATGATGACAATGAGGATGAAAATCCACCTCCGCCTACTCACCTTCCTCCAGATGAGTCCTTTAAACCTAAACCAGCACCAGTTCCACCGCTTGCTAGATGGGTCTATTCAACATGAGAAACAATTGGTGGTCTTGTCGGTGATCCTTCAAATCAGCATCGAACACGTTCACAGTTCCAATGAGCCTCTTCTCTTTTGGCTCAAGTTTCAGAGACTCATCATCCAGAGACATTTTCATAAGCTTTAGGTCATCTAGATTGGGATACAACAATGAATGAAGAGTATCGTTCTTTAATGGCAAATGATACTTGGGATCTTGTACCTCTTCCAAAAGGAAGAAAACTTTTCAGATGTAAATAGGTCTACAGAACTAAGTATTCATCATATGGAAGTGTTGAAAGACACAAGGATCGGTTAGTTGCCAAAGGATTTTCCCAAGTTGAAGGAATTGACTATAATGAAACCTTTTCCCCTGTAGCCAAAATGAATTCCATCAACCTTGTTTTTTCCCTTGCTGCCTCACTTAAATGGGAGGTCCATCAGATGGATCTTAAATCCACCTTCTTGCATGGAGATTTGCAAGAAGAAATCTACATGGAACAACTCTCTGGCTATGTCCAGAATGACTCTAGCCTTGTTTGACGCCTTAAGAAATATCTTTATGGTCTTAAGCAAGATCCCCAAGCTTGGTATGCCAAAATGGACAACTTTCTTATTGACACTGGATTCTCTATATGCCATTATGATCCTAATGTCTATACCAAGAAAGTAGGAAGCCATCTCATAATCCTTGTCCTTTATGTTCATGACCTTATCCTTACTGGTAGTGACTCAAAACTTTTAAACTATGTGAAAACTAGCCTTAAGAAGAAATTTAAAAAGGTAGACTTAGGTTTTTTGCACTATTTCCTTGGCCTCCAAGTTTTGCAAACCAATGAAGGAATTTTTCTTTCCTAGTCTAAGTATTCTTGTGACCTTCTTCATCACTTTCACATGGATGATTGTAAACCAACCCCTTCTCCCTTCCAGTCTTGAGTCAATATTACTGCCACTTGTACTTATCTTGAAGTTGATGCCACCCTGTACTGTTAGTTATATGGTATCCTCTTATACTTGACTCATACCCGTCCTGATCTTTCCTTTGTTGTTGGTCTTGTTTCCCAGTATATGAAAACACCCCATGAAATCCATTGGAAAGAAGCTAAAAGGATACTTTGCTATGTCCATGGTACAGTTCAGTTCAGGATACATTACAGTTCAGGGGGGACTCCTTTATTGGTTGGTTTCACTGATTCAGATTGATCCGGTGACCCTAATGATTGGAAGTCTACTGTAGGTTATGTTTTCAGCCTTGGTTCAGGACCTATCACTTGGGCCTATAAGAAACAACAAGCTACTACACTTTCTTCAACAGAAGTAGAGTATCGAGCAATGGTAAATGCAAGTTAGGAAGCCTTGTGGCTTCACCAGATCCTTTCATAGTTTGGATTCGAGCAACATCATCCGACCAGCCTTTGGTGCGACAATTAGAGTGCCATCAAGGTTATGTTTTCAGCCTTGGTTCAGGACCTGTCACTTAGGCCTGTAAGAAACAACAGGCTATTTCACTTTCTTTAGCAGAAGCAGAGTACCGAGAAGTGGTAAATGCAAGTCGTGAAGCCTTGTGGCTTCACGAAATCCTTTCATAGTTTGGATTCGAGTTGTAGCATCCGACCAGCCTTTGGTGCAACAATCAGAGTTCCATCAAGCTCACCAAAGACCTAGTTCAACATCATCACAACAAGCACATCGAGATACACATGCACTTCATTATAAAGTTGATTCATGATCAAGTTATTGAAGTTCTCTTTTTCCCTACAGAAGATCAAGTTGCATACATTTTCACAAAGTCTCTTACAGAAGTGAAGTTTTCCAAACTTCGATCTATGTTAGGAGTTCAAGAAGTTATAATTAAGGGGGGATAGTATCTAATGCCTCCTTCCTTCTCCTATTGTGTCAACATTGTAAATCCTTCAATCTTGTCCCAAGTTGTTCTTAAGGGGGGATGTTAGGATATTTAGACACTTAGGATTTCGTTAAGATCTACTCGGTCTAATGTGTCATTAGGTAAAAGTGTGTTTCTTAGTTTGTTTCTTTAGTATGCATTTGTAGTTAGGAAATCTGATGGTCACGATATGTTCCCGACATAGAGTGATCTGATGGTTCATACTCTCCTCGATCTTAATGGCCATTGATCTATGGATTAACACTTGATTGGTCCATGATCTCTATTTAAATAGCATGGAGGGTCATTTGCTGATGATCGATTGTGAGAAATTTTCTTGTAAAATCTTTCTATAATATTTTTATTTTGCATTAATAAACTTCTCCAAGTGGTCGCGTTGGTTGGGGCCGTGGATGTTTCCCCGTAGGGGTTTTACCACATGAAAACATCGGTGTGTTGATATTTGATCTTGTTATGTGAGTAGTTACTGAAGGTGTTCTTCCTTTGTTGGAATACCTGTGTTGTCGAACAAAAAAGGTGCAGAGAATGATGCAATGCAATAATTCTTTTTTTATGAAAGCTAGCTAAAGCAAGGAGGGAAGTTCTTTACTCTTTTATAATGAGAACGAAGCACTCAACAACATGCAATTTTAATTTTATTTTCAATGAAATGGAAAACAATTCCAAATGGTGAACTGAAGTTCTTGCAATATGAAAGAAAACAAATTTTCTAAGCTACTTTTGAAAACCCACCAACAAAATTTGATGGTTTCTCTTTTTCTTTTCAAGTAAATGCAATTTGAAAGGAATTCCTTCTATTTATTTTCTTTCAATATGTAATGTGTAATGCACTGAAAAGTAGATAAGAAGGAAGAAATAAAATATCCCAAATTGAAACACGCAAAAATCAAGGCTTCAAAATTTTAAAAAGTCTTCCAAATGACTTAAAAACAATCAACACTCAAAGCAATCAAAGTAAGAGTGGGAAAACAATCAAAGAAACATTTCTCCAAACAATATTTTAGGGAGATTCCAAGGATATGTAGACTAATTGAGGAGGAAAAGGTAGAGAGTTCTAGTCATACCAATGCAACAAGAAGTGAAATAAGATGACATATAAGTGGCATACAAAAAGAGAGGAAAATTTTTCAAGAAAAAAGAAAACAAATTCACAAAATATTGTAAAATTCACAAGGAATGTAAGGCAGATCCAAGGTGGATCTAGAGTGTTGAAGAGGACCACAAAAAACACATATGAGTGTTTTTTTTTTAGTATAGATATTAAAAAATGGTTCTCAATATGATGGTCGCTCCCTGAAAAGGGAGACAAAGCGATTGATCGCTCCCTATGACGGGAGAAAGGGCAACCATAAGGTCTGGTCGCTCCTGGTTAACCTAAGAGAAGGTTTGGTCGCTCCCCTAAAGAGAAAAAAGTGCGACCAAAAATGTTTGGTCTCTCCCTTAAAGAGAAAAAGGTATGACTGGAGGAGTTTGGTCGCTCTTTTTACACAGGGAAAGTGGGACCGAACCTAGGAAGTGAAAAAATGGTGGATCTGGATGAGATCTGACAGATCTAGGATATGGGTTTTTTCAACTACACTCAGAAAAGAGTGGGGAAATGATTGGGATGTAACAAGAGAACTTAAAAGGGAATATTTCCTTATAAATAATATTCAACACTTCAACAATCTAAGGGGATTAATACTGTTGATACTGAGAGGGGGGTGAATCAATATCAAGTACAATTTAAAAACCTTTTTCAACTTATACTTAAACCATTCAATTATATACAATGAGAAATGAGCAATAGTATAAGAGTTACACCAATACACCACAATACACCATGCACAATATATGAGAAATAATCAATAGTTTT
>ML776887.1:559596-575472 GCA_009831015.1 Picea engelmannii
TCTAGAAGCCCCAAAAGGTCAAAGTAATCAAAGTGGTTTAAGAGATTTTAAAAGGTAAATAATAAAGTGAAGTGATGAGTGTATTATAATTCAAAGTGAATATAAAATAAATTATTTCAATAATAATTTTAATGGAGAAATTATAAGTGGACCCAACCCTAAAATAAGGAAAGTGTGGCCAAGTGACCTAGAAGATGTTTTTAAGGAAGCTACTTGAAGAGTATAAATAAGAGGCAAGGCTCTCTCATTTGAATCACACTTGAGAATATTGAATATCTATAAGTGTCTGAGATTTACAAATGATATCTAAGCCGAAATTCCGAGGAAAGTGAAGAAAAGAAGGCCGAAATGCAAGGAAGGATAAATTCTTTTGATGGTGCTTTCTAAGGTATGTTATTTTTAGGTCATCTCACCATTTTCGCTATAACTCTTTTTATATAATGATTCAGATCCTGAAATTGCTATGCAAGTGAGAAAACATATCCAAGTATCTGTGGTTACAAATTTATCTTGTGGGTCGTTTTAGTTTTGGAGTTACACTCTGTGGAAAATAGGGTTTGTGGCCAGTCCTGAAACTAGTCAAAATCGGGTGTTTCGGGTAAAAACGTCATAACTTCTTCATAACAGATCCAAATTTAGTGATAAAAAATGTGTTGGTTAGGGTACAATATTTATTATTCTATGTAATAGTTTCATATCATTTCATCAAATATTGTGTGTGGGGCACGCTCTACAAGGTTTCTCTCTAGAATAAGCCAGAATTCAACAAGGTTTGTCATTTTTGCTATAACTCCTTTTCTGAGAGGTTCCAAGTAGTTCCACTTGGGTGAATTGAATAACATTGTGTATCAGTTTCAGAGATTTATACATTATAGGTTCAAAGTTATGATTACTTCAAGTTAGGGTTGTTGACTAATCCAAAACTAGGCATGCGAGACTAAAGAAAAGTTTGATGAAAATGCTAATATATTGTTTTTAAAGTTAAGGAAGGTTTGAAGGAATGTTATCATATACACCAGGTCTATTACAGATCTACAAAACATATTTAGATGATAAAATTGATGAGGGCTTTTGGTTGTGGCACATGCTGAGTACATGGTTGAGACAAGTAGTTGATGAGTTGACACATACATGAAGTGTATAGTTGATGATGTTGGTAAATATTGATGATTCATATTTTATGAGTAGCTGACACATGATTGGAACATACTTGGTACATGGTTGGATGCACTTGTTTATGGTACAGGTTGATTACAGGTTGGTGCATGGTTGATGCACTTGTTTATGGTACAGGTTGATTACAGGTTGGTGCATGGTTGATGCAATTGTTTATGGTACAGGTTGATTACAGGTTGGTGCATGGTTGATACACTTGTTTATGGTACAGGTTGATTACAGGTTGATTACAATTTGAGGTATAGGTTGATTCATGGTTCAGACTTATTGGTACAGGTTTATAACAGTATATCTCACAGTGATAGTGTGACAATGGTTCCATCATTCTACTTCTACTTCAGGGTGGCAGGACAGAGCAAGGACAGGTGGTTGTATCCACCTTCCGGTTGTAGCCAGAGAATATTGGGGGTTGTAGCCTCCTTCTGGTTGTATCCATAAATTTGGGGAGTTGGAGCTTCCCTCAGGTTGTAGCCTGAGAAACTAGGAGGTTGGAGCCTCCTTCCAGTTGCAGCTGAAAAAAAAGGAAGTTGGTGCTTCCAATGAATGTAATTCTTCAAGACATATAAGAAAAAGCATTTCGTGGTTTTCTCCCGATTTGGGTTTCCACGTAAAACACTAGTGTATTGTGCATGTGTGTGATTATTTATTTATTACTGCTCATTATTGGATAATAATTCTACATTGATATAACATTTGAAGAAAAAGGATTATAATTACGTTATTACTGATTCACCCCCCCTCTCAGTAATCCAATAGGTTCTTATAGGTATTTAGGGATAAGGACATATATTTATTAGGATAATTTTCTCGAGCTCATGATGAAATCCTTCTCGAAGATAAACCCCGAGAAATCATTAGTAAGTCTCATCCATTGAAACCAAATCCAAAAATAGGAGCTTCTAGGCTTGGTCGTGACCCATACACGTGGACATAGTGACCTAGAAAGACATAAATCATGACCAAGTCTTTCAGTCACACCCATAATGAAGGGAAAGTGAGACCAACCCTTTCTATTGCTCCTCTAATGAAGGGAAGGAGCGACCAACCCATACACATGGATAGAGCGACTTGGTCGTGACTTGGCAAGCCAAAAATCACAACCAAGCCTTTCGATCGCACCTGTAATGAAGGGAAAGTGAGACCAACCCTTTTGGTCACTCCCCTAACGAAGGGAAGGAGCGTCAAACCCTTTTTTGGTCGCACCCTTAATGAAGGATAAGAGAGACCAAGTGGAAATTAGGCTAGAAACTCAAGGAAAAGGCGGTGAATGTTTTTGGATTGGAGAAGTTATCTTTAGGTGATAATGACCTAATGATTAGGTGACAAATAATATTATAACAAAAGGGTCAAAATTTTGGAGATACAACAGAAGAAAGATCATCTAGAAGAACCACCTTGAAATCAAGGTTTAAAAGTGATACTTGGCCAACATGCCACCAAAAAAGGGAACTTCTACACCAAATAATCCTTTAGACAATCCTACTTGGACTCTTGATAAAGGTGAAGAAATGTGCAGGGACATAAATGATTTACAAAAGAATACAGTAACAAAATATGAACTACAAGGGATGATGGATTCAATTAAAGCTAAGTTGGAGGCAATAATAGATAATAACATGGATGGTTTAAAAAGGGAGATCATGGAAGGATTGAAACAATTCCTAATAGAGAAACCACCTGAAAGTGAAAATGTATCCCATGAAATTCATGATGAGGACACAAGGAAGATGAATCAAGATTGGAGAAACTCCAAATTTCAGTTGAATACCAACCACTTTCTTAATATTGATATGAGGAAGTTTGATGGCAAGGATCCAATCACATGGATACTTCAAATGGATCATTTATTTGATCTACATGATGTGCCACACACACAAAAGGTACGAATTGCTTATTTATATTTAGAACCCAATCAATTTGTGTGGTATTGATGGCTTTGTTCTCGCAAATCACTTGTCACTTGGACAATTTTCACAGAAGAAATGATAGCACACTATGAGGATACAAGGAGCAATATCTTCTTTAGCCAACTGATAAATCTCAAGCAAAAGGGTTCAATTGTAGATCACATTGAGAGCTTCCAAATATTGAATATAAAGGTAATGAATATTCCATATTATCACTTGATTGATATATTCATAGGAACTTTAAAGGATAACATTCAACATGAGGTTTTCCTTTGGGAACCCAAATCATTGGAGAATGCGTTCAGGGTGGAAAGAAATTTTGAAAGTAAAAATATGGCTATGGCTACTAGAAGGACCACTCCTAACATCTATCGAGAGAATAATGTTCTTTCTTCTAAAACACCTCAACCTACAAGGTTTACACCTCAACAATTGGAGGAAATAAAAGCAAAAGGTTTATGCTTTAATTGTGACATCAAGTAAAGTAAGGGACATAAGTGTGGTGAGAATAAATTATTCTACATAGATTGTGAAGAGGAAGAAGAACAAGAACTATCTCCAGATGAAAACGTAGAAGGGATTTCTTCTGAAGAGTTGACTCCTATGATATCATGTAATGCATTGGCTGGCGATATCATGTAATGCATTGGCTGGAATTAGCACTCCTCTAACCCTCAAGATCAAAGGATATATAAAAATAAAGGTAATAGTCCTAATTGATTTTGGTAGTACTCATAATGCCATTCACTATAAATTAGCCAAAGCTCTCAATTTCTTTATATATCCAGTGCCAAAGTTTCAAGTAATGATTGCAAATGGAGGAACCATCAATTGCTCAAGAAAATGTCATAAGATCAATCTTACTATGGGGGGATATGTAATTAATAGCCCAATGATTTCTATACCCATGGGTGGTGTTGATGTCATACTAGGAGTCCAATGGTTACAATCATTATGAAAAGTGGCTTTTAATTTTCAAGAAATTTTCATGAAATTTTCATTGGAAGGAAAGGAAATTGAGTTAAGGGGTATCACAAGGAAACCTAGTAAGGTTATAAGCTCGTAAAAAAATTATTGAAAAAGGGGAATCAGGGTGTAATTGTACAACTATGCTCACTAGATGTTCAAACATCTAAGCCATTTATTCCCCTAGATCTCCAAGGGATCATTGATAAGCATTCTATAGTATTTGAAGATATTCCCATAGGTATTCCACCCACTTGAAATCATGATCATGTTATTCACCTAATTACTGGGAGTTTTCCTCTTAACATCAGGCCTTACACACACCCTTATGCCCATAAGAGTGAAATTGAGTGTATGGTTGAAGAAATGTTAGAGTTTGGCATTATTAGACATATTCAAAGTTCTTACTCTGCACTGGTGGTAATGGTACAAAAGAAAGAGGGCTCATGGAGTATGTGTCTAGATTATAGAGAGATCAACAAGATCACTATTAAAGATAAGTTTCTCATTCCCATCATTGATGAATTTTTAGATGACCTACATGGATCAATCTACTTCACAAAGTTGGATCCTCATTTAGGGTATCATCATATTAGAATGAAGGAAGCATATATCCCAAAAACAACATTTTGAACTCATGAAGGCCATTATGAATTTTTGTTCATGCCTTTTGGCCTTATGAATGCACCTTCCACATTCCAAGGGTTGATGAATTCCATTTTCAAGCCCTTCCTTCAAAAATTTGTGTTAGTATTTTTTGATGATATACCAATCTATAGCCAATCTTGGGAGGATAATGTTCTACATGTTGACAAGGTACTACAACTACTAAAGGAGAAACAACTATATGCCAAACCATTCAAATGTTTATTTGGGGTGAAGGAGGTAGAGTATTCGGTTAATATTGTATCTCATGAAGGTGTCAAGGTAGGCCCTAACAATATTAAGGCCATGATGGATTGGACGATTCCCAAAACATTGAAGCATCTTAAAGGATTTTTGGGTTTGAAATGTTACTACCGCAAGTTTGTTTAGAACTATGGAAGAATAGCAACACCTTTAACTGCATTAACTAAGAAGGATGCATTTTCATGGAATCCAGAGGCAACTCAAGATTTTGAACAACTTAAAGAGGTGATGTGAAAAGCTCTTGTCTTGACCACACCAGACTTCACAAAAACCTTTTTTGTGGAATGTGATGCCTCAGTAAATGGCATTGGTGTTGTTCTAATGCATGAAGGAATGCCCCTTGCTTTTGAAATTTGGCCACTCAAGGGAAATGACTTACACAAACCCATTTATGAGAAGGAAATGATGGCAATACTACATGCATTGAAGCAATGGTGGCCTTACCTAATAGGTAAGCACTTCAAGGTCAAAATAGATCATGATAGTCTTAAATACTTCTTGGAACAAATACTATCTTGAAAATAACAACAAAAATGGGTGACCAAGATGTTTGTTTATGATTTTTAAATAATCTACAAAAAAGAGAAGAAAAATGTTTTCAGATTCACTCTCAAGAAAGGATTAAGATGTTGAGGCCTTTCTCTGTTTTATCTCAGTCATCTAACCTGATTAGATAATAGAAGCGAGGGATGAATGGAAGAACGATGAAAATGTGTGGACTCTCATTCAAAGGTTGCAACAGGATTCCAGTGCATCCGATACATTTACATGGAAAAATTATTCACTATGGTACAAATATCTCTTATATTTATGTAAGAAATCCCAAATCAAACAAAAGGCTCTCTTGGAATTGCACACCTCTCTAGTAGGAGGGCACTCAATATTTTTGAAAACCTACCATAGGGTTGAGAAGGAATTGTTTTGGGATGGACTTAAAACTGATGTTCAAAGGTTTGTGGGAAAATGCTTGCTTTACCAAAAAAGGTGGAAAAATTTAAGACCCCAGGTATTTTACAACCATTAGCCATCCCAAGTCAACACTGGGAGGATTTTTCCATGGATTTCATCACAAGGTTACTGAAGTCTGAAGGAAAGAGTGTCATCATGGTGATTGTTGATAGAATGACCAAGTACACACACTTTGGTGCACTCTCTCATCCTTTCAAAGCCAATGCAGTTTCCAACACATTCATGGAGACAATTCAAAAGCTACATGGAATCCCAAACATTATTGTAAGTGACAGAGATGCCATCTTCACTAGACATTTTTGGACAAAATTATTTTCTTGTTTGGGTACTCAATTGCCTCATAGCTCATATTATCATCTTCAATCTGATGGAAAAACTCAGATAGTGAACAAATGTCTGGAAGGATACCGTTCTTGATTTGTCTCTAATAAACAAACATAATGGGTCAAATGGTTACCCTTGGCAGAATGGTGGTATAACACTTCCTTTCATACTGCAAAAAAATGACACCGTTTATGGAACTCTATGGATATCACCAACCTTCCATCACTTCTTCTCTAAAAGAAAAATCTAAATTTCAAGCAGTGGAATATCACATCGAGCATCAACAACAAGTTCTCCAACTCTTAAAGGAAAACCTGACCATGGCACAAAATCGCATGAAACAACAAGAAGATCAACATCATAGTGAAAGAAGTTTTGAAGTAGGGGATTGGGTATTTTTAAGATTACAACCATACAAACAGATGTCCCTCAAGCAAGATAAAAAGGATAATAATTTATCATCAAAGTACTATGGCCCTTATAAGGTGTTGCAAAACATGGGTACTATGACATACAAATTGGATTTTCCTGCATCTTCGTGAGTACACACAGTTTTCCATGTTACATGCTTAAAGAATGTTATAGGTGACAAGATCCCAGTTCAAACTATATTACCAAAACTTGAAGAGGAAGTAAAAATCATATTGGATCCTGAAGCTATCACTGACATAAGAATTTTCCAGCTGAGGAATAGATCCATTTCAGAGTATCTCATTAAGTGGAGGAAACTACCCATTGAAGATTCCACTTGGGAAGATGAGTCTTTTATACAAAATCATTCAGAATTACTCAAGTGTTGCGGACAACACTTGTTTGAAGGGGAGGGGCATATTAAGGCCTAAATAGTGGCACATTACCCCTTAATTGGGGCATATTACATTAGTATTGTTATTTTATTTATGTCGGCTTGGGTCCATTAGTTGTAATTGTACCTTCTAGTCTCCTATATATACCAAGGATACCTTTTCATTTGGAATCATCTGGTATTTGTACATTTATGTGGTGTATAAGGAGGTTTACCCCTCAAAGAGGCTTATTATCTAAAATTATCTCTTTGTCAAGGCGTTGAGTACTTATTCTAAGGTTTTTTGTGCTATTTTGATATTTGGTATGTTGGTGTGGAGAGTTATATGAAGACTTTGGTGGATATGGAGGTCATGGGTTCGACCCCTGTTGACTCCATAACTTTTGATATTCACTAGCCAATATTGGCCAATGTGAGGTTTCCACGTGGTAGCCTCTCATTGGGTCTTCAATGCCACATGTCAAATTAGGATTGAACCAATTGTATACCATTTTTCAATTGGTGATTATACCACTTGGATTTGTACCTCTCCCAGTCAACTTCCAATTAGGTTCCACATATGACCCTTCTAGTGGTGACACGTGTCACCTCTTTATTTTCCCTTATACTTTGACCTTTGACTTTTTGTCAGGTTTGACTGGAACTTTGACCACTCATAATGTTTGCATACGAACTCCATTTGAGGAAAAATGTGTGTCTTTAGAAAGCTATCACCGAGCTCTACGCAATGATGGAATTTTTGGGATGATTTGAAGAATTTTAATTTTGAGAGTTTTTGAACCATTGTAGACCTCTATGGATGTTCTATATCTTTCTAAACCTCTATGAGAATTCTCGGATCCTCATGGATAATTCCTCCCCATTGGAATACTTTTGGACCTCCAAAAGTTTATTCAACAACTAAGTGAGGGTAGATTTCCCTCACCCTTTCGATCCCCATCCATTTGGCTTTACTTGGTTTAACCCCTTTAAGACCAACTCGAAGATATTCCACATCACCTCGCTATGAAGTTCTAATTCTTCTTTCGAGAATGACATATTCCTGTAGCTTGTCCAAATACTCTGGAGAAAAATCATCAACTGTTGGAACTTGATTACTTTCATCTTCATTCATAACCATAGGAGGCTCATAAAGCTTCAAATTCTCAACATTTACCATTGATTACATTTTCATGTAGGCTAGTAGATCTAAACAAAAGGCATTAGTACCAATATTCTCTAAGATATTGGATGGACCATATTAGATTGGCCTTAGCTTTTTACCTTCAACTTTCATTCTATCTTTGTTGATATGTAGCCATACTTGATCACCGACTTCGAACTGATGATCAACCTGATGTTTGTCATGCCTTGACTTATACTTGGCTTGGCTCTTCTCCAATTGTTCCTACACTACTTGATGTACCTGTTAAATATTTTGAATGAACCTTTTGTCTTTATCTATATCATCTTTTCCATCTTCTTTACCCACTTCTCCAAAAACAAATTCCACGGGTGATTTAGGGAGGTACCCCAAACATACTTCAAAGGGATTTTTCTAAGTAGATGAATGCATGGAATGATTATAGGAATGTTGGATATAAGGTAATTGTTCATCCCATAATTTAGGATGCTTGTTGAAGTATCCTCGAAGTAGATGTACTAATGTTATGTTTACCACCTTTGTCTATCCATATGTCTACATATGAAAATTCATGCTCTTATTTAACTTAATATCCATTAGCTCCTATAAATGAGACCAAAAAATTCCCAAAAAGTGAGAGTCTCGATTTGATATAATAGATGTAGGAATTCCAAAATGAACCCATACATTTTTAAAGAACATCTATGTTGTTTGTTCAGTTGTGGCATGTTTCCTACATGGAATTAGAATACACATCTTGTTGAATCTGTCCACCACGACATATAGATAATCATGACCTGTCTTGGACATCAGAAAACACCCTTCAAATTCCATGGAGATACTTTCCCATGGTTGTGAGGGTATCATAAGTGGTGTATATAACCCCAACTTTCTATTTCTAGGTTTACTTGTGGCACACATGACACACCCTTTGGTATACTTGGAATTTGTCTCATTCATCTTAAGCCAATAAAAATATCTTTGTAACTGTATTATTTTCTTACCAACCCTAAAATGACCAAAGATGAGAGATGTATAAGATTCTCTTATAATTATATTTACTCTTTCATCTCTTGGTATAAATAGTTTTTCAAGATGATATAATAAACTTTCATGCATATAATAATCTAACTGCTCATTGTCATGAGTTAATGCATCATATACTTCTTTAAAATCATCATCCCTGGCATATTGTTCTACATAGCTTTCATGTGTTAAAGGATTATACCCGAGTATTGTAGATGCACTAATTACTAGTCTTGATAACATATCTGCAACCTTGTTATGAATACCCTTCTTATACTTGCTTACAAATTGAAACTATCATAGAAAACCCATCCACCTAAAGTGTCGTGATTGTTGTAGCTTAGTCTATGACTTCAAATAATGTAATGGTTGATGATCTGTATGAATGATTATCTCCTTTCCCATTAATTAATGCTTCCATTATTTTACACTTTGTACCAACACATATAATTCCTTATCATATGTTGGATATTTAATCACAGCTTGAGTGAAAGTCTCATAACGATGACATATAGGTTTACCTTGTTGCATCAAGACTGTGCCCATGGCATATCTTCTTGCATTGGTTTGAATCTCAAATGGTTGTTGTAGATATGGAAATGCCATAACTGGTTTGGTGCTTATATTTTCCTTCAATGTCTTGAAGGATTTCTATTTCTTTCCTCCCCATTGAAATATTTGTTTAGCACTCATTAATGCATATAGAGGTGTTGCTATGTATGAGAAATTAGAAATGAATTTCCTCCAGTATTGTACTTCTCCTGAGAAGCGTCTGACTTCGGTGGAAGTATTTGTCTTGGGCCATTTCACAATGACTTCTACTTTTGTATGATCTATATTCAACTGATCATTCCTACAATGTAACCGAAATATACCAGAGAAGTTTTTCCAAATTCACATTTAGAGATCTTGATATACATCTTCTTATTTTAAAAAAGTTCAAAACCTTTCCTGACATGCATCAGATGATCCTCCCATGTTCGACTGAAAATCAATATGTCGTCTAAATATACAATAACAAAATCATCTATGTAGGGTGTGAACACATCATTCATCACTCTCATAAAAGTTGTTGGTGCATTATATAACTCAAATGGCATAACCAACCATTCGAACAAGCCTTGCTTGGTCTTGAAAGTAGTTTTCCATATGTCACCTTATGCAATTATAATATGATGGTAACAACTTTGCAAGTCTAAATTAGTGAAATACACAACATTCTTTAATTGATCTAATAGATCATCTATTCTTAGAAGAGGATAATGATTCTTTATCGTAATATTGTCCAGGGATCGAAAATCAATACACATCCTCCACATGCCATCTTTCTTTGGAATTAATACAATAGGAGAACCACACAGAGAGGATCTTGGTCTGATGATTCCTTTATCGAGTAGCTCATGAACTTGCTTCTTGATTTCTGTATTCTTGATTATTGATGACATGTACATTCCAATGTTCGGAAGAGGAGCATCTTGCTGCAAATATATTTCATGTTCAACCTTTGTTTTAGGAGGAAACCCTGTAGGTTCCTGAAACAACTCATCATAATTAGGTATGATGTTGATCAATTACTTCTTATGGTTTGGATCACAACCTGATAAAGAATATTTCATATATTCTACTTTTTGTTTCACTATCATGAGAAAAAAATATTTACTTACACTCATGAGTCTCTTCGTTTTCCCTGGGATCACTAAAGAAACATTAGTTTTGATGCGATGAGCTTTGACAATATATTCAATCCCATCCTTGAGAAGGTGATATTTGTTCTCTTCTCGATAGAACACAACGTTCCTATTAAATAGATATGGACTACCCAAGACAATGTCACAAATGTCAAGAGGCACAACATCTAACTCGAGCTCGTCAAAGAACTTAGTTGTAATTGCAAACCTGATCTTACATTTTTTGGTTACCGAAAACTTAGCATTGTCACACACCCAACCTAATGGATATGGATTTTTGTGAGGTGTCATATTCAATCCCATGTTCTTAATAATTGCTTCATATATTATATTAACTTGAGATCCACTGTCAAATAAAGTATCTACCTTTGTATGCTTGACTATAACTCTGACATGAAAAAACTCGCTCCTTTTCTTATGATCAATATCACTTTGTCTTGGAAGATTGAACTACAGAATTTGAAATGATAGCTGATATATCTTTGCTTCCTATGGCCATGATCTTGGATTCACCTCTGGAATCTGAGCCTAGATCTTGATGAGTTGATGCAACAGTCTTATGCTTCTCTTTAGCCTTCTATTTCTTTGGTCATAATTATGGATGCAACTTCCAACAATTCGATTCCTCGTGTCTCTTTATTTTACATTGGGAACATGTAGTTATTCCCTCAGATTTCTTCACTTTGTCTGATTTATTACTCCTCCATTTACCTTTCAGTTTCTTCTTAAACTTGAATGGCTTCTTATCTTCTCTCACATTCTTACTCTTAGTAGATTCTAGATGTGTATCTTGTACTAACAACTTATCAATGTTAGAAGGAATAAAAATTCATAAGAGTTTCATGAGTATACAACAAAATTCCTAGGGATAATGCCTTCTTTTTGAATTCATGTGTAATGTTGAATATTCTAGCCTTTACCATGTCTCAGAAGTTGCCACTCAATCATTGTCATCTATGTGTGTGCCAATGGGTAGAACTTTTTTCTTATAGTCTTAGTAAAATTATCCCAAGAAGAGATTACTTTACCCCTATGAACCAGATCAACTTGTATCTTACTCTCCCACCATATTAAGGAAGTTCCACTTAGTTGAAGAGAAGATAACTTTATTTTTGCAACCTCGTCCATAATTCTTTGAAACCTGCAATATACCTCTATCTGCTTGATCCAATTGTCCAATTTATTGGTATTCAATTATCCATCATAGGTTGGAAACTCAAACTTAAAATCCAACTTTAATAAAGGAAAATTATGGTCAGTCTTCTTAGAGGACCTCTTTCGATGAGAAGAATTTTTACTTGCTTCAGAAGAAACTAATGAGGAGGAGGAAGAAGGGGAAGGGGGCTCTGAAGATCCATCGCCTTCACCTCCTCCACCTCCTTTTACCAAAGATTCTCCGCTTGCAATACTTTGAATTCTAAGTTCTAAATCATCTATTATTTCTTTTAGTGATTCAACCGTAGCTCTGATCTCTTTGTGACTCATGGTATGATCTTCTTCTTCTTTTTCAGAAGCCATCTTATGTCGTCAAAATCTCTTTCCAATTTCGGACTTATAACTTGCAAGTTTTCCTTTACCAAGTTTGAGTTTGTCTCTTGTAATCATCCACTTGAAAAATACTTGTCTAATCTTCTATGATACCAACTTGATCCGAAAACTCCTTAGATGGTGATCATTTTAAATATACATAATCATTTGCTTGGTCTTCAAAATAAAATGATCACTTGATGTTTTTTCAAATTACATGTGAAATACTTATCTATCCAATTCCACTTTAATAATAAATGGTTTGCAAGTAAATGCACTTGAATGAAAAACAATAATACAATCACATACACAAGTTGGAAAAATCGGAGTTCACCCAATTTGGGCTACCTCTTTGGATCCACTTCCAATAGAGACTTCGTATATTAATGCTCAAATGCTTGTGTTTTACAATTACCTTTTTACATGTTTCTCAAATGTAGAAACAGAGTGCACCGTTGGATTCCTAGTGAAAAATCGTGCAAAAATTATATTAAATACTTGAAATTCCATCAAGGTGACTCTGACACGCTTTATGGTGTAGCCTCGTACCTTCTGTACTCTTAGCATGCTTTATAAGACTAAATTTTTTGCATAAATGACTGTTGTCTTCCTTGGGGTGTGTGCCATTAAATAGGGCTCCCTTCTTAACTAAATCCTAAAATTAGTGGTAGGCATTAAATATATTTTGTTGGGCTTTGTAACTAAATCCTAACTATAGGGAAGTTGGTTAAAACTATATAATATATATAGTAGGTTGGGGGTGCATTGCGCACCGACCATACTATATAAAGTATTTTGTTACAACGATTTGTCATATGGTTGAAAACCATAGTATAAAATTCCATGCGATTTTTGGTATGTTGTTACATGGTTGTAACAATATAATACATAGTTATAATATATCACATGTTTAAAATGACTCTCGTCAAACTTTGGTGATATGGATATAGTTTGAAACCTCTGCACTTGTGGTTATATGGTAGTGTAACAATATCAAGGGCCAAGGGTCAAGGGCTTAGGCACGCCCTTTAGCCACCTAAATGAAACTTTGTTTATATATATATATATATATAATATTCCATACAACTATCAAGGAACAACGTGTGGTGTGTTGGTATGGAGGGCTATGTTAAGACTTTGATGGCTATAGAGGTTATGGGGTCGAACAATGTTGACTACATAATTTTTTATATTCATTGCTCAATGGGAGGTTGCCATGTGGTAGCCTCTCATTGGCTCTTCAATGCCACATATCAAATTAGGATTGAACCAATTGTCTACCACTTTTCAACTAGTGATTGGAGCACCTGGATTTGTCTCTTTCCTAGTCAGGGGCCAATTAGGTGCCACATGTCACCCTTTCAATGGTGACATGTGTCACCTCTTTGTTTTCCCTTGTCCTTTAACCTTTGACTTTTTCCAAGTTTGACTGGAACTTTGACCACTCATAACGTTTACATACAAACTACGTTTGAGGAAAAAATTGCGCCATTGGAAATCTATCACCGAGATCAGCACAATGATGACATTTTTAGGATGATTTGAAGCATTTGAATTTTGAACATTTCCAAACTGTTCTAGACCTCTATGGATGTTCCAAATATTTCTGGACCTCTATGAACATTCCTGAATCCTCCTGGATCATACCTCTATGCTTAAGCTCGTGGTTATTAGCATATGGTCATATGATAAATAGTTTTAGCACCTAAAATTAAGCCATTGGTTCCATTGTATGGTTTCATAGTGAAGCAAAAGAGTTAAGTGCCTACGTAAGGTAAAATTCAAATTTCTTTTAATTTGGAAATTATGTTCAATTAACGAACTTTGCAGAACTATTGTATTTCTAAGAGAGAGAACCACTCTGGATTGGTCATCATTCTTTACATAGATAATATTTTTCTTTTAGCGAGGAGTCTATCTATTATTGACAAACAACTCAAAACTCTTAAATGTTTTTATGTTGGATAAGTCAAAGGTTATGATCATCAAATCTATGGAAATTGCCTATCTTAATTTTGTGTATGATAATAACATCTTCGAGGAAGCTCTTTCATACGAGTATATTGGAGTTGACTTTCATCAAAACCTCAATTGGAATAATAGTGTGGAAAGAAGGATTAATGGAGGTTGGAAAACCAATTTTGGTCTTGAGAATGGTTGAAAAAAATAAAGTCATCCTTGATGCACTTGTTACTTTGGTCATTTTATACGGCTATAAAGTATGGGGTTGTATCATTTCTAGAGAAATTTGAAGAAAAATTAAGCAAATATAGAAGGGTTATATTGAATAATATTAAAATTAAAAACAATACACCCTATCCAAGCATTCTCTTAAACAACGGGCTTCTATGTATTAAGAGTAAGGCTATGATCAAGTACTTAATGTATAAGGACATGCTAATCACCATGACTATTGATAGTCTTCCTAGTGTTGCTTCAAATACTAGTAAAAATAACTCGTCAATCAAGAATTAAGAGAGTGGACTAAAGATACAAATTATTGGCTTAACTACTAGAGGATAAGTGAGGAGGTCTCTCTTGAAAATATCGATACCATTACAACTACTATCACAACTAAATTTAAAGAGAGATTGTGGTGTAATGAAGAAATTGAGAGTATGAGAAAGCTCATATATTATAAAGAGAACATACACATCAAGCTTGAATATCAAAATTACATTTTTATTATAGATAATTTAAAGAAGAAAATTCATATTGCTAAAATAAGAGCAAAATCTCATGAGTTTCAAAATAATAATAAAAGATGAAGATTTATAAGACTTGAAAATTCTATTATATATATATATATATATATATATATATATATATATATATATATATATATATATATATATATATATATATATATAATCTAATTTTCAAGTCTTATAAATTTTCATAATTATTGTCTCATATAAATTAATAATATATTTATTTTTCAAAATTTAATAAATCAATTTTTACTAAATAATAATAAAAAAATTTAAAAATAAAAAATATAATATTTTTAATCTTAAAAACAATATATTGAAATATATAAATTAATAATTTTTTTATTTTTTATAATTTAAATAAATCAAAATTAATATTTAATGAATAAGTTTATTTTCTAAACTCTCCTTAAAATATATCACATAAAACAACACAACATATGCAACTCTATAATGAGCATAGATATATCTTAAACTTGGATCTATTAAGCATTGAGATGGATCAAATTTATTAAGGTGTAAATTTTTTTATCATTTAATTTCATGTATTAATTTCTTCATATTAAAAAATTGTATTTTAAGAAATTTTATCCCTCTCCATGCTCCATAGATTTGAGTTTAAGATGGATCTATGCTGGTTTAATTTTCTAGATGTTGTCACCTATATATATATATATATATATATATATATATATATATATATATATATATATATATATATATATATATATATATATATATTTAT
>ML776887.1:588870-631589 GCA_009831015.1 Picea engelmannii
AAACTACAACCATTCTTGTATAATCATAAACTAATAACATAAAGTGTCTCTCACCTTTTAATCCCTTTGTTGTATTTGGTCTAACTAGATCAGTATGCACAATTTTTAGTGGTCATATTGTTGAATATTCCTTTGATTTGAACCCGGTCTTTGTTTTCTTTCCTTGTTGACAATGCTTGCATAAAGTTTTGGTTGGTTTTGTGATCTAGGGAATTTCTCTGTCTGCTTCTCTTTTGTTAACTTTGACAAGGTTATCAAAATGCATGTGACCCATTCTTCTATTCCATAGCCAACTTTCATCTTCCTTTCCTAGACAACACTTTTCATTTTCAATTTCACTTTACACATATATGTTGTTTGAAGTTCTTCCAACTGTACCGACCAATTTCCCTAAACCTTCTCTTCTTATCTCACACTTTTGTGAATCAAAAGTAACTTTATGACCTTGGTCACACATTTGATTCACACTTAGAAGATTATGCTTCATATCTTCTACCAATAGAACATTTTGTGCCTTTTTATTCTTGTTCCCAATTTGGACTGTGCCTTCTCCAATGATTTTAGCTGAATTATCATTTCCGAAGGAGACTGATCCATTTATTTCCTTTCACAATGTAAGGAATTTGTCTATATCACCTGTCATGTGTTTTGAACACCCACTGTCAACATACCAACTGTGTTTCTTCTTCTTATCTTGTAGAGCGACTGTGCATTCTCCATTGCTATACTGATCTTGCTTTCTTATCCATGTCATTTTTTGAGGTTCTTGTCTGTGACTGTTGTTATTTCGTTGAAGTTCTTTAGGAGGGTCTGTCATTCTACAATTTTTGGCCAGGTGTCCAAAATTGTTACATTTGTAACATTCCACTTCAGTGCTCAAAGATTCAAACCTGTTGTAACTTATTCTTTGTGTTTCACTAGGTCTTCTTGAATAACCCCTTTGTGTATGATTCTCAAAGTTATTATTGTTCCTGTTGGTAGCTCTGCAATTCATAGTTTTATGTCCAAAATTATTACATGCATAACATAAACCAAAAAATATAGTTTGATACCTGGGAGTTGAAGATCTTATGAAAGGAGGTGCTCTAATGAATCCTTATTCTTCTTGAGACCTATATGTTTGTTGTTGATTATGAAATCTGAATCTTCTCGGTGGAGGAGTGTCCCTGTAATCTTCCTTGTATATATTCCTATCCCATTTGATTGTTTCTGCATAGCTTTTTGGATTTGTTTCTTGCTCTGTTGTTTTGGATCTTGATCCCTTTTCTTTCTGATTGTATCCAAGTCTAGACTTGTCAAGATGAGATTTTTTACTACTGATAATGTCATCTAGAACATTTGAGCTATTCTGCATGTTTTTCTTTTGAATATCCTTTCTTAGTGTGACAATCTCTGCTTCCAAGTTTCCAATGATCTTGTCCTTTTATTCTAGCTGTTCTTTGTGTGCTTCTTCAATTCTTTTATCTTCTTCTATTTGAACCTTCAATTTTGTGATCATTTGTTCTAGTTCTCGAGTGTCCTTTTTCTTGTCTAGTTATGCTTGTAGTTTCTTTTTTTTCTTCTTTTCTCTTCTGATAACTTCTATGGCACACATTAATTATTCTCGATAGTCAACTTATGCCTCTTCAATTTCTTCTTCGAATTTTTCATATCCATCTTCAGATTCCTCATATTCTTCTTTAGAGTCTTCTTTGTCAGAGTCTTTTACTGCCATGAATAGAACTCTTCCAGTCTAACTGTCACTGACTTCATCTTCATCTGATCATGAGTTTTCTTCTTTGGTGCATAAGATTTTCTTGAAAACTTTATTTGTAGTTCTTTTGCCTTTATATGTGTGTTTTCCTTTTGAGTAACCTACATCATTTCTCTTTTTCTTATGAGGAAATTTGTTAGCAAAGTGACCAATACCATCACAATTAAAACAAATTAAAGGAAGCTTACCTCTATACCTACCATTGGTTCCCTTGTTCAGTATTTTAACGAAGTTGGCCACTTCTTCATCATCTTTTGAGATGTCATTGTTGGTGCTATATTCTTCTTATTGTTGTTTCTTTTTCTTTGATATTTTGGATGCTTTGAAGGATTCTTCTTTAACATATAGATTTTCCTTTTCAGTTCTCATTTTATATGCTGTGAAGATTCCATGCAGTTCGTCCATGCTTATTGAGTTTAGATCTGATCTTTCTTCTAGTGATGATATCTTAGGGTTGAATCTCATAGGAAGAGATCTTAGTACCTTTTGAAAAATTACATATTCTTCAATTTCTTCTCCCAATCCTATGATTTCATTCACTGTTTCATTGACTCGTAAGAAGTAGGCTGCAATATTTTCATCTTCCTTCATTTTTAGTTGTTCAAATTGACCTCTGTAAGTTTGAATCTTTTCTGCTTTGACCTTTGTATATCCTTCATAAATATTTTGAATCTTGTCCCAAATCTCTTTAGCGGATTTACAATGTGAAACTTTGGTGAATACTGTATCACTGAGACCATTCAAAAGTGCATTTTTGTCTTTGGAATTATTCTCACCAAGTTTCACAACTTTGTCATTTGTTGGTGGAACTGGTGGTGTCATGTATCCATCTACAATTGATTGCCAAACTTGAAATCCCTGTGCCTGTATATATGTCTTCATCCTTATTCTCTAAAAAGAATACTTCTATCCATCAAAATGTGGTATTCTATTTTTGTAAAAGTTGTTTCTCTCCATGATCTACCTTTCAGTGGTTAAACTGATTTCTGAAGGAACCTTCTCTGATACCAATTGTTGGATTATTGAGAGTGGGGTGAATCAGTAATAGAGCAATTCAATCCTTTTTAACCATATAATCCAAGTGTTATATCAATGTAGCATTATCATACAATAACTGCAGAGTAAATAAGGAATGAAAAAATGAACAATCATACACATACAAAGTACACCAATGTTTTACGTGGAAACCCAAAGCGGGAGAAAGCCACGTAATGTTTTCTATTATATGTCTTGAAGAATTACATTCATTGGAAGCACCAAATTCCTTTGTTTTCCAGCTGCAACTGGAAGGAGACTCCAACCCCCTATTTTCTCAGGCTAAAACCTGAGGGAAGCTCCAACTCCCCAATTTTCTGGCTACAACCAGAAGGAGGCTACAACCCCCTATGTAGGTGGCTACAACCACCTATCCTTGCCCCGTCCAACCACCTTGAAGTAGAAGTAGAATGATGGAACCACTGTCACACTATCACTGTGAGATATACCGTTGTAAACATGTACCAATAAACCTGAACCATGCATCAACCATGCATCAACATGTACCTCAACCTGTAATCAACCTGTACCATAAACAAGTGCATCAACCATGCACCAACCTGTACCAAACAACCTGTAATAAACATGTACCATAAACAAGTTCATCCAACCATGTACTAGGTATGTACCAATCGTGTGTCAACTACTCATCAACTATGACTCATCAATATGTACCAACATCATCAACTATACACCTCATGTATTTGCAAACTCATCAACTGCTTGTATCAACCATGTACCCAACATGTACCTTAACCAAAATCCCTCATCAATTTAATCATCCAAATATGAATTGTAACTCTGTAATATAACTAGTTTATATGATCACATACCTACAAACACTCCTTAACTTTGACAACAAGAGACTAGCATCTTCATCAAACTTCTCACGTGACTAGTTTTTGGATTAGTCAACAACCCTAACTTGAAATGATGATAACTTTGTACCTATAATGAATAAATCTCTGAAACTGATACAAAATGTTACTTATTTTGTTTTATGCAATTCCTATAGGTTTCGCTACTTGGAACCTCTCAGAAAAGGAGTTATAGAAAAAATGGCATACCTTGCTGAATTCTGGCTTATTCTAGAGACCGACCTTGTAGAGCGTTCCCCAAACAAAATTTTTGTTGAATATATATGAAACTATTACATAGCATACTACAGACTTTACTCTAACTAACACATTTTTTCTCACAGAATTTGGATCTTTTATGAATAATATATGACGTTTTTACCCGAAACACTTGTTTTTGACTAGTTTCAGGACTAGCCACAAACCCTATTTTCCACGTAGTGTAAATCCAAACATACAACGACCCACAAGCTGAATTTTTTTACCAAATATACTTGGATATGTTTCCTCAATGGAATAGAAAATTCAATGTATGAATCATTCTAGAAAAAAATTTATTGCGAAAATGGTGAGATGACCTGAAAAAAACATACCTTAGAAAGCATCATCAAAAGAATTTATCCTTCCTTGAATTTTGGCCTTCTTTTCTTCACTTTACTCAAAAATTAGGCTTATATATCCTTTGGTTACCTCAAAAACCTATAGGTATTCAATATTCTCAAGTGTGATTTAAATTAGATAGCCTTGCCTCTTATTTATACTCTCCAAGTAGCTTCCTTAAAAACATCTTCTAGGTCACTTTGCCCACTTTACTTATTTTAGGTTAACCCACTTCTAATTTATCCATTAATTTATTATTTAAATAATTGATTTTGTATTCACTTTGAATTATAGTGCACTCATCACTTCACTTTATTATTTACCTTTAAAAATTCTTAAATGACTTTGACTACTTTGACCTTTTGGGGCTTCTATATGACATATGAGGGTCCTCCAACTTCGTAAGGCTATAAATCTCAAACTGTGAGGAGTTATGTGACGTTCCACATACCACCAGAAATGGAATGACATGTACTATCCATATAGAATAGTATTACTTGAAAATATATCAAAACTCGTACCGTTATCCATCAAACAAACTTGGGTCCATTACCCAAACCTAGGTTCTCCAACTTCTCATGGCCATAACTCTCTAACCGTGAGGAGTTATGTGATGTTCCACATACCACCGGAAATGGAATGAAAAGAACTATCCATATAGGATAGTTTCACTGAAACTTTCATTGGATTTCATCTCATTATTCCACAAATAACCACGGGTTCTCTAACCATACTTCTAGGATAACTCAATCCACAAAGCGTCTTCCCGTGAGGGATTTCACCATAAGGGGACCAATTTGGAGTTCATCCATTTCTACTTATTATCAACCATGATAAGACACTAATGATTTATCTTTATATCAAACAATTTTGAGTCCATTACCCAACCTTTGTGTTACGGGGCTTTCTTCAAGGGTTGACATCAATGACAACCAACCTTGATCAACCGTTTTTTTCATATACAAAGGTATCATAAGGTATCTTATTGGATTTAATAATCATGACCTTAGTCTTATTAGTATTAACAGTCATACCCATATTGAAGAAAAAATCCTTGAGGATTCTTAGTTGGTTTTCAAGATCATGGGGACTCATTTCCATAAGAACGATATCATCGGCATAAAGAAGAATATTGATGACTATACCCATGAGAGTAGGGCCGACACAACATGTTTTTTCCAAGCATTCTTCTAACTTGTCAATGTATATGACAAAAAGGGTAGGGGACAAGGGACAACCTTGTTTGACTCCAATATTGCAATTAATCTCTTTTGACTAGCCCTCGGTGTTTTTAAACTTAGCAATAACTTTCTCATACATCTTTATTGCAACAGCCCTCAACTCGAGAGGCAATTTTATCTCTTCCAACCTATTCCAAAGGTTTTTCCTAGGAACCATGTCAAAATCTTTTCTAAAGTCAACAAAACAACAAAAAATATTGGTTTTAGTATTGCGGAACTCCTCTGCAATGATCCTAAAGGTAACAAGATGGTCCACAGTTGAATGATATCTCCTAAACCCAGCCTATCCTTTAGATCTTTCACCGTGACTTTCTAGCCAAAGGATAATCTTATTTTCCAAAATAATTTCATAAAGCTTGGCTAAAATTGGGCTAATCATAATGGTCCTATAATTAGAGGGAATGTTTCTATCCCCATTTTTAAAAATAGGAACAATGAGGCTTTGTGTCCAGGGTTTAGGGAATCCCTGCTTGACTACTAAATTGAAGATATTTTGTATGTGAGGGATAAGGATTGGCCCTCTCATTTTAAAAATTTCAGCTTGGTAGCCTTCAATGTCCTTAGCTTTCCCATTTGCAAGCTGCTTAACCCCGAACTTTATGTCATCTAAAGAAAAAAATTCTTCCTTTGTAGGGAGAATAGGAATGGTGTCCATGGCATTAGGGAACTCATAAATACTTTTAAGGTAGGTATTCCAGTCCCTTGAGGGAATCCTATTATTTTCTTTAGTATTGTGTTTTAGAATTTGGCTCCATAACTTCTTAGGATCCAACTTATATAGTTGTGAAAGTTGCTCTTGCCTTTTATTGATATAGTATCTTTTTTTCCTTTTAATTAGGGCTTTGTATGTATTGATGTTATTGAGTTTTAAGGACTCTTAGAAGCATCCATAATGGATTTCCTAGAAATTTTACATTCTTTATCAGACCAAGGGTTCGTCATTCTATTATTCTTTTTATAGCACACCTTGAAAGAGAACTTGTTAATAGAAGTGGAAAGGGTAGTTGTAAAATTATGATAGAGTTCTTCAATGTTGTTCTTATAAGTTAGGAGGTTTAATTTACTATTTAAATCCTTTAATAAAATGTCAACTTTACTTTTGTTAAAGTGCAAATTCCTTTGATTATCATAATTTTGTTCAATGGTGCTCCTATGATTGAAAATTTTAGAGTTAGGGTCAAAGGTTTATGATCAGATTCAGGCTTATGGTCATTTAAAAGGTCAAAAGTTGTTATTTGGTTGGAAATGAGGATATCGGATATCACATAATCTACAACACTACTACATAGCCCATGAATACAAGTCATCTGGTTGGAGTTTGGCCACTTCATTACTCCATTGAAAATTATTAGGTCTTGAGAGTTGCAGAGCTTGACCAACTCAGTACCAAACAAATTATCAATTAGGTCTTTAGAGCTTCTTTTGTAGTCATTAGATAAAACAAGGTCCTCATATAGCCATAAAGGATTATGGTTGGAGTCATAACTTAAAATAGTAGCTTGTTTAGTTGCAGTCCTAGCATTAAAGTCTCCTAGCAGGAGGATATTACCTTCATTTTTCAAATTATAAATATCTTGTTCTAAATTATTATAGGGACAATTTTTATCTATATTATTTTTCTTATAAAAAGTAGAATTAATAGGTACAAAATAACAAATTTCTATATACATCTTCATAGCATTGGTGTCTGAAATTTCTATCCAAATGTATTTATTAAGAGGGTCAATCTTATGAAGTTGAATGTGAGGATAAATTCTCTTTTTCAGATAACAAGCTATGCCTCTTATCCCTCTACGGTGAGATTTTGTGTTCCATGCCGATCACAAGAAAAATCCTTCAATGTTAGGGACCTTAGACTCCTCATGCTCCCAAGTTTCAACTAGATAGATAATATCAATATCACTCGGGATCCAACTTATCATAGCACCCTTGCACCATGGAAAGCCACGACAATTCTAAAAGAGGATCCCAAGTGTCCCAAATTCCTATTTATTATTATCCTTCTGGTCTCTATCCCTAACAATGGCTTTTCGATCTCTAATTATTGCCCATTTTCCTTCTTTCCTGGTTTGTTTTACCTTTTGAACTTCCTTCCTTAATTCAGTTTGGTCTTCGGGAATGAGGTCTTCATTTATAAATATTCATGACCCTTTTAAGCTCGTAGATTTAATAAGTATGCTATATTTATGGTCATTACAACTTACTTTGATACGGATCAACATATCTTAATGATCAATTATTTTTCCTAGCCTCTTTGCATCTATGATGTAAGTTGTATCAATTTGTGATTTATTTTTTAATTCTTCTTTTACTATTGCTAGTGTATCCTCCTCTTGTTGTTCTTTTAAACCAAAAATTATGAGGTTCAAGGTTGTTTTGTTACACTCATGGTCCAGTTCGATTAGCTTATTCATTTCCTCTTTGGTGGGTTTGATATCCAATTTGTTTTCCATATTACTGAGGGTCAAATTGTTGGTTAGTTTTTCTTCTAGCTCTTTAATCCTATCTCTCAAGTTGTGATTTTCTTCAACCCCTCCTTCTTGGGTTGACTATTTATGTTTTTACATTTCTTGAATTCTATCCTTCATTGTCTGCAATTCACTCTTGAACCCTAAGAATCTATCCTCTATTTGAGTTTGAATGGTATCTTTAATTTTTTTTATCAATCATTGCTTCTAACTCTATTTGGAGTTTTACGTCTTTTTCTTCAATCCTTTTTTCTAATGTTTCTAACTCTATTTGGATTTTGGCATCTCTCTCTTCCCTTCTTTTTTCTACTGATTCCATATAATCGTACAGAATTTCTAGGGTGATTTTGGGGGGCCTCCCCTTGTTAGGCCGACTTTTTGGAATAGGTGGTGGAGTGCTCGAAAAGAAGAGAAAACAGATGTAACAATTATTATTATGGATTGAATTTGTCTCTCAAATCAACTTTTACTTATGAAAATTAAAATAAATAATAAATAAAATATATTTAAATCTCTTTACGTAAAATTAAAATTGAATCAAAGTAAAAAGTGACTCACCTTATTTCAGATGTCCAATTTCTCAACCTATTGAAGAAGCCAAAAATAATTTCCAAAAACCACAGAGAAGTCCGGAGAAACTTGGGTAAAAAAGGCAAAAACCAAAGAGAAGTATTATTCCCGTTCAAAACCCCAGATATATAATCTTAGAAATAAAATATCTCCTTAAAAAAATAAAATAAAAAATAAAAAACATAGAAGTATTATTCTCGTTCAAAACCACAGAGATATAATTTCAAAACCGTAGAGAAATAGTATTCTTGTTCAAAACCACGTAGAAATATTATTCTCGTTCAAAACCGCAGAGAAATAAATTCAAAACCCCAGAGAAGTAGTATTCTCGTTCAAAACCGCGAAGAAATATTATTCCCATTCAAAACCGTAGAGAAATAATTTCAAAACCGCAGAGAAGTAATATATTATTTGAAATGAAGAATTATATAATTTGTTGTTTATGATATTGTTTGGGTGGAAAAAAATGAAATTAAAGGTTTCTAGGGCCCATTCTAGGGATAGGTCTTGATTTTGTGATCTAGGGTCCTGAAACTTCTAAAGTTTATTTGAAGCATTAAATTGTCATTTTTTGTGCCAAAACTTTTCCAATAAAGTTTCCATATTCTCAATGCTATTCTACACATTGAGATATTTCCAATGGTGTAAACAACACATCAATCGAAGTTTGTATGAGAAAGTTATGTCTCCTACAAATTTACTTACGTTGTTGACCACCATAGTACCAAATGGGTGCCAAGTTAATTTCCATTACTCACACATGAGGAGCTAGTTACTTGTGGAATTTCTAGAAGATTCTAGAGGTCCCAAAATCCTAACCCTAGAGAACCATTAAGACATATTAAATATTGGACTATTATGAAAGGAAGATGTTCCATTCTTATTGTATTTGATTATTATTCCATAATTGAGAATGTTAGAAAATCAGGACCATGGAGCAATAAAATAAAACAAATGAGGAACCAAAACACAGAAGATGCACAATACAATAGAGACACAGATATACGTGGTTCACCGAGTGTGGGCTACGTCCACCAGATAAATTGTCAGGTCCTTCCTTTATTATTATCCAACAAATGAAGGGATACAACCTACAACAAACCCATTGTAACTTCCTCTTCTTTCTCTCACAGACTCCTCTCTCATAATATAATATTCACAATTTTAGCCACAATACATTTCCATCAAGAAAAGAGGGTTTCCTTCTAGGGAAAAAAACCCTAACATAATTTCTACCGTTAGATCTACGACCTTATAATGAACGGTCCAGATTTACAATGAAATTACAATATACATTTACAAGGCAATTTTTCTTTTTGGGACTTCGCCCTTGAACCCTCGCTTGCCCCTGGACCCTGCAGAGGGGGTAACCCCCCTCTGCACTCCCCCACGTGGAAGAGTGTACATAATTCTGGGGTGTAAAGTCTTCATGGGGTATAAACACAACTAAAAACAAAATACCTTTGAATCAGGAAGATTATCAGGCTCCACAACCAACAATCTCCCACTTGGAGATGGATCTCAACAACTCCATTGCTGTTGTATATGTTGGACTCTGAAGACCAACTGAAACTGAGCAGGAACTCAGTTTCTCCCTGGTTACTCCCTTTGTTAACATGTCTAGAGGATTCTGGCTAGTGTGTATCTTTTCCAACTTCAAATGTCCATCTTCCAAGGCAGATCATATGAAGTGGTACCTCAACTATATATGCTTAGTCTTCGAATGGAAGGCTAAGTTCCTTGCAAGATGTATGGCACTCTCACTGTCACAATACAACCTGATATTCGCCTGCTTCTTTCCCAATTCCTCCATAAACCTCTATAAAAAAATCATTTCTTTACTAGCCTCTATAGCAACAACATACTCTACCTCTGTTGTTGAAAGTGAAACAACCTTTTGCAGTTTTGAAATCCAATTTACTGTTCCACCTATAGTAAAAACATACCCTGTGGTTCTCTTCCTACTGTCTTTATCACCTGCCATATATGAATCAACATATCCATGTAGTAAAGTGACTGAACCTCCAAAACATAATGCATGAGTAGCAGTACCTCTCAAATACCCGAGAATCTACTTTACTGCCTCCCAATGTTCTTTACCTGGATTGTTCATATACCTTCTCACAAATCCCACTACATGTGAAATATATGGTCTTGTGAAAACTATTGCATACATCAAGCTACCAACTGCTGATGAATAAGGGACCCTGGACATGTATTCTATCTCCTCCTGTGTCTTGGGACACATTTCTTTAGTTAACTTGAAATGGATGGCCAAAGGTGTACTAATTGGTTTTTCATTCTGCATTCTGAACCTCTCCAACACCTTCTCTATGTACTCACCCTGAGACAATGTCAATTTGCGAATTTTCATGTCTCTTGTTATTCTCATACCAAGGATTTTCTTTGCAGCACCAAAATCCTTCATCGCAAATGAATTAGATAATTTCTTCTTGAGCACATTTATCTCCTGCATATTAGACCTTGCAACAAGCATGTCATCTACATACAATAGCAATATAATATAGCTTCCATTTTCTATGTTTTTGAAATAAACACAGTGATCAAAATGACATCTACTATAACCATGTTCTGTCATAAACCTGTCAAACTTCAAATACCACTGCCTTGGAGCTTGATTTAGGCCATACACACTCTTCTTGAACCTGCATACCAAATTATCCTTCCCTTTGACCTCATACCCTAGTGGATGTTTCATATAAATCTCTTCCTCCAAATCCCCATGGAGAAAAGTTGTTTTTACATCTAACTGTTCAAGATGAAAATCTTCTACTTCCACGAGACTCAAAATAGTCCTAATTGAAGTCATTTTAACAACAGGAGAAAATATTTCATCAAAATCTATACCTTTCTTTTGTGCAAACCCCTTTACAACAAGTCTAGCCTTGTACTACTTTATTCCTCCATCTTCTTCCTTCAACTTGTAAACCCATTTATTCTGCAATGTTATTTTTCCCATAGGAAACTAAACCAAGTCCCAAGTATGGTTATTTACCAAGGAATCCATTTCCTCTTTCATGCCTTGCTCCCACTTATTTTTGGTGTCTACCTACATTGCCTCTTCATAACATTCTAGTTCACCAGAATCAGTCAACAATAAATAATACAATGAAGGAGAGTATCATTTAGGGGGTATACTTAACCTGGTATATTTTCTAACAACACTTGCAGGCGTTTGAGGTACCTTCTGCTCCTGTTGCTGTACATTTTGATTTCCTGGTTCCTTTCGAATTTCTTTTTCAGTGATCTCATCAAGCACTGTGTATTCATGTTTTTCTTTTTCCAGTTTCTTTCCCTGCAACTAATMTTTGTACATGACCTTCTCATTGAATATGACATCTCTACTCCTAATGATTTTGTTATTTTCATAATACCATATGTGATAACCAAAATCATTAACACTGTATCCAATAAAGGTACACTTCTTGGATTTTTCCTCAAGCTTTGTTCTATTTTCTTTATCAATATGGACAAATGCTTCACAACCGAAAGTTTTCAAAAAAGAATAGTTTACCTTTTTTCATGTCCATTCCTCCTCTGGAATTCTATCATACAAATAACTTGAAGGTCCTTTTTTTATTAAGTAAACAACAATATCTACAACATCTGCCCATAACTATAAGGTCAAACCAGCCTGCAGTCTCATACTCCTTGCACGCTCCATGATTGTCCTATTCATCCTTTTTGACGCACCATTTTCTTGTGGTGTTCTTGGAACTGTATTCTCTCTAAGAATCCCATGGTATGAACAGTAATCATCAAAATCCTTGCTGTAATATTCACCTCCATTATCTTATCTGAGACACTTCAAACTTTTTCCTGTCTCATTCTCAACCAAATCTTTCCATTTCTTAAAAGTATCAAAAACATCAGATTTTTGTCGAATGCAATAAACCCAAGTTTTTCTAGTTGCATCATCAATAAACGTAACATAATAATGAGAGCCACCAAGAGATGATACCTGAGATGGTACCCATACATATGTATTCACAAGCTCTAACCTTTCATTCTTCTTTTCTTTTCCGACTCTGGGAAATCTAACTCTCTTATGTTTTCCATAAACACAATGCTCATAGAAGTCCAAATCAATTTGTTTAAGATCTGGCAACAAATTTATTTTCTGAAGTATCTGCATTCCCTTCTCACTCATGTGTCCTAGCCTATGATGCCACAATGTTGTATCCACTCATGTAGAAGCTAAAGAGATAGAAGAGTCAGTCTTACCAGTACATAAATACAATGTACCTACCTTCTCTCCTTTTTCTATCACCAATGATCCTTTGATGAAATTTCAAGTCTTATCTGTAAATATGGATATACAACCTTTCACTTTCCAACTTCCCTGTTGAAATTAGATTTTTTCTTAAATTTGGAACATGTCCTACCTCTTTCAACAACCATTGGTTTCCATTATGTTTCTTTATTTTTACCTTTCCCATTCCAACAATTTTTCATGGTGCATCATCACCCAAATGAACCTATCCAAAATCACCTTGAATGTAATCTAGAAAATGTTTCCTATGGGGTGTGGCCTGAAATGAAGCCCCTGAATCTACTACCCAAGAATAATAAATATTATCTACAGAAAGAATCAAAGCATCTTGTAACACATCACCTGTTACATTTACTTCCTAATTTCTCTCATGTTTTCCATCTCTTTGTTTCTTTGGAGCTCTACAGTCTTTATTCAGATTTCCTTTCTTCCCACAATTCCAACACTCTATCTTTCCAAGTCTAGATTTGGATCTTCCCTTCCTAGAATTCTCGCAGTTCCCTGGTCCCTTTCCTCTATCCTTTTGTATTCCCCTGTTCTCCATGTTCAACGCATTACCTGATGTCTCACCTGTGCTTTTCCGCCGCATTTCCTCACTAAGGATAACACCAACAACATCATCAAATTTTAAAGTATTTGAACCAGAGACAGAGTTACTTCTAACCATGACCAAGTCGTTCCATCTTTCTAGCAATGAGCACAAGATTATAAGATCCCTGGCCTCATCATCAAAGTACTCTTTTACAGAACTTAGTTGATTAGTAACCGTATTAAAATCATTTAAATGATCTGCAACAAACCCACCTTCTGACATATTCATATTAACTAATCTCTTCATTAGAAATACCTTATTGAACACCGATGGTTTTTCATACAATTTATCCAATGCATCCATCAAAGCCTTTGTTGTCTTTTCTTTCAAAATATTGAAAGCCACCAACACTTCCAGGCTCAGTCGTATCGTTCCTAGAGCCTTTCTGTCAATAATCTCCCATTCTTCGTCCTTCATGGTTGTTGGCTTCTTTGCTACTCTGCCCAATGGTAGGAATAGATCCTTCTAATATAAATAATCTTCCATCTGCATCTTCCATAACTGGCAATTTTGGCCGTTAAATTTCTCAACCCTAAACTTTCCATCTTCCACCATTTCTCCCACTCGAACCAAGAACCCTCTTTTCCTACGAGTTACCTTTCACTTTGATACCAATTGTTAGAAAAATAGGACCATGGAGAAATAAAATAAAACAAATGTGGAACCAAAACACAGAAGATACACAATACAATAGAGACACAGATATACATGGTTCACCCAGTATGGGCTACGCCCACTAGAGAAATTGCCAGGTCCTTCCTTTATTATTATCCAACAAATGAAGGGATACAACCTATAGCAAACCTGCTATAACTTCCTCTTCTTTCTCTCAGAGTCTCCTATCTGATAATACACTATTCACAATAATTCATAGCCACAATACATTTCCCTCAAGAAAATAGGGTTTCCTTCTAGGGAAAAGAACCCTAACATAATTTATACCATTAGATCTGAGACCTTATAATGAACGGTCTAGATTTACAATGAAATTACAATATACATTTACAAGGAAAATTTTATTTCTGGGGCTTCGCCCCCGAACCCCCTCTTGCCCCTGGACTACGTAGAGGGGGTAACCCCCCTCTCCACTCCCCCACGTGGAAGAGTGTACATACTTCTAAGGTGTAAAGTCTTCATGGGGTATAAACATGGCTGAAAACAAAATACCTCTGAATCAGGAAGATAATCAGGCTCCACAACCAACAGAGAAAAACAAGGGAGTGAGATATTGAAGAAAAATAGATGAATTAGAAGACCTTCTAGTAGTCATATAGGACACAATGTGAATTCATAGTTCTCACCTTTTGGATAGATTTTCCCATATTGTGTTTCTCAAAATACATCTAGTGTTCATTGTGTATATGGTGTGGTATTTATTTTAGCTTCTTTTATTTTTAGTATTATCCTATTTCAATAATTTTGTGCTCTAAGTTATTAACATTAAATTTAAAAATTAATTAAAACAGTACATAACAAATATATTGTAGAAAATTGTAAGATTTGTTGTGATGCATTGTTCTAGTGGAATATCCACGATAGTTTATAAATCATATTTCCATAAGGGTTGTTTTCTTTGGGGTTTTGTGTGAAATTGTAAGATCTAAGAATTTTCCTAAAGAAAGAAATTCCGAAACCCTAGCCATGGAGGATGCATACAATAAAAATACAAGGGATGATATAGAGGAGAGATTTTCAAAGATGGAAGCACAAGTCATTGACATCTCTTGCAACATGATGATCATCAAGGGATCTCTAGAAAGAAAGTTTGGACATTTCGTGGATTTTAGTAGTTATAACTCAGAATTTGATCTAGGAAAGATGGAGACAAAGAAGACATAGAAACGACACTGGAAAAAGAGATAGAGAAAAAGAGACCAAGTTCTAGCATCATTTCTTCCCAACCTCTATTTAAAATAAAAATGAGATTGATGTTGAAGTTGAATCAATGGTTTCTATATTTAGAAGTTTATTCCAGTGTTCATAACATAGGATAAAATAAAAATATATCATTTTCTTGACTTAAGTTAGAGGCCCATGCCAAAACTTGGTGTTAAATCCACACGAAAATGCTTAGGCTAGAGGGTGATCCCTTAGAGATTAAGTAGGAGGTATTTATAACCCTTATTGATTGGACTAGTTTTACCATATTGGGTATGAAGACGACCAATGAATATGTTAGCATTACTTCTAGCAAAACCAAGTCCAAATAATACAAGAGTACACCACTGAGTTTAGAAAACATACCATTATGTTGGGAATATCTCCCAAAAACTTAGAGGTACTCTTCAAGTTGGGTGGTCTCCATCGTCATTTAAGGAGGAAAGTGATGCTCTTTAAACCTACAATATTTGATAAGGCTTATGTGCGATCACAGTGTCTAGAGAATATGGACAAGAAGAAAGGACAACCAAATGGTTCCAAAAGAAAACATGTAGACACTTCCAAGGAGGGAATGAAGAAGTGGAAAGGGATGGATAAGAAGATAACACCAAATCCACATTAATGCAAAGATCCTAGAAAATATTGTAACCATTGTAATAGCTATGGTCATGTCATGTCCCCGGCCATCAACCTCTGTCGGGGAATTCTACACCACACAACTTATCTTTTTCCAACTAGCTCTAATACCACTTTGTGACGTCCCCTTCCACCAACAGGCCAGACAATGCCACTTATTCAACGTTTCACTTAGCTCCGATACTATTCAGTACATTTATATGCATAACTAAGTAGTGCACATTAACAACTATAGCATTCTATTCAGGACACTATTCATGCGGAAATAGCAATAAAACATGCATACAACATAATTTGATATATACAGATTAATGCGAAATAACAGTAAGCCTACACATACAACATATATGAAATATTCAGGCATTACTCATCAATTATAAAATGTGTACAATTACACAACATATAATTAACAAATATTTGGCACTTATCTTTCAATAGGTGACCACCAAACTGCGTGCAGACCTTCCACGGACCTCTCAACCTTATACCACGTTGCTCATCATGCTCAATAGTGAGTCATCCCCAAGCTAGGACTAAATTCCACCTGGCAAGGGATTCCTGGGCTTGGCAAGGGAAACAAGAAAGTTTCACAAGTCAACAGGAAGGATTATTCCCCAGGTTCATCTCACACTAACAACATGCAACCTCTCCTTCCCCACATGTCTGTCCCACCCCAGGAAGTGTGCCCCTTCTCTTCTCAATAGTCCTTTGGCTGCCCCACTTCCCTTCTATGGTTTCAGCAATAGGTTGAACAAGAACTCTCCGAGCACTATAGCTACAATTGGGATCCCTCTGGGAATTCACTTCCCCAACAACCTCTCTCACCTGGAGAGAGTTTCTTGCAGGCATGAAAACCTTCTCCTTCAATCCACAGGCTTGAAAACCTGCCTCTTCAAACCATAGGTCTGGCAACCTGCTTCTTCAGTCCATGGGCCTGACAACCCACCTCTTCAAACCACAGGCCTGACAACTTGCTTCTTCAGTCTAGATTCTAATTCAACTCCATTAAGGGTGATGGAAAAAACAAATCTCAGTATAGAATAGATGAAGGCAGAAAGCCACGCTCATTCAAGGAACTGTGTGGGATGTAACAACAACCGTTAAGGCACGATACGACTCATATAAGGTACAAGGATACACATGATAACTCAATTATGCTTGCAGGTTTTCATGGTGTGTGTTTTTTCAAAGGTCGACGGTGGATATGATGTCTCAGTTCGTGAGTCCGTGGTAATTCGGGTAGCAGGAAGACTTACCAACAAACGAGGGTCGTGACAATGGCGAGCAGTAACCCCCCCAACAAGTTGGCTTTCCCAACTATAATTGCATGTGCCCAGGGTGACACTTGTCTTCCTACAGCTGCATGAGATTCCACTTAGCACTCGTTCCCCCGTCCAGGAACTTAGGATAACATGAATTATGTTAACCATAGCCTTAGGGAAATAATAATAAAATAGTATTCCTCTAGAGGTAATCCCTCTAGCTTAGCCCCCATGCCTAGACACTTATCCCCCTCCCTTACCCTACCTAGTGGAATTTAGTCCCCCGTAAATCTTTCTTTGTGGTCAGTCTACACACAACAATGTAATTTTATTAATGATATGTGCATTTACATATACAAAAATGCTCATGTCCTTAAGAATCTAGGCTCTCTAGCCTAATAACATATAGTCTTCAACTTATAAACGCTTGGCTCACCAACCTATTATAGTCTTCAACTTATAAATGCTTGGCTCACCAACCTATAAACATAGTTACAATTCATCAGGGGCTCGGCCTTGGGGTGTCACAATCCCCTCCCCTTATTTTTTCAGTGTCCTCAATGCAACTTACTTATACAAAAATAACAAGATTTCCAAAATCTTCAAAAAGATGCGGATATTCTACCCACATAGCATCTTTATGCTCCCATGTTGCATCCTCAAGATCGTACTAAGTCCACTGGAATTTTACAAGCCCTATGGCTTGATTCCGAAGCTGCTTGCTTTTCCGATCCAATATATGCACCAAATGCACCTAAAAAGCGTTTTCCTACTCCACCTGAATCACATTCCAATCAATAACATGATTAGCATCAGGTACATATTTCTTAATAAATGACACATGAAATACATTATGTATAGAAATGCATGCAGGAAATGCAAGCCTATATGCTATTGGACCAATCCTCTCTAGGATTTCAAACGGTCCACAATAATGTGCTGCCAACTTTGAAAAATTTCTCAACTTCAGGGAGATTTTCTTGGCCTTCATTCTCAGGAATACATGATCCCCTACTTTAAACTCTCTGTGAGTTCTATTTTTGTCAGCATAAATTTTCTACCTATCTTGGTCAACCTTCAAATTCTGCTTAATATTCAGCATTTTTTCTTCCATTTCCTTGAGCAACTCTGGCCCAACCATTACCCTATCAATTGGGTTGTCCCAACTTACTCGGGTGTTGCACTTTTTTCCATAAAGTGCCTCAAACAGACTCATCATCAGGGATGCTTGATACCCATTGTTGTAGGCGAATTCTACCAAGTGTAGATAATATTCCCATTTAGGTGTTTTGTCCGTAACATACATTCTTAGCATATCTTCTATCACTTGGTTCACCCTCTCTATCTTCCTATCAGACTCAGGATGATAAGCAGTGTTGAAGTTCAGATTTGTGTTGAACCCTTTGAATAACCCTTTCCAGAATTTGGATGTAAACTTCGGGTCTCTATCTGACACAATTGTCTTTGGTATGCTATGCAAGTGTGCTACTTCCATCATATAAATATCAACAACATTAGTTTCCTTATGAGTAGTCTTCATACGAATGAAGTGAGCAACTTTAGTAAGCGTGCCCACCACTACCATGATTGCATGATGTTGCTTGCTCATTCTGGGAAATCCCGTGATGAAATCCATTGTTACCACCTCCCATTTCCACTCAGGAATGGGTAATGGTTGTAGTAAACCATCTGAATGTCTATGTTCAACATTGACCCTTTGGCATTCCAAGCATTTGGCAATAAAATCAGCAATCTCCCTCTTCATGTCTGGCCAATAATATTGGATTTTGACTGCTGAAATTGTTTTCTGATATCATGGGTGCCTTGCATAAGGTACATTGTGCATTTCTTTTAAAATCACACTCTTTAATTTAGAAGAGTTGGGTACATAAACTATTTTTATGTACCAGAGAATTCCATCAATTCCCAATTCATACTCCTCAACTTTTTGTTACATTTTACCCTGTTGCAATTTTGCTACCAATTCCATGTATTGTGAATCAACTTTTGCAGCCTCAGATATTATGCCTTGAATATAAGTCTGATACATGTTGATGGTTATAGCATGAAACTCATGCACTCTCCTGCTGAGTACATCCACCACTTTGTTCTCCTTTCCTTTGATGTGCTTGATATCAAATTCATATTCACAGAGGAATTCCAACCATTTGCTCTGCCTGACATTCAATGTAGGATTATCAAAAAATATTTTATACCGTGATAGTATATCCTAAGATCAAACCTCTTTCCCATGAGGTAATTTCTCCATTTATTTAGAGTGTGTACAATGACTGCCGACTCCAAATCATGAGTGGCATAGAGCCTTTCATGATCTTTCAATTTTCTGGACTCATTACATATTACAAACCCATTATGGATGAGGACTCCTCCTAGTCCTTCTTTACATGCATCTATGAAAGCCACAAAATCTTCATTCGGATCTGCAATCTTTAGAATTAGAGCACTGGTTAAAAACTACTTCAATTGTTGGAAGCTTCTTTCGCATTCTTCTGTCCATTGAAATTTATTCCCCTTCCTCTACAAGGAAGTGATGCGGTAAGCTATTCTCGAAAATCCTGCAATGAACATTTTATAGTAACCATCTATACCCATAAAGGATCTGATTTCTGTCACATTCTTGTGCGCTGACCATTCTCTAATGGCTTCAATATTCTTGGAATCCACTGTTATCCCATCCTTTGAAATAATATGCCCCGAGTAGTGAATTCGGTTTTGATAAAATGAGCACTTGCTCAATTTTCCATACAACTGATTCTCTCTTAGCACTTGCATCACAATCCTCAAATGATGCTCATGTTGTTCTTCCAACTTGGAGTATACAAGGATTTCATCTAGAAAAACAATGACAAATTTGTCTAAATATTCCCTGAAAATGCCATTCATTAAGCACACAAAAACAACGGGTGCATTTGATAACCCAAATGGCACCATTGTGAACTCATAATGACCATACCTTGTCCTGAAGGCATTCTTGTTGATATCTTCCTCTTTAATCCTTACCTGATGGTATCCTGACCTGAGATCTATCTTCGAAAATATCATTGTGTCCTTCAATTGATCAAAGAGATCATCAATCCTTGGTAGAGGATACTTGTTATTTATTGTCACTTTTCTCAACTGTCTGAAATCAATGCACAACCTCATTGTTCCATCTTCTGTCTTTACGAACAAGACTGGGGCACCCCAAGGTGACACACTTGGGCGTATATACCCTTTCTTAAGAAGTCCGTCAAGCTGCATTTGCAACTCCTTTAGCTCTAGTGTACTCATTATGTAAGGAGTCTTTGACACTGGAGTTTCTCCAGGCATCAAATTAATAGAGAAATCAATATCTATTTTTGGAGGTAGTCCTAGGACCTCCTTCAACATATCTTCAAAATCTACCAGGACCGCATGATCCTCCAAATTTTGCACCTTATCCTTAGATGTTTCCTCCATATGAGTTGCAAATAGTTGACAACCCTTCATGTAGCATTTCTTCAACTGCATTGCTGAAATTTCTCTAATAGCAACTGCCCTGGGAATTCCTTGGACTGCTCTTCGATTTCCTTCCTCATCCAAGCAAGTGAATGCCTTTTTATGGCAGTCTAAAAGGGCATGGTATTATTCCAACCATTCCATACCAATTAGGAAATCATAAGAACCTAAAGGCAAGATGTTCACATATGCCTTTGTGCTCAGTCCATTCATGTCCAGAAGACATGAATTAACCATCTCATTAGCTTTTATTTTGGCTCCAGTAGCCAGTCGCACCAACTAGGATTTTCCATTCTTGCTTCATGGCAAGTGAAAACTTTCCACCCTCTAAGGATCTATATAACTATGACTAGATCACGAATCAATTAAAATAGAAATGGTTTGGTTGTCGATCATACCTTCCACTTCAATCATATGTGATTGATACTCTGCTTGATTGTTGTCCAAGGCTGCATGGATCCTTGGTACATTTATACCCATGTCCCCCACTGTTTCAGCTCGCTGAACATTGTGAACAACTCTCACTTTGTCGCTTATGTGAGGAAAATCTATAAACATATGATCACCTTTATAGACCCAACATTGAATAGGTGGATGTCATCAACCTTTGACCACCTGTCTCAATCATTCTGGGTTCTCTAGAAGTTCGTTGTTCCTGAGGATTATTTCTGAAGAATGGTGGCTTAATTCCCTTCTTCCTCTGATCCATCTTGAATTTCTTCTTGTCTTCCGAGGCTTTTTGAAAAGTTGGCCTTGTTTTTTGTTAATCATATAGGCACTTAGCTCGCCTTATGGTCTCCTCCAATGTTTTGGGATCATCATATTTTATTTTGTCACTGATGGATGATGGAAAACCACTCGAGTACCTCTGAATATTTACCGTATCATCGTTGATGAAAGAGACATACTTCAACAATTCTAAAAACCTTCTTTCATACTCATCAATGGACATACCCCCAAGCTTGAGTTCGAAGAACTCTTTCATTTTCTTGTCATAGTACCTCTTAGTCAAGTATTTATTTTTGAAATACTTCTTGAATCCCCTCCAAGTAATATTTTTCTCTTTAATGTGTTGCACCTGCACAAGATGATCCCACCACATGGATTCCTTACCTTTGAGTTGATATATGGAAATTATGCCCTCTGCATGAGAAGAATAATTATGCAATTGAAAATACTTTCTCATTCCCAACAACCATGTCTCTACATCTTCATCCTTCTTGTTCTCCCCATCAAACGTAGGAGGTTTGATTTTGTTCATTTCCCCTCATAGGTCATCCTCCCCATGCCTCTTATGCTTCCTAATAGGGGATGTACTTGGGCTACTGTGTGCTCTCTTATTAGAATGTCTCGAAGAGTGCTAGTGATGTCTGTTATTACGTTTTGTTCTTCTGTGACTTCTTGATTTGCTTAATCCGCTCTCCTTATCCAATTTATTTTCTATCCTTTCCAGGCTCTGCATCAACTTCACATTGAATACTCCTTGTTGCTCCCTAGCTTTCATGAGCTTTATGTTATCTTCTCGGTGAGTTTGTACATCTTTATATAGATTTTTAATGATTTTCTTCATGTTCTCTTCTTTATCTGTTTCTTCTCCATGCCCATTGGATTTCGATCCTTAAACTCCCAAATGGACATCCATCCCTCTAGCTTCACTTTATGAACTTAAATCATCTTGTGCCTCTTCCATTTCTATGCACCATGGCACAATTAGGTTTGACTCTGACGATTGTTAATTCTGCAAAAAGTGCAGTCAATCAAATTTTTGTCAAGCTAATAGACTTTAAGAATTTCCCCAAGTAAACCAATATGATTCAATAAAATAAATATCAGATTCCATTTTCAATGGGCCTTGGTCGATCAAGAACCCCTTGGGCTTCAATCTCTAATCCTAGTTCTATTCTGCAACAATTTTCTAGCATTAGTCCCTTTTGTTCTGCCCTTGGTTTGGGCGCTTATCCGGGGCTCTGAAACAATGGTTGTGCTCCAGCGCTAATGGTTTGGGTGCTTATCCGGGGCTCTGAAACTTCGAGCTACGGGCTTCGGAGGATTTCAACTTTGCACAGTCCAAAACTCCCAAACGTGAGTCTCTGCACACTTCCACGTCACCCTAGGTGATGTCATTATGCCATGTTACCTCTGTTCTATGAAAATTCAAAAAATTCTTCCTTTTGTTCCCTTATTAACCATTCTTCCAGAGTTTCAAGTCTCCAGACTTCACAAACTGGTGCCACGCATCCACTGTGACCATCAAGGCCCCACCATCCATGCTCAAGAGGAGGCCCACTTGGAAAAATATTAGAAGCAGACCCGTGGGCCACTCAGATGGGTGACACGTTTCATGTTCTATCAGGTGTTTCAATCATTCAAAGGTTCTTAACTCTTTGACACGTGGCACACATCCTATGTGTCCATGTCATTTCGAGTGAGGTCATCAAGCCATGTCACTTTGAGGTTTCAAGACTTTAGAACTCCGGGACTTCGAAATATTTTACACCCTTCACCCTTAAATCTTTCAAACATCGAACTTACAAACTCCTTAACCTTCTGGGGTCCACATAGTACATTTGTCACAAAAAAATTTGGTGGCACACGACATGTCTATGAAAAGTCCACGTCACCACTAGCGATGTCATCATGCCATGCCACCTCTTCTCTTTGCTTTGGGATTTTGGGCCTCGATGGTTTTGTGCACTAGCACACTCCAAATCTCCCAACCGTCGAACTTTGAATTTACGAACTCCAGTGAGATCTAAGGCTCACAACCACTTGCACGCAGATCCGACGGATTTTATATGTTTTCGGCCAATCCAACTGTCAATAATTTTCCCCGGGGATCTACGGTGTAGATCCTTTTTAGGACTTCGAAACTCTAGGCTTCGCCCCTTTTTCTCTTATAACCTATAACTTTTATGAAGTCACGAATTTTGAAGGAATTGCAGGTTAACCCTCTTGCATATTCCTTCAAATTCGATGGTTGTGAAGGATTATCCTTCTCCCGAATAGATCTTACATCCCAATCATCATGAAAGTTGTGATTTCATTCTCTGTTTCCATTTCTTAAAATTGCTATACCTCTTGTGTTTCCTAACACAGTCCAAGTGTTCTTCCCACACCCTACTGGCACTCGATACATCAAGGTTCTCTGGAATTTTTACTCCAAATTTCTTGTTCGTGGCCCATCCAGGTTCTGTGTTGAAACCATGGTTTTGAACTTGAATTTTGTCCATTTCGACAACAATTCTTTTTTGACGCCTTGCTTCAACTTCCACTAACATGGCCCATCCAAGCTCAGTGTTGAAACCATGGATCTTATACCACTTTTTCACATCCACGACCATCAACCTCTGTCGAGGAACGCTACACAACCCAACTTATATTTTTCCAACTAGCTTTGATACCACTTCGTAATGTCCCCTTCCACCAATAGGCCAGGCAACGCCACTTCTTCAACGTTTCTCTTAGATTTGATACCATTCTATATATTTATATGCATAACTAACTAGTGCACATTAATAGCTATAGCATTTTTTCAGGACACTATTCATGCGAAAATAGAAATAAAACATACAAACAACATATTTTGATATACACAGATTAATGTGGAATAACAGTAAGTCTACACATACAACATATATGAAATATTCAGGCATTACTCATCAATTATAAAACATGTACAACTACACAACATATAATTAACAGAGATTTGGCACTTATATTTCAATATGTGACCACCGATCTTCATGCAAACCTTCCAAAAACCTCCAAACCTTATACCACGATGCTCATCACGCTCAGCAAGGGGTCACCCCCGAGCTAGGACTAAACTCCATCGAGAAAGAGATTCCTAGGCTTGTCAATGGCAACAAGAAAGTCACACAGGTCAATAGGAAGGATTATTCTCTAGGGTCATCTCAGACTAATATCCTACAACCTCTCCTTCCCCACATGCATGTCCCACCCCAGGAAGTGGGCCCCTTATCTGCTCAACAATCCTTCAGTTGCCCCACTTCCTTTCTAGGGATTCAGTAATAGGTTAGATAGGAACTCTCCGAGCACTATAGCTGCAATTGGGCTCCCTCTGGGAATTCACTTCCCTAGCAACCTCTCTCATCTGGAGATAGTTGTTTACAGCCCTAAAAACCTTCTTCTTCAATCCACAGGCCTGAAAACCCACCTCTTCAAACCACAGGCATGACAACCTGCTTCTTCATTCCACGGGCCTGATAACCCACCTCTTCAAACCAGAAGCATGACAACCTGCTTCTTCAATCCAGCTTCTAATTCAACTCCAGTAAGGGTGATGCCAACAACAAAGCTCATTATAGAATAGACGAAGGAAGCAAGCCATTCTCATAAAAGGAACCGCGTGGGATGTAACATCAACCGTTAAGGCATGATATGGCTCAGGTAAGGTACAAAGTGCCTTGGAATTCACAGGGATACACATGATAACTCAATTCTTCTTGCAGGTTTCCATGGTGTGTGTTTGTTCAGAGGTCGATGATGGATATGATGGCTCAGTCTGTGATTCCATGGTAATTTGAGTAGTAGGCAGACTTATCAACAAACAAGGGTCATGGGAATGGCGAGTAGGAACCCCCCCCCCCCAACGAGCTGACTTTCCCAACTATAACTACATGCCCCCAGGTCGACACTTGTCTTCCTACAGCTGCATGAGCCTCTATTTAGCATTTGTTCCCCCTTCCAGGAACTTAGGATAACACGACTTATGTTAACCATAGCCTCTGGGAAATAATAATAAAATATTATTCCTCTAGAGGTAAGCCCTCTAGCTTATCCCCCATGCCTAGACACTTAGCCCCCTCCCTTACCCTACCTAGTGGAATTTAGTCCCCCATAACTCTTTCTCTGTGGTTGGTCTACACACAACAATGTAATTTTATTAATGATATGTGTATTTACATATACAAAAATCAGTCTCATGGCCTTAAGCATCTAGGCTCTCCAACCTAATAACATATAGTCTTCAGCTTACAAACACTTGGCTCACTAGCCTATGAACATAGTTACAATTCATCAGGGGCTTGTCCTTGGGGTGTTATAGGTCATACTGGAGAGAAGTGTTGGGAACTACATCATGAGATAAATTGAGAGAACCATAAGGAGGCCAAGAAGGAGAACATGCTAGCCATGAATTTAAGCAGCTAGGTTGATAATAACTCAAATTGAGAGAAAAATATTGTTTTCACTTCAATGTAAAAAGAGGTGAACCTAAGTATCATCCATCCCAAGGAAGAGAATGAGATGATTAAAGTCCTCCATATCAAGATCCAAACTCTTCCATATCAAGATCCAAGTCAAGAAGACAAATGTGGATGCTCTATTTGAATCTAGTTCATAGGCCAACATCATAGTGGAGGATCTTATAAGTAAGATTTGATTGGAAGTTCATGGCCATCCTCACCCATACACATTGGGATGGGTAAATACAGATGTCTATATCAAGGTTAATGTAGTAACCCTATATTGCATAGGATCACCTGGCGATTAGAATCTCTTCCTCTAGTTGTATTATATTGTAAATAATATTTTATTTTGAAATGATTTACAAAAAGAAAAAGAAAAATAAAAATAAAAAGAAAGAAAAAGAAAAGAAAAGAATAAAAATCAAAAGAGGGTATAAAAAATAAAAAAATAAAAAAAGATAAAACCCCATGAAATAAACTTGGTTTGATTCATATTTTCTAACCATGATCAAACTCTTTAAATTTATGCAGATAGGATAGTGAATAAATTTGGCTAAACAGTCTAATCTTGGCCAAATTAGATAGGTTAGTGAATACGTTTGGCCAAACAGTCTAATCTTGGCTAGATTTCTTAGGTTAGATTGATTATTGATCCAACAGTTTAAGTTGGGTTAATGTGTTAGGTAATTAGATTAGGAACTAGGTTAGCAGGTTTTATTTCAATAAAATTTTGCAAAAGGTTGATTAAATGCCTTTTATTTGAGTTAAATTAATGTGTTTTTGACCCCTTGGTGAAAAAATAAAAGAAGGGGGAGCTAGCGCTACCCACCATATACATTTTATGCTAAGTTCTATCAGGATTTGACATTTTGGCACTTTGTGGCTAAAGGGAACACAAATCTCAACAGTCGATCAAGGCACACCCAAATCAACGATCTGTAGTGGATATCAGACCCCCCTTGACCTTTCTGCCTTTAATGGTGGTGGTCGGGGGGGGGGGATTCTGAGTTAGTGGTTTTCCTAGCCCGGGCCCTGCAAAACATGTCAACTTCTTATCATATCGAACCCCCCTCACTAAATTTAGCTTACCACCTACCCCCCCCTCCGATAATCCACCTAATCGCCCATCCATACTACCTACCCCACTGCCCTGTCACACGTCACATCCCACTACCCAGTCACATGTCACCCTCATCTACTCGTTGGTCATTAAACACTCTCCATGTCACATCCATCTACTCATTGGCCAATCAATTCCATCCCCTGTGACCGTTACTCGTCCAACTCACCACCCGCTCCATAACAGACACCCCCTTACACCATTTAACTCTGTTCTTTCTTCATTCCCGCACTGTTCACTGATCCAGACACAATCGACACAGTCGTTTCTTGTTTGCAAGATAACCTCCACCAGACACATCTTTGACAAGCACCATTAAACCTGGTAATCATAGTCAAAACCATTTCTCGTCTTCAGATATTTGTTTAATTATGGTGCCCAAATCTAAATCCACTAAAACAGAAGAAAACATGTTTCTTCCTCCTCCCGTTGACTTGGATTGCATCCCCCTGACCGATAAAGATTATCAAATTGCAGATCCGAAGTGTGAATTTGATTTCTTCAAATTACACTTCTAGCTTAAAGATATTTTCCTATACCAGAGTGACAAGATCAGACTTTGGGAGTCTAATATTCCACTTTACATGTTTCCCCAGACCTATCACTTCCCTGGGTTCGCCCCGAAGTTTCAATCCCACTACCTTCCTGGCCAAAGCACCATTGTGTCTTCGTCTGGTGAAACTTTGTTCACCATCACCCCTGAAACAATAAACCAGATGATGTAAATACCCATAACCAATTCTTCCAACCCCTTCTCCATTGAAATTCTAACTAAACTCTATCAAAAACTTTCATTTCCTCAAAGAGACCAAATATTTGAAACATTCTTACTAGAAGATGCGTAGTTTCCTAAAAAGAACCCTCTCTATCCTTCTTCCATCTTCTCATTCAAAGGAAACCAAATCATTTCCACCCTATGTTGCTTGCTAGGATATTATTCTGATGAATGGGTAGATGAACCCATTTTGGGTTTTCTGTCCATTTTCTCCACAGAAGAAAAAGCTATAACTCGATTTAATTATAGTTAGTTTTTGGCTGATATTATACATGAACATATTTTCAAGTTCTCCACAGAGGGAATGTTTAGGTACTCCTCAGTGCTGGTGTACATGTTCCTTTTCTTCCAAGCAGACCGATTCTCTTATGCTTTTCATAAATTGGATCAAAACGGGAACCCTCAACCAGTGACTTCTTGGACATCACTAGTGAGGAAGAACTCATTTGAGTTCATCTTCAAATAGATCATTGATCAGTTTTACCATCCAGTGGTGTACATGCTCAGCAACAGAATGGAACCAAGGATAAACGAAGAGGTCTAGAGAATTCTTCACCTATCAGACTTATCCAAAATAGGGGACTGGTATCTTTACCAGAACCATACCGAAATCAGATTTTATGGGTGTGAATTACCTTCTTACAAGATGCCAAAGTACCTTCCTGTAAGAATCGTTTCCTTGGAGTACATCAAACAAATGATAAACTCTAATGACATCCACTTTGTGACATTCAAGAAGAAGCAACAACTCAGGATCAAGAGCCAAATTGGTTCCTTCATATGCAACAACAGAGTTGTAGGGGAAGAAGCCAACAATCTCTTAAAAGAAATGAATTTCGGCCTAATATTCCCATGGCATTATGACCCCTTTGGCATTATAGAATAAACCAGGCTTAAAAATAATATCCCCCCTTATGCTCACGTTCCAAAGCCTAATATAGAAAAGTTCATGAACCAAACAGACTGGCAAGAAAATACATTGTTGGAGACAGAAGATAAACCTTCACTTGCCAACATTTCGCATACCAACACTCCTCATGTGAAAGTAGAAAAAAGAGCCAGGAAAGAGATTTCACCTTCAGTCGCAGAGGTGTCAGCTGAAGACTTCCAAGTCTACGAGAAGAGGACAAAGACCAGTCACGTGCTAGGCAGGCTTAGAGAAGAAGAAACACACTCCATTATAGTTATGGAGGGACCACATTCATCAGTTTTCTCAGGAAGCCAACACATAGTGTCCACATCCTCATCCAAGAAGCAAACAGAAACTACACTGTCAGCTAAATCTTCTCAAGAGCCAACAGGATCAATCATTTTTGACAAATACAAGATGATCAAACAAAAGAATGGACTTCTGAACAGTAGCACATATGCCCAGTTCTGGAAGAAGACATCCACATCTCAACACAAATTGTTGTTTTCCTTTTACACTGAAAAGGGAAGGATGGACATGGAATTCTTACAAGTGCAGTTCCCTCATCCCAAGATAGCCTCTGATTACAAGAAAGCATCATTCGAGTTTGATTTGAAAGAGTTTCATCCAACATATCAAATGGACATGCATAGGAAAATAGGGGATATGATTTTCTCCACCTTCACAAATACATCATTGACTGCTACAAAGTTGCAAGTGTCTCTAAATAATGTCCAATCTCGGTTGAAGCTATAAAATGTATCCTATCTGGCCAAGGATAATAAAATAAAATCCCTAGAGGAGCTAGTATTGAATATCGGTTATGACCCATCCAATGTCAAGGCAGCTGAGGAAATACTAAAGAAGAAAAATGATGACATAGCATCTCTGACGAAACAACTGAAACTTCCAACCACTGAAGATTCACAAGCAAAGGAAATGGCTGAGAGTGAAAGCCACAAGGAGGATATGTTGAAAATGATAATGGAGCATAATGCATAGATAAAGGAGATGGAAGTTGAGCTGGATAAGTTGGTTAAAGAGAAAGAATAGAGTGTGCAGATGGTTTTTATCCCACTAGAGGCAGTTCCTCTCACAGGATTTAGTACAGCAACAACAACCACAATAGCATATATTCCATCAGCCATTCCAGTAAAAGTTCTAGATGCTTCTGAGAAGTTGGTAAAGTCAATGGAGGACATGACCCTGCAAGGAGAAGAAATCAAAATATTGCAAGAAGAGGTAAAAAACCTCTAGAAGCTAAAATCCATGTTCCAGGCGAACTATAATACAGAGATGCATAAATCACAAAGACTCAGCCAAGAAATACAGAAGCTGCAGAAGGAAACTGTTATGGCCAAGACACTGTCTGAAGCTAAGGAAAACATTTGGATGGACATCATCAAGTCAATGGCATAGATATCACCATTCATACAAAAAAAAATTGAACAACATGAATTGGTACAGAAGGCCAGGTAGGAAATTGAAAATATAAGGGAAGAATTAGGAGAGAGGCCTACAGAGGCCATTGAACTCATCGGGTTCTTAAACTCCAAGACCAAAGAGGAGTTAGAGGCATTGGAAATTGAAGATAGGATAGAGACCATCCTTTAGGTCAAGAAGGTTTTGACCAAGAAAGGATTGATGCTGCAAATAGAGGAGAAAACTCATATGATGGGCATTGGGGTGAAAATATTTTTCAGCAAGGTTGACACACTACACAAGAAAGGACTTCCTGGAATACTAGTGATAAATTATAAGCTCATCACTCTGTTAGACTACAAGAAGAAGATCATCATAGTGGCAAAGGATGCTTCTAAATTTGCAGGTGTACAAGGGAGCATTACTGGCAAGGCTTTCTTAGAAACTTTACAGTTGGACATGAGCATCCAACATGAGATAAAATACATTTTCATCACAAAACTTACTTTTTCCAAGTACATTGAGATGGATTAAAAGTACAGAAAGTTACTCAAGGTTTTCATCCCTAGTCAAAAGAGGTGGGAAGACTTATGTTCTTTACTTGAGTAAAGGTGAAGTGGATTTTCGAGTCAGCATGAGGAAGACAATCAAGTCAAAGTGATGAATCACCAACTACTTTCCCCCAGAATCAGCACTAAGGATTCGAATAGATCATCAACATTCCTATTATTTTGTAATTTGTAATCTAGTTAGTTAGATTTTTCCTCCACAATATCTTAGTCATTTATGACAGGATCATATGTAACTATTGTATAAATACTTCTCACTGCGAAGTATTGAGGGTTGATTTTTGTGCCCAAGGAGCTATCTATGTAATCTTTTCAAAAAGATCGACCAATAATAAAAAAAGGCTATTCACGGTATTCTTGTGTGTGAACGTTGGTGATGTTTATCTTTCTCTGTTAAATGTTTATCTTTCTATGTGATCATTATGTTTTCAGTTTCTAATCACTAAAAGGAAGATAATGAATAGAATTTGTCTCGCACACTTTGTTTCTGGTCTTTTGGTGATCTACATGTTATTCATCTGATATTAAGTAAATAAATTCTTAACTACTTCTTTTCTTGGTTGACCTTCTCACCATTTCTGGCTTTCCATCCCTTTTAATTCTAATAGATCCAACGTTCTAACTATCTCTCCCTGTGAAGGAAGCTTATAAAAAACTGTATCTGATCTTAATCTTTAATACAAACCCCATAGCCCAATGGAAGTTTAATGAAAATTCTTCATCCAATCCTTATAAACGAACAAACAAACTCAGATTATTTCAACTAGCCTAATATCTAAAACCAAAACAAATCTAAATCATACAGAGAGATCCCTCTCTGAAATTGGTAGGGCTAGATCCCAGTTTCAAAAGTGGTTTTGGTAAGTTACCTTTGTCAATTTATTCTTCCCTTGACAACCTCTAGGAATTACAGAGTGCTAACATAGTGGCGACCATACTGGGGAACTGAACAAATTTTTCCATCTTTACAATTTCTCTTCCCTAGATAAAGAAAACTTTATTTTTGAACAATCAAAAATCTAACTTTCAAGAGATAAATGTTCATAGGTTGTTTAAATTTGTACATATTAATTTATATTTCTTTAAGTTTAAATTTCTGGCTCCAAAAAGAATTCACACTAGATCTCATCCTGATCCAGAACCTATAACAATAGTAGGTAATCCAGAAAAAATAATCATAAAAAGAAACACAGTAGAAGGTCAAGGAAGTAGCAGACTGCAGTCCTCTTCTTAGGGCCACTTCTCTTCCAGAAAATATTGTCACAATCTAGGACATCGAGTTTGACCTACCTTTTGAACATAGCCTTTTTGGAACCATATCTATAGCTTTGTGGACGAAATAGTTCTAGATCAAACCATCCTCCAACCTAAAACCCCTGAAAGACTCTCTCCTATAATATATTTTGATCAATATATCCTTAGAGAGTTTGAAAAATTACAAGATCTAGTATCAAATCTTGACCAAGCTTTGTATAAAGCCCATTTGTAAGAGTTTGTCGAGCTTTCTGGCATTTCTATTGATGCAGCTTATGTGAATCCTCAAGTAACTCAATCTATACCTCCCAGCCTTGTCTCTTCCACATATTTTGGCACTTCCCCACCAATCATACAGGTTGTCATCCAGCATCCTTCGCCAATCATACAGGTTGTCATCCATCCTCCTCCACCAATCATGGAAGCAAGATATGTTCCCCTGATACTGGCTTATCCTTTACATAACATGCCACGGGACTATCAAACTAGGATTCCTCAGTTTGATGGTACTGGAGCCTTTAATGCACAACATCATGTAGATAATATGAATCATTTCTTCGATTTGCAGGAAGTTGATGAGGTAGATGTTCAAATGAGACTTTTTGCGCAAAGTTTAACTAGCAAGGTCAAAAAATGGTTTAAAGCACTACGTGCTGCTAGCATTGCTGATATTGTTTCTTTTCACCGAACCTTTCTCAACATATGGGAGGTAAATAAAAACCCTCTCCAAATTTTATCTAAATATGAAAATATTAGAAGAAATCAAGGAGAAACAATACAGGACTATTGCATTCGTTTTAATAATATCTATAATTCAATTCCTACTAATATCAAACCTCCTCAAGGCCTAGCCTTAATCAAGTTCCCTGATGGATTTGATACTGATATGTCCTACCAACTAAGAGAAAGAAATTCTTCCACTCTAGAAGATATGCAGAAAAGTGATGTGATTGTTGAAGCAAACCTATTAGCCAGAAGAGCTAGGCAAAGAACATAAAGGAGAGTCACAATCAAGGAAGAACCTTCCACTTCCACTGTAGATGCAAAAATAGATTCTTTGGTTAGAACTATGGGGAGATTGATGGAAAGACTAGAAATCAATGGAAGAAACCCGCCCAGAGAGAATCATCATGGCCCTCAGATTCAAAATCCCAATTTCAGAAGAAATCCTCCCCAGATCAGACAAAGAGAACCCAGAGACCAAAGGGAATAGAGAGGTCTTGATCAACAGATTAGGCCACCTCTTCAAGAAAACTATGTTGATGAAGGGGAAGAGATAGTTGAGGAATCATATGACATTCACATAAATCTTATGGGGGTTAATGACAACAATTATATCTTTCTTACTCAAGAAGAACATGATTGTTTTTCTCCATTCACAGACCGAAGTAGATGAGGGGGAGTTAGAACAGCAAGCCCTTGAAAATGCAATAATGTAAGTCCATAGACAATACAACTTGAGGAGTAAAAAGTCTAACGACAACCCAACTAAGAAAGATTTTGAAACTAATAAAACCTTTGATAGTACTCTTAAGAAAGTTCCTGAAAAGAAAAACTCAGAGACGCCTGTAAACATAACTCTTGAATCTTTACCAAGGACATCTCAAACCGAGGTTGCATCCACAATTAATCCTAGTACTACTACACAAAAAAACGTGGCTAATAAATCAGATTTTCAGAGTCAAAGAAGAACTTCTACCACATTCAGCCTGGAAAGCGAATTGGCCAAACTGAAAATACTTATTCCTCTGATAGAACTGATGAACAAAAATGCTTACCGATCACAAGTGATTAAAGCATTAAACATAGAACCAGGAGTAGGCATAGACACTGTGAATGTTTCTGATGATCAACCAAAGTTGTTGTTTGGTCCTCAGGTTGAGGGACAAACTGAAAATGGTTTTGTTCCTCCTTTCTACATTAGTTTGAATATTCATGATAAAACATTACACAATGCCATGTTGGATTCTGGTGCTTCTCACAATCTTATTCCCAAGGCTGTGATGGAGAAATTGGGGCTTGATATCACCAAGCCTTACAAGGACTTATACTCCTATGATTCAAGCAAATTCAAATGCATAGGTCTGATCAAAGACTTGTGTATTACCTTGGCACAAATCCCATCTAAAAGCATGGTAATGGATATTGTTGTCGCAAATATCCCTCCAAAGTATGGCATGTTATTATCTCGATCATGGGGTGCCAAGTTAAAGGGTACCTTACAGCTAGACATGTCTTATGCCACCATTCATGTATTTGGTCAACAAAGAATATTGTACAGGGAGACTCTGATGAAATACATGGTCAACAGTCAAGAGAAGCCCCATAAATATCCTTTGTACTCTGTATATTCCGACCTGGACTCCTTCATTTTATATAATGATGGTGACATGGATAGTCAAATTGCACAATTGGAAGATGATGTGTGTAACCGCAAGGAATGTAAAGCAATCCCTGAGGAAAGTAAAACAGTGACAATAAACTTATGAACCAACAGAACCTCTCTGGAGTTTATATTTCGATGGAGTTGTCAGTAAAGAAGGATCTAGAGCTGGGGTATGGGTGCATAATCCAAGAGCAAGGTATTCAGAAAAAAGTTCTTATAAATTAAATTTCCAGTGCACCAATAATATAGTTGAGTATGAAGCATTGATGTTTGGCCTGAAATTGTTGAACAAGCTTGGTGCAAAAATAATTTTGGTAAGAGGTGATTGTGAACTTATCATTAAACAGGTCAAAGGTGAGTATTATGCCAAACACCCTAGACTCAAGGCTTATAGAAATGTTGTTTTGGATTTTTTACAATGTTTTACTAAATATGACTTGCAGGTGATTCCTAGAGGCCAAACTATACTTGTTGATGGACTGGTGTTAGCGGGAAAAATTGACCATCCGTCAACTGGAAGAATGAATCTAGTCCGGGTTGTCTAAATAACCCAATCCGTTTGGTGTAACTCGTTCCGGCGGGTTTAATGGCTCCGTTAGCCAATATAAAAGTCCTAAAAGAAACAAATAAAAGAAATGAAATAGCTAACTAATTACTAATCACTATATATATATATAATGTAATATTTATAGATATATTTAATAAGAATATTTACTTATCTTACTTATGTACATGATTTGTAAACTGCAAGTTTTAATCTAAACTTATGAAAATCAATGTGAAAAATGATTGCTTCTAGGAAGCAGATAAAGAAAGCACATAAAAAAATAATTTTTTTTCCCTTTATAAATCTAAACTAATACATGAAAAATACAATGAAACATAAACGTATGGATAGTCAAAAGTTGAACCATACATTCGAGTTTCAGTGATAAGTAAATGACAGAAAAATACAAATGAGCTAACCTGTTAGTGAGTTAGTGATGTGTATCCAAGCATCTGCATGAGTAGAGAACGTCCAACTACCACGTCCAAGAGGGAAACCTGCAATGAACCTTATGATTGTTCTAAATAAATCCAGAACATGTGTTGGTAGTTTGGGTTTTAATGACTGAAGCGGAGACACAAACATAAACCTATGATCTCATAATTATACATGATTAATGTAAGATAAATCTGAAAGCAACCTATACATTTCATTTTTCAATTAAAATTAAACCCTATCGTTCTAACTGAAAATATGATCACAACATTTATATTTTGAGAAGCAAAATATAGATGGTATTTATAATATAACAATCCTGCACATCACAGATCATTTAATATAAAGATATCAGATCTATATATGCAACAGTATTAATAAAACATAAATGACAACATTATAAACAAGAGGCTAAAGACAAAATGCATGAATGTTGTTTCATTAAGTTCTGGAATCAATCATCCATCTGTTGCTCTCAGCCAAGATCCTTTATATTACAAAATATGGAGTATTTAAAGATTTCATGTAAGATAAACATCCTATCTTCTAAGATAGGATCAGATCTCAAAAGGATCTAAAAGTTACAAAGATAGGAGGTCTAAAAAAAACCACTCAATAACAAACTGGATCTTCAAAATTATGAAAGTTTTGTTTTGATTTACAAAATAAGACAAAAGAGATGGCTAATTAACTAAGTCCAACAATGCTCCCTCTTATGAGATCATCACAAGATACATCTTATCCTGAAAGAAAAACAAAATGAGCAAATCAGGTATTTATTTAACTAACAATTTCCAAATTTTATATGAGAATTGACTTGGCTACAAAATCTCTTGATTATGTAGCCAGTCTTATTATTAACAACATAAATCTAAATCAATCTATATTAATTATAAAAATAACAATAAAAGCACAACTAAGATAAAAACCAATCTTACCATTCAACTGATAACTAAATTCGAATCACAATATCTCAGAATTGATCACATCTTTAACACTGTCAGCTTTTCTTATTATGATATTGCCAGTCCTTTTCAAACCTTTTCCTTGTATTTGTGCATTGATCTTGAGCTCACAGTTTTCATTTTTTAATGATTCATAAGAACTTTGCTTGAAGAACGTGGATGTCTGTGTAATATTGACCTATCCAATGTAAACACACTTCACAATGTACAGCAGGAGAAATGGGTTGAGGAAGCGCATGATCGTGTGTTAAAACACTACCACTATTCACTGTCAGCCTTTGACCGAGTTTAATTCATGTAAATTCCTTGTTGTCTTTCAAGCATGGTGGGAGGTTATTCACATAATCAAAATTTTGGCTGAGATCCGGTTTAGAATGATTCGGATCTTCCTCTGCCAGGAATTTTTCAATCTCGGAGTCAGAGTTCTCATGGATCTCGATCGATTCAATCGAGCTCACATGAGCTTTCGATCTATTGCGTAGGCTCCTCAAAATTAATCGCCTAACCCTTTTGTTAGGAAATCCTAGCATGGATTGATTTTTCTTTGATTGTTTGGAAGGGTTTCCACTGGTGGATTTTATGTTAAGATTAGGGCAGACAACTTGTTCACGCTTGGGAATTTTAATAAGCTTAGGTTTGACATCATATTGCTCACACAAAGACTGATCAGGCATTGCCCTTTCACAAGGGTTTTTACACAAGAAATATGGCCTGCCACTTGAGGAAATAAGAGGCTTCTCTATCAGAGGTTTATCCAGCACTGTAGGAATGTCTGTGATAGAACTCAATTATTTTCTACAGATCTTCAAATCCACAGAGAGGAACTGAAAATAAAGAAAACTCAAACGCAACAGATTTTCTGAGAAAATTATGTCCAAAAAATGAAACATACCTGTGAAATGAAATCGTTTATGAAGAATATGCCAGCGATGAAGGTAAATGTGCCCATTTCCGAAATGAGTTTTCAAGGGTTCGATCTAATTCATAACCATTTGTTCATAAATGTTCCCACAAAAACGTGTCTATGGAAGGCAATCACGGGGTTTGCTTAGAATGTAACGAGAGTGACTCAAAACAACTGTGGGATTAAGAGGTATCATCAAAAGAGGAAAATCTGAGCCAAAAACAAAGGAGTAAAAGTAGTAATCACTCCATCACGATCATGAATGCTCTAAGTACATCACACTACCCAAACTCTTAATTCGAAATTAGAGGCCTGTCAACTCATTCTGCCAGCCAAAGAATGATGTACAGGTTACGGTTATGATGTGTTTAATTCCCACGACATGTAATAAGTATACTTGATTTGCGAAGGTTAAGAATGGATATTTTTTTACAAACCAAATGCAAATCAAAAAATTAAAATCCAAGTTGATTTAAATGAACAGGCTTATAGTCCAAATGTCAATCGATTCTTGGTATATTGACAAAGTATCCAAAAGATTAGCTTAATAGCAACTCAACATAAGTATTTCATTGGTATATGATAAGCTCAGAAAAATCATTAAAATGAAATAGATGTAAGCTCATTGATCTTTAAAAACCAATCCTTGGATAGAATTGCAATACGATTTTTAGTTTTAATACTTCATTCATACTTTCAGTCATGAATGAAGCATGAAAATGCAAGATAAAAATAAATAGGAACAATCAAAACATCCTCGTTAAAAATGAATAGTCACCTTCAAATAGAAATATTTAGAGGATGAGGCATATGCAGCTACATGAATTGTCATTTGTTATTTAAAAAAACAAAAATCATGTAGGGTTGCCAACAACTGGCTACTTCAGCAGCCACTTGTAAAATATTATTTCACCCAAATAGCCAATACACAGTGGAGGTGAAATGCATACCTACTGTCCCAAACAATATCAGGTACTGGCAAGTGTTTGGTAATCATGAACAGATTGATGATTTCCTGCAGTCCAAAAATGAATTTGAGTGTGCAAACATTGATGTAGATAGTGATAATGATACTGTAAATAAAATAGATTCAAAAGAAATAAATGAAGAGGAAGAAGATTCGGATTTCTTGCAATTAAAAGATAACATCCTCCCTAAAGGGTTAGTCCCTTTGGAAGAACTGTTTGATTTCAATGATGTAGAAAAAAAGCCAAAAATTGAACCTACTAGTAAAGATGTTGAGGAATGTAACATAGGAACATTTAAGGAACCTAAAATGATTAAACTATCCAAATCTTTACCTCTTGAGAAAAAACAGAAATATATTGAACTATTCAAAGAATTTGTAGATGTTTTTGCTTGGAGCTATGAATATTTGAAATCTTATGACACTAGTATCATACAACATAAAATCCCTATAAAGGAAGAGAATAAGCCTTTCAAGCAGAAACTTAGGATAATTAACCCCAAATTGATGCCCCTAATTGAAAAGGAAATCAACAAAATGTATGATGCTAAAATCATTGTCCCTCTAAGGTTCTCAAAATGGGTTTCTAATCTAGTTCCTACCAGAAAGAAGATTGGAGAAATCAATATTTGCATTGATTTCAAGAACCTCAACACAGTCTCCCTTAAAGACAACTATCCTTTGCCCAAAATGGATCATATCTTACATAAGGTAGTTGGAGCTAGCAGGATCTCTTTGCTAGATAGTGTTTTTGGCTATAACCAAGTCCTTTTCCACCCTGATGACTAAGAGAAAACAGTGCTCACTACACCCTATGGAACTTTCATGTATGTGAAAATGCCCTTTGGTTTAATGAATGTTGGTGCCACATTCCAGAGAGTAATGGACAATGCCTTTGTAGATGAACTTGGGAGATTTATCATCATATACTTGGATGATGTAGCCGTCTATTCAAAAACAAATGAAGAACACCTACAACACCTCAGATGAGTTTTTGAAAACTGCAGAAAATTTGGAATCTCACTCAATCCCAAGAAAACTATGTTTGGTTTAGAAGAGGGAAAACTGCTAGGACATTGTTGGCAGCCCCACAATATTTTCACTTCTTTAAGAAATGAATAATAAATTTTGTAGCTGCCTCCGCTTAATCACATGAACATTGCTACTTGAAAGATGAGTTTTGGGCTATAAAAACTTTTATTTTTCCTGGTTCTCGTTTTCATGCTTCGTTCATGACTGAAATAATGAACGAAACATTGAAACTTGTGAATTTATTGCATTTGAATTTAAGGCTTATTTCCCTAGGAGAATAAATCATCATACAAAACTTTTTGAGAATGATATTTTTCTTTAAGGCCTATCCCATGACAATAAATTAGTTGTTTTAAAATTACTCATTGTTATGAGGTTTACTCTAGACCTTTAAATAATACACCAAGAATCGATTGATGTTAAGCTATGAGCTTGTTTCATGTGTGATTCTTGATAAATCCTCTCTTTGGTTGCTATGCTTTGACTTGCCAAACACCTTATAATGATAAACTCCACCCTTTGCACAATGATGATACTTAAATGCATGTGGTCGTATTCTGTACTCTGCTGATAGTGGATTTTTGAAAATGACATGTCCATCATTTCAAGTTAAGTCTAGGGATTTGTTCTGTACCCTCAGCGATTCATTACACAAAATGCCTTATTCTCTTATGAAACCTCTTATTCCTCCATTTAATTCGTGCAAGGGTTTTATTTCCTTGGTTTTAGCCCTGGTTCTTTCTGTTCTGTGAAACCCTTCTTGCTTATAGTGGCTTATGTTGCCTCCGTGACTTCTTTTCCAAATCCACATGGCCCCTATTGTCCATATCGAACCAAATGGCTCGCAAACCCTGCTCATGTATGACGACGTAAGGGAACACCTTAAGGGTCAAGGCTGGCTCGAATTCCTTGAGAAATTTAAAGGTTACAACTTGCAAGTGGCCCAGGAATTCACCCTCTCTTTCGATGGATGCCGAGCCAAAGTAGGTGACATTCAAGTTGAAATCACTGAGGAGTTTTTAAGCCAGGAAACAGGTCTTCCACTTAGCGAGAAAAAATGGTTTAAGAATACCAAATTGGAGGAGGTGCCATGGAGTTTGTTCTTTACCTCTCGGAAGATCCAATGTTGTGATAAAGGTATGCCTATATCTATGTTAAAAACTAGGTGGCACGATTTATTGGCAATCTTGAGACAGTTCGTTACATGCGAGGGTCACTTTGGCCTCATTTTTTTGTATCACATAAGACTGTTAATGAACTTCATCAGTTTCCAGTTGAATATGCATTTCTATTTATTGAAAATTTTATATAAGAGGGCCAAGAGGTATAAGAGATAGTGTTTTAATTCCAGTTTATTTCATCATGGATTGATAAGGATGTTGTTAGTCCATCATTTAAAATTGTAGGGTGACGATTGGGACACTTTCCTATCTCAAAATGGCTTTGTTACACCTAGCCTCGTAGAAGTTGATAAGCCCATGTTAGAAGAAACCCCAATCCCTTCCATTGATAGAACAGTCTCCTCATCCAAAGAAACTTTTGATAGGGATGTGCTTGATGAGCCTATGTTCGAGAAACAAAATTTTGATCCAAGAGCCTCTGAATTTCATGACCACGGGCAGTACGCCTGCCCTAACACCTTTGCAGAAACTGCAAACAGGCCCTCACGCAAACTGTCTATAAATGACTCGGATATAGGGTTTAAAAACAAAAGAGCATGGAGATTAATTTCTAGGAGCCTATGAAATAAATCAAAGTCTCATATGAGCTCGATCAAAGCGATCGAGGTCCATGAGAGTTCTGATTCTAATATCGAGAAATTCTTGGCAAAAGAAGACCCAAGTTACCTCCAACCAAATCTTAGCCAGACCTACGATTTTGTAGACAATCTGCCACCGTGCTTGAAGCATAGGGAAGGTTTTCCAGGGATCAAACTCGGTAAAGAACCCACAGACAACAGCGGTAGCATTCTGACACACAACCATGGATATCCTCAAACAACTATTCCAGATCCATGGTGTGAGGTTTGCTTGTTTTGGATCGACAAATATTACATAGATATACCTTCCCTTCAACTGCAAATCCAAACCCTCACCACTCATATCGACTCATTAATGAGTGAAAATCACAGAATAAAGTTCAGTGCTCAAAGGCATGGGAAGCGCTTGAAAAGAACTGGAAACGTAATAATAAATAATGTTGAGTGTGTCACAGCAATAGTTAACTCTGAGGTCTTATGAGTCAAATTTAGCATGCAGTTAAGAGGTAAAGATTTGTTTGTTTATCTTAGTTGTGTTTTTGTTTAGTTTTTCTATTAATATAGATTTAATTAGATTTTTTTTGTTTAAAATAAAACTAACTACAGAATCAGCTGATTCTGTAGCCAGTCTATTCTCATTCGAATTTTTGGAAATTATTGGTTAGAATAATATCTAAACTCCTTTATTTTCGTTTTTCCTTTTAGGATATCGTGTGGCTGGTGGTGATCTGCATTTATTCATAACAGACTTAAGGTTCATTGTAGGTTTCCCTCCTGAACAAGGTGGTTAAATGTTTTCTGATCGCACAGATGTTTGGATGCATATCATCAGCTCGCTAGCAGGTTAGCTCAATTTCATTTTTCTGCTATTTGTTTATCACTGAAATTCGAACGTAAAGTTTGTCTTTTGATTATATATATGTTTCTGTTTCATAACATGTCTTCCATTAGTTTAAGACTTATAAAAGAAAAAGAAAAAAATATTTTTATGTGCTTTCTTTATCTGCTTCTTCAAAGCAATCATTTTCACATTGAGTTTAGTAAGTTTAGCTTAAAACTTACAGCCTGTAAATAATGTATATAAATGAGAGTTATCTATATTTTGCTTAAATACGCCCTATTACAGTCACATTAGAGCATATATAGATAGATAGATAGATAGATAGATAGATATTATTTAGTAATTAGTTATTTATTTCTTTTATTTTGTTTTGTTTCTTTTAGGATTCTTAGATTGGCCAACGGAGTCATTAAACCCGTCAGAACGAGTTATAAAGAATGAATTGGGTTACTTAGACAACCCTGGACTGGACTCGTTCTTCCAATTGACGGGCGGTCATTTTCTCCCATCAACAAATGGCGCTAGAAGGAGGGCCTGAATAAGATTGATGGCACGTGGAAGTCGCAAGACTCCTCCCCCACACACTCACTCCCCTATAGTAACAAGGAGTCATTCTGACAAAAATGTTACCTCTCAAACAACAACTACCTCAAATGAAAATCCACATATTATCGTTGAGCCAGTAACATCAAACCCTCAAGGGTCCGATGTACAAGAAATTGTTCGCCAGTCACTATTAAGGACACACGATGCTTTGGCCCGTATCTGCAAGATACCAGATATATAAAATATACAGAACAGAAACGAAATGCTAGAAATGACAGAATAACAGTAAAATATCTAGCATAATCTTCACAATACACAGAAATGATATACGAAATAGCAACAGAAATAGCACTTTGAATCAGATAGCAATGTTCACAGGCCTCTTCAAGG
>ML776887.1:636934-651002 GCA_009831015.1 Picea engelmannii
ATCCTTCTAGAAGCGGAAGCTTCTATTAGGTCTTCTTACATCCGCCTTATTCTATTTTATTGAAAGGTCTTATTAATATTGACCTTTATTACATCCGAATACATTGATCTACCTATGTGCGGGTTAGGACCTTAACAGTATCAGACAACCTAGTTGGCCACTGAATCAACATCTAGATTTCTCTGATATAAAAGAGAAACTTGAAGGCATTGGTTTTCTCCTAAACCCCACAGATCCAGATCACATCCCCACTCCTGCAGATGGAGGATCTGGTATCCCACCTTCACCACCTCATTCATCTCCTTCCTCTTTAGGAGAGGAGTCATATGACGAAGGAAGATCTTCATCTAAACCATCTCAACCTTCAACACCACCCAAGCCCATGTAAAATCAAAACAATTCCACTAGACCTTGGCTCGATCAAGATGTTGTGGCCATACCTGGACCCCAACACCCTTTGCCTAAACACCCGGAGAAATGGCTACCTAAATTCGATCTAGACTCTAAGAAAATCGTTGAGGATCACATAAATAAATTCATGATAGCCATTAAACTCTGAAGCATAGAACATGAAGATGTGGTATGTAGACTCTTTCCTTATACGTTTGAGGGCAATGCCTCTACATGGTATTTTGCCTAACAACCCCACACCATTGTATCTTGGCACAAATTCGAGTCTTGTTTCCTTGAGAAGTTCGGAGATGATAAATCTCTCGAAGTCTTAGTCATGGAACTCTCCAGCTTAAAGATGAACCCTAAGGAAAAAATAAATATTTTAACCAAAGGTTCCTCACATTAAAAAATCGAATCCCCGTTGATTCAATGCCCGCTGAAAATCTCATTTTTGCATATTACACCAAAGCCCTACATTAGAATGTAGCAATTTGGATTAAAAGGTCTAAGAAGGAAATTTTACTAGAAGCCTTCGAAGAGGCATGCCAAATCGTAAAAGATATTTTAATCCTAAAAGATAATCTTAGTAACGAGGCAGATATTACCCCGTCTTCTAAGAAGAAAATAGAAATTCTTCCTAGACCTCCCCAAACCAAAACACAATCAGAGAGCTCAGATTTGGAAAGTTTACAAAAGGTCGTCCATAAATTATCAAATCAATTCATATACTTAAGGAGATCAGTTGAGGAAGCATATTCAAACAAAGGGACTTACAAACCTCCTTTTAGAAAACCTTTTCCTTCAAACCAGCCAAACCCAAACCCTAAAGGCCTGAATTTCGAAAGCTTACAATACGCTATACAGACAATCCTTGAAGCACATGATAACTTAGTTCCCCCTGAGAATTCTGAAGACGTGGTTGAAGAAGAAACAGTCGAAGAATAGGAATCGTCTCCCAATATCTTCGGATATTTTTCCGACAGTATCTTTCAAGCTAATTTTGAAACTGTCCATCCTTACAATACCTGAAGTAAAACTCAGAATAAACCCTCTTCTGAAATAGGAACTAATGCACCTCATAAACAATTTAAACAAACTAAAACAAAACAGCATTTAGCAACCCCAAGATTAGAATATGAGTTGATTGAATACCTAAAGAAACTTAGAGCTAATATTTATGTTTATGAACTTTTGAAATTTCCTTTTCTTCGGTAGAAAATGCTTCAGAACATTGCAGAAAATAGCAAAAACAACAATCTGAACAACAAGAAAATTGCATAAATCAGTCCTAAAACACCTCAAAAGGTCCCTACTAAAACAACACTAGAACCCTCAGATAAAAGAGACCTCACTATAAAAATTGTATCAAATGTAGATAAAGTAATTTTAGGGACAACGACTAAAAACCAGCAAAGTTATGTTGTTAATACTCACAAAAATGTCCCACCTTTTTTATTAGCTTTTGAAATTTTCAATAGAAATGTACATAACTGCATGGTAGATTCTATTGGCATGTTTACAAGAAGAGCATGCTTGTCATTGATGGCAAGAACAACAACAACGATGGCATGTCTATAGGCAAGAAAAACAGCAACGATAGCATGCTTACAGTTATTGATGGCAAGAACAACAACGACGAAGGTATGGTTATAGGAAAGAATAGTAGCGACGTTGGCAGGTTTACAGTTGGGAGACAACAATGGAAAATAGGCAGGCAAGGAATATCAGTAGCGATAATGGCATGGAAAGATCAGAAGCATAACAATGAAGAGCAACAGTGATCATTGGATCCCATTCAGAATTCCCGATGACCGTCATATCTGAATCCAAACAGGAGGAGCACAAAGATGGAGGACAGATCTCGGGCATTAGATCCAAGCACAGAGTCTGACCATCGTTATATCCAGGAGAACCTGCATGTTCTTTAAAGTGCTAGGAGAAGCAGGCTTACAAAATCTCGAAAGCAGGAGGACCATCCATCTTCGAGTAGGACACGTGGTCACAGTTCAACATTTCATTGACTGGAAATTCAAAGGAAGGAGGTGCTCTAACCTCTCGAAATCGCGAAATGTGAAACCACAATTTAATCTAAGTCATTGATCAAAGGGAGATCGTGGACCGTTGATCTGACTCCATTTCAAAGTTTTGGATACCGAGAGTTGGAGGTGTCAAGGACACTCACGACAAGAATGATGAAATCATGAAATGCGAAACGCCAAAATACCTTCGGATCATTTCGAGGTTCATGACTTGGAGTGTCGAAACACTTCATCACAGAAATGCCGAAACGTCAAAATGTGAAACGCTGAAATACCTTCAGATCATTTCGGGGTTCATGACTTGGACTGTCGAAACATTTCATCACAGAAATGTTGAAGCACTAAAATACCTTCAGATCATTTCAGGGTTCATGACTTGGAGTGTTGAAACACTTCATCACAAAAATGACGAAACTTCGAAATGTGAAACACCGAAATAGCTTCAGATCATTTCGGGGTTCGTGACTTGGAGTTTCGAAACACTTCAGCATAGAAATGTTGAAACCCCGAAATGCGTTTTTGATTAATGTTGTGGTCATAGCTAGTGGTCACATCTGTGGAATATGGAGGAAGGAGCTAGTGCAACCAAGCTCCATTTCGGTGATCGCGACTTGGAGTGTCAAGACCCTTCATCATAGGAATGCCAAAATGAGAAATTGCGAAAGCTCTTTATAGATAAGCGCTTGGTCACCATCGGTGGTCACATCGTCGAAGATATGTAGAGAAGAGCTTGAAGAGACAAGCTCCATTTCGTATTTTGGGACATCGAGAGTCGAGACGACTCTTCACAGAATCCCTGAAACGTGAAATGTGAAATGCGTGTTCAGAATTGGCCCCTAGTCATAACCTATGGTCACATCGACGAAGGCTCAAGGGAGGATCTAGCATGAAGCTAATCTCCATTTTGGAGATCGCGACTTGGAGAGTCGAGATGCCTCACCACAGGAATGTCGAAATGTCAAAATGCCGAAATGAGAAATGGAAAAATCAACGCAAGACCCTGTGCTTGTAATCCAACAGTTTTGGATACTTGGAAATCTGATCGAAGGGATACTATTTCTCTTCACGATTAATTGTTCAATTATGATTCAATTAGCAGAACCAAATTATGGTTCTTGGACGGTTGGTGTTTCAGTTGTTGAAGCATTGTTCTAGGGATTTGAGGGGTAACCGAAGAGGTTGTAGAATATAAAAAAAAGAAACACGCAGTGACTGTGTGAGGTTGGTTGTTCTAAATGAAAAATGAGTTGAACTGTAAAGAAGGGAAAATTACCGTATGCACAGTGTGAGACCAACAGTATGCGTAGAGTGAGATAAAACTCAGAGATGAGTAACATATGAGGAATAGACATAAGTGAGATGCATTTTTCTTTTTGAGGCTTGAGCGAGCGAAGCAGAGAAAAAGTGGAGTGGCAGTGAACAACCCGATGAGAAAAACCGTGGCATGGTGAAGAGCATACAGAGGAACTATGCATGAAGGATGAAGAAGGTGCACACATAGTATAAATATGTAGAACAGAGAAGAGATGGAGGCTATTATTGAGAGTGATTCAGGCGTGTAGAAGGAGGCAGTTTGTAGCAGCTGAAATACACAGAAGAGGAATGGTGCATTGAATGGACATGGCACACAAAGCATAAAAGGAAGAAGAACAGAAAGCACAAGGCATGTGTACAAGAAGACAGTGAGGCAGACAGAGCAGGGCAGTGTAGCAAAACAATGATGAGACTGGTAATTCATTGGTGAATATTATATCACTGCAATAAGTTTTAGTAGCAAATATTTATATTTCAGGGTGGTTGGGAGGTGGTTGGGAGGTGCTAGGGAGGAATGTTGTCCTTAGAGGTTCAAGTGGGTTCTTAAACACAGGGAGTTGTGGCTTCCATCTGGTTGCAGCCAGAGAAACCAGGGTGGTAGGGTGGTGCAAGGGATAACATTGGTTCTTTGATATATAGGTCAGTGCCTGTGTAACTAGAAGTTGGTGCTTCCATCCAGTTGGTGCTGGAACTCTTAGGGAGTTGGTGCTTCCTTCTAGTGGGTGTTAGAGAAACCAGGGAGTCAGTGCTTCCTTCCAGTGGGTGCTAGAGAATCCAGAGAGTTGGTGCTCTCAGCAAGTAGCATCTTGCAAAACATAGGTTGTAGCCTCATTATGAGTTGGTTCTCATAAGTATGATAATGTACAGAATGTAAAGATTACTTATCATATAAAGAAGAAGAGGTTTTTACCCTTTATGGGTTTCCTCAGGAAATATTTATCTCTGTGTATCTCATATGTGTGAATGATGTTGAATGTTCTATTTCTTACTTCCCTGCATTATTGTGATCATCATTGAGAGTTCTGTAATGAATTTAAAATGAGCATAATTTTTTAAGATCGGTAACAATTGATTCACCCCCCCCCCTCTCAGTTGCCCAACAGATTCTGGAACATCATAAAATGTGATACCTTTGTCTATCTGCCAAAAAATCAATGTTGAAGTTCAACCTTCCAGTCTAAAAATCATTAAGCTCGATCAGACGAATGTTAAGGTAATTAGTGAATTAAAAAATGTACTTGTTAGGCTATCCTCTAATCCTAAGGTTCACCAGATTATTGATATCATTGTTGTTGAAATCCATTAAGTATATGGTTTATTTTTAAGCAGGGATTGGTCTGAACAATTGCATGGATACTTTGCAACAGATTGGTCCCATTTGTTGCTGCCAGAGAATGGAAAGCCTAACAGAAGTAGGATTAATCGTGAGAGTTACCTCAAGCACACCATGACCTATTTAAATAACGCTACTTAACCATTTACTTCTTCCACTAATTCACCTGAAATGCAGGGAATGAACACATTTTTCGGTAACTTCATGGCAGAAACTTCCATCATCACTGATCTGGAACAACAGTCGAAAATCGTGACATGCACACAGTCAACATCTCTACCTAATGTGCCTATCACGGTCGATGAAGCTCACATATGGGCTCTCTACTTCGATGGATCCAAATCTAAAGAAGGAGCTAGTGCATGATGTGTGTTCATCGACCCAACAGGTAATAAAACCCTGATCGCTTGCCAATTAGAATTTGAATGTACAAACAACAACGCTGAATATGAGGCACTTGTGCAAGGACTCAAAAAGGTAGTAGATATGAATGTAGAGAACTTAATGGTATTCGGTGATTTGGAAATTGTGGTTAGACAGGTAAGAAATTCCATACATTACCTATCGCCACACCTGAAAAGTTATCAAGCCGAGGTATGGAATCTAATTCTTTTTCGCATTTAACATTAAGTCCATTCTAAGATTAAACAACTCTGAGGCTGACTTGTTAGCTAACGTTGCTTCCAAACTTTTTCTTGCAGAAGGTCTTTCTCCAAATGCATTTTCAATTGAGTTGTTGTTCATACCATCAGTCTCAAACAATGTCACTAACTGGAGAGTTTTCGATGATGATTAGCAGATCATCAGTTTTTTACACATGGAGGACACTTTCTGAGATGCGGTTATCTGGTATCCCACCTTCACCACCTCATTCATCTCCTTCCTCTTCAGGAGAGGAGTCATCTAATGAAGGTAGTTCTTCATCTGAACCATGTTAGCCTTCAACACCACCCATGCCCATGGAAAATAAAAACAATCCCGCCAGACCTTTGCTCTATCAAGATGTTGCGGCCATACCTAGACCCCAACACCCTTTGCCTAAACACCCGGAGAAATGGCTACCTAAATTCGATCCAGACTCTAAGAAAATCGTCGAGGATCACATAAATAAATTCATGCTAGCCATTAGACTCCGAAGTGTAGAACATGAAGATGTAGTATGTAGACTCTTTCCTTATACGTTTGAGGGCAATGCCTCTACATGGTATTTTTTCCAACATCCCCACACCATTGTATCTTGGGACAAATTCGAGTCCTATTTCCTTGAGAAGTTCAGAGATGATAAATCTCCCGAAGTCTTAGTCATGGAACTCTCTAGCTTAAAGATGAACCCTAAGAAAAAAATAAAAGATTTTAACCAAAGGTTCCTCACATTAAAAAATCGAGTCCCCGTTGATTCAATGTCCGCTGAAAATCTCATTGTCGCATATTACACCAAAGACCTACATCAGAATGTAGCAATTTGGGTTAAAAATTCTAAGAAGGAAATGTTAATGGAATCCTTCAAGGAGGCAAGACAAATCGAAAAAATATATTTTAAGCCTAAAAGATAATCTTAGTAACGAGGTAGATATTAACCCGTCTTCTAAGAAGAAAATATAAATTCTTCCTAGACCTCCCCAAACCAAAACACAATCAGAGAGCTCAGATTTGGAAAGTTTCGTCCAGAAATGATCAAATCAAGTCATAGACTTAAGGAGATCAGCTGAGGAAGAATCTTCAATCAAAGGGACTTACAAACCTCCTTGTAGAAAACCTTTTCCCTCAAATCGGCCAAACCCAAACCCTGAAGGCCTGAATTTTGAAAGCTTACAATATGTTATAAAGACAATCCTTGAAGCACAATGTAACTTAGTTCCCCCTGAGAATTATGAATATGTGGTTGAAGAAGAAATAATCGAAGAAGAGGAATCATCTCCCAATATCTTCGAACATTTTTCTGACAGTATCTTTCAAGCTAATTTTGAAATTCTCCATCCTTACAATACCAGAAGTAAAACTCAGAATAAACCCTCTTCTGAAATAGGAACTAATGCACCTCAGAAACAATTTAAACAAACTAAAACAAAACAGAATTCAACAACCCCAAGTTTAGAATATGATTTGATTGAATACCTAAAGAAACTTAGAGCTAATATTTTTGTTTATGAACTTTTGAAATTTCCTTTTCTTCTACAGAAAATAGAAAAAACAGCAATCTGAACAGCAAGAAAATTGCAGAAAACAGTCCTAAAACACCTCAAAAGGTCCCTACTAAAACAACACTAGAACCCTCAGATAAAAGAGACCTCACTGTAAAAACTGTATCAAATGTAGATAAAGTAATTCCAGGGACAACGACTAAAAACCAACAAAGTTCTGTTGTTAATACTCGCAAAAATGTCCCACCTTTTTTTATTAACTTTTGAAATTTTCAATAGAAATGTACATAACTGTATGGTAGATTCTGGGGCATCATCAAATGTGATGCCTTTGTTTGTCTGCCAAAAAATCAATGCTGAAGTTCAACCTTCCAGTGTAAAAATCGTTGAGCTTGATCGGACGAATGTTAAGGTAATTGGTGAATTAAAAAATGCACTTGTTAGGCTATCCTCTAATCCTAAGGTTCACCAGATTATTGATATCATTGTTGTTAACATCCCTGAAGTATATGGTTTATTTTTAAGCAGGGATTGGTCTGAACAGTTGCATGGATACTTTGTGACAGACTGGTCCCATTTGTGGCTACCAGAGAATGGAAAGCCTAACAAAATTAGGATTAACCATGAGCATTACCTCAAGCACACCATGACCGATTTAAATGATGCTAATGAACCATTTAATGCTTCCACTAATTCACCCAAAATGCAGGGAATGAACACCTTTTTCGGTAACTTCATGGCGGAAACTTCCATCATCACTAATCCAGAACAACAGTCAGAACTTGTGACATGCACACAGTTAGCAGCTCTACCTAATGTGCCTAATATGACCGATGAAGCTCACATATGGTCTCTCTACTTCGATGGATCCAAATCCAAAGAAGGAGTTGGTGCAGGATGTGTGCTCATCGACCCAACAGGTAATAAAACGTTGATCGCTTGCCGATTAGAATTTGAATGTACAAACAACACCGTCGAATACGAGGCACTTCTGCAAGGACTCAAAAAGGCAGTAGATATGAATGTATAGAACTTAATGGTATTCGGTGATTCATAAATTGTGGTCAGACAGGTAAGAAATTCCATACATTACCTATCGCCACACCTGAAAAGTTATCAATCCGAGGTATGGAATCTAATGCACAAATTTTTTGCATTTAACATTAAGTCCATTCCAAGATTAAACAACTCTGAGGCTGACTTTTTAGCTAACGTCACTTCCAAACTTTTTCCCACAGAAGGTCTTTCTCCAAATGCATTTTCAATTGAGTTGTTGTTCAGACCATCAATCCCAGACAACGTCACTAACTGGAGAGTGTTCGATGATGATCAGAAGATCATCAATTTTTTGCACATGGAGGATACTTTCCGAGGTGCGGTTATCGATGAGGTCACCCACGACGAAGATCTCTACAATTTTACGGTAATATCGGACCCAAGGTATCCTGAATCAACATTAGATCTAGTAAATTCTATCCCTAAATATGTGGTAAGATTAGAAATTTTTTATGATTTGCATGACAAATTCAGGAAATCGGTAAATTGTAAAACAAATAGTTCTTCCTTGACCCATGAAAAAGTAAATCTAGGGACTAAAGATAATCCACAATGTATCAATCTGGGAATGGGATGTTCCGAGCAAGAGAATTCAACCTTTATAAAAATATTTAAAGAATTCAAGGATGTCTTTTCTTGGATATACAATGGTTTAAAAACTTTTGACCCTAACATTATACAACACATCATCCCCATGAAACCCAAGACTCAACCTTTTTAGTAGAAGCTGAGAAAGATGCACCCTAAGCTCGAACCAACGGTCAAGAAAGAACTAAACAAACTATTGAATGTAAAGATAATATTCCCAGTAAGACACACACAATGGGTATCTAATCTTGTCCCTGTAAGGAAGAAAAGTGGCAAAATTCGACTCTGTGTCAATTGTCAAAACTTAAACCGAGCATCTCACAAAGACAATTATCTTGTTCCTCGAATGGAACAAATTCTCCAGAAAGTATCCAGTTCTGTGTCGATTTTTGAAACTTAAACCGAGCGTCTCACAAAGACAATTATCTTGTTCCTCCAATGGAACAAATTCTCCAGCAAGTATCTGGTTCTAAGAGATTGTCACTACTAGAGGGTTTTTCAGGGTACAACCAGGTCTTCATGTCTCCCCTAGACCAGTTGAAAACCACTTTTCGTACCCCATGGGGTACCTACACCTATAGAAAGATGCCTTTTGGGCTTATAAATGTTGGGGCCACTTTCCAGAGAGTAATGGATATTGCTTTTCATGGTCTCATCAATCAATCTGTAGTGGTCTACTCGATGACATCATTGTTTTATCCAAAAATAAGAGAGATCACTTATCCCATCTGAGATCTATTCTGCAACAATGTCACAAGGCATCTCTCTAAATCTTAAGAAGTTTGTCTTTGCAGTGGAACAAGGCAATTTGTTCAGATTCATATTATCCAATGAAGGGATGATCATTGATCCTGAAAGAACTCAAGTCATTTCCAAGCTTCCTCCCTCCTCCTCTAAAAAATCAAAGCAATATTTTCTAGGTCAAATAAATTTTGTCAGAAGGTTTGTCTTGGCTTTCTCGGAAATGGTGAGGCCATTTCAAAACTTAATAAAAAAGGATGTTCAATATCATTGGGGACCATAGGAAAGTCAAGATTTTGACTCCATCAAAAAATCCATAGTGGAGGCTCCCTCCCTAATGAGCCCTGATTTTTCACAAGATTTCACTCTTTATACATTCGCCTCTGATCGATCTTATGTCGTTGTGCTGACCCAAAAGAATGTTGAAAACAACAAAATTCACATTGCCTTTATGAGCTCAGACTTCAAGGGAGAAGAGCTTAATTACCCATCCGTATATCAACAGGATTACGTTGTTTTTAAAGAAGTAAAACATTTTCGATCATAACTACTGAAATCTGGAATGAAAGTCATTGTGCCTTACCTTGCTGTCAGAAACTTGCTAGTACAAAAATAACTAGGTGAAAAACGGGAAAACTGGATGACCTCGAGATTAACCCTGTGCAAATTGTTAGAGGCCAAGGTCTATGTAAATTAGTGGCCGATTCAATTGAAGAGCAGCAGGGTCAAATTAATGTTTTAACTGAAAATCAGCATAGTCAAAGTCAACTCTGTTGTGCACGAGATGTTGTTAATTCTTGGTTTGATGACATTAAGTTTTATCTAACACATGGTTCTTCTCCTATTCATATTGATCCGAAAAAGAGAAGAGCATTAAGACTAAAATCTTCCCATTTCCAGCTGGTAAATGGCGTATTATTCGGCAAAATGTTTTATGAAGTCCTTATGCATTGTCTAGAAAGAGATGAAGTAGATAAAGTGTTATCTGAATTGCATGCAGGAGAAGCTGGTGGGCACTTCGGTGGAGACACTACTTCTCACAAAATATTAAGAGCAGGGTACTATTGGCCCACGCTATTCAAATATGCCCATACATTATGTTGTAAATGCATAATCTGCCAAAAGGCTTCTGGACGAGCGCAGAACTCATCATTCCCGCTGCAACCTGTTTCGGTAGATTTCCCTTTTGAGCAATGGGGTCTTGATATCATTGGCCCTATCAACCCCACTTCCTCACAGCAGCATAAATACATCATTACAACGACAGACTATTTTACCAAATGGTCCGAGGGTGCACCATTAAAAGTGATAAACACCAGTCAGGTAATATCTTTCCTTAATTCAAAAAACATTACCTGATTCAGTATTCCTAAGTGTTTGGTCTTCGATAATGCTTCCTATTTTTCATCCCTCGATATGAGTGCCTTTTCTTTGGAAAAAGGGATAAAACTGAAATATTATGCCAGCTATTACCCTCAAGGAAATAGTTTGGCAGAATCAACAAACAAAAACCTGATCAAAATCATCAAGAGGACAGTTTCCGAAAACCACAAAAATTGGCACAATGCATTTTTTAATGAAATCTGGGCTGATAGGGTGACTCTGAAAACCACTGTTGTTAATTCCCCCTTCTTTCTCATTTATGGAAAAGAAGAAATTCTCCCTCCTCATGTCCTGCTTCCCTCATTGCAATTATCACAGAAATTTCAGGAAGAGAATTGTCCTCCTCTTGAAAGTCGCATTAACGCTTTGTTGAAATTAGAGGAAGTGAGAACACGAGAAAAAGAAAGATTGAATCAGCGTCAACGTATTGTTAAAATTTGGTTTGATTCAAGTTCTGCCTCGGATAGGAATTTTGAGGTGGGAGATTTAGTGCTCAAATGGGATAAACCTCATGAAGGAAAAGGGGAACATTCGAAGTTCCAAAATTTATGGTTAGGGCCCTTATTGGTCGCTGAGAAACTAGGTCCCATCTCTTTCCGCCTACATAATTTAGAGGGATAGCCAGACACCTTCCCGGTGAACAGCCAAGCCCTCAAAAGGTATTTTTCATGATGATTCCCAGATGCATATTTTGTACATTTTTTTTTTGTTTTTGTTTTCTGGGTTTTGCTGCTTTGATTTTATTTTAATGTTTGTTTTTATCACTTTCTGGATAAAAAAATCCCATATCACAGTTTAGTTCAAAGAAGGAAAACAGAATGCTTCATCTCAAAACAGCTGTCAAGGATTGTCAGAGCGTCAACTGCTGTAATTTCCTAAAACACAGACTAGTTAAAGAGGTTTTTCTGTTCATAATTGATTTCATGGTTTCACTTTGCAATTATGAGCAGACACGACTATCATTAAAAGCTATTTACGTTGTCCCTGCTTTTAAGAAAGAGACTCAAGCATGCCTTCCTGTCCTCGAAAGATTAGTTTCATTAGTAAACTATTTTCAGATCATAATGAAGGTTATCAAGCTAAAAAATTAAAAGTCTAGAAAATAACAAGTGTTGTAAAAACTGGGATTTTTCAGCGTCACCCTGCTCTCCGTAATGTCTTAAAATTTATATCAGATTGTGAATAGATTCTCGAGAGTTGTGGGAAGTGTTTGTAAACCCATTAGGATACTGAACATGTCTTCTTGCAATGGGTAAATGAATGCATGATGCCCAGACAACTTCATTGGGGTACTGAATAGGCCCGCCGGCAGCGAAGCAATGTCGGGTTCAAGAAAATTTCTCAGGTATAAATTTGGATATTGGTCATAAGCATCCTACATTTTGAATTGAAATTTCTTGGACATGATAGAGGTGTTAGAGTGGGTTAATAGACATCCCTTCCAAGGCTATGGATGCCTACTGGCAGCAGTGGCCCTGTCAACAGTATCGGAGCCATTGACTTGAACATCGTGGCTCTCATTTTAAAAAAAATTGTCACCAGATTTCATTTTAACAAAAAGGTGTCTAAAGCTGGATCGTGTAATGATTGTCAAGATGCTTGATGTCCTTCATCTATCCTTTGATCTGTAATCATTTTAACAATCCTAACGTGAACTTGTCGGTGATGCAGAGATAACTTCTTCTCCCAGCAAGTCGCCATCGTTGGAAGACCCACAACATTTTCACTTCTTTAAGCAACGAATAATAAATTTTATAGCTTCCTCTACTTAATAACATGAACATTGCTACTTGAAAGATGAGTTTTGGGCTATAAAAATCTTTTATTTTTCCCGGTTCTTGTTTTCATGCTTCGTTCATGACTAAAAGCATGAACGAAGCATTGAAACTTATGAATTTATTGCATTTGAATTTAAGGCTTATTTCCCTAGGAGAATAAATCATCATACAAAACGTTTTGAGAATGACATTTTTCTTTAAGGCCTATCTCATGACAATAAATTAGTTGTTTTAAAATTACTCATTGTTATGAGGTTTATTCTAGACATTTAAATAATACACCAAGAATCGATTGATGTTAAGCTATGAGTTTGTTTCATGTATGATTCTTGATAAATCCTCTCTTTGGTTGCTATGCTTTGATTTTTCAAGCACCTTATAATGAGCAACTCCACCCTTTGCACAATGATGATACTTAAATGCATCTGGTCGTATTATGTACTCTGCTGATAGTGGATTTTTGAAAACGACATGTCCATCATTTCAAGTTAAGTCTCGGGCTTTGTTCTGTACCCTCAGCGATTCATTACACAAAACGCCTGATTCTCTTATGAAACCCCTTATTCCTCCATTTAATTAGCGCAAGGGCTTTATTTCCTTGGTTTTATCCCTGGTTCTTTCTATTCTGTGAAACCCTTCTTGCTTATAGTGGCTTTTGTTGCCTCCATGACTACTTGTCCGAATCCACATGGCCCCTGTTGTCCGTATCGAACCAAATGGCTCTCAAACCCTGCTCATGTATGACGACGCAAGGGAAGACCTTAAGGGTCAAGGCTGGCTCGAATTCCTTGAGAAATTTCAAGGTTACAACTTGCAAGTGGCCCAGGAATTCATCCTCTCTTTCAATGGATGGCGAGCCAAAGTAAGTGACATTCAAGTTGAAATCACTGAGGAGTTTTTAATCCAGGCAACAGGTCTTCCACTTAGCGGGAAAAAATGGTTTAAGAATACCAAATTGGAGGAGGTGCCATGGAGTTTGTTCTTTACCTCTCAGAAGATCCAGTGTTGTGATAAAGGTATGCCTATATCTGTTAAGAACCAATACCAGATCTGAAGATATAATCACCACAAATACTAAATACACAATAGATCCACAAAGCAAGATAGAAGAAACCACACTATATTATTTCCAAACCCTTGAGGTAGGGCAACACCATATAATGGATCCTATTATGGAAGGGATCCTCTCCTGTTCACTTGCCTCTTCGAGGGGGCATCCTCCTAATGAGCTTCAACTCCAAATACAATAATTCTCTTCATGTCTCATTACATTGCTTGAACCCCTTTATATAGTGCTACCAT
>ML776887.1:652980-688739 GCA_009831015.1 Picea engelmannii
ACCCATTTATTATATCTAACTACCATAGTGGGCCTTATTTAATAATATAGTGGACCTAGTCCACCTTACATTGAATGACCTCCACTATTATCACTATGGGCCCTCTGGGCCCCCCCACTACCTCTCTAGCTACCTTACAATATCTCTGTTAAAAACTAGGTGGCACTGTTTATTGGCAATCTTGAGACAGTTCGTTACATGCGAGGGTCACTTTGGCCTTGTTTTTCTGTATCACATAAGACTGTTAATGAACTTCATCGGTTTCTAGTTGAATATGCCTTTCTATTTATTGAGAAGTTTATATAAGATGGCCAAGAGGTATAAGAGACAGTGTTTGAATTCCAGTTTATTTCATCATGGATTGATAAGGATGTTGTTAGTCCATCATTTAAAATTGCAAGGTGACGATTGGGACACTTTCCTATCTCGAAATGGCTTTGTTACACCTAGCCCCATAGAAGTTGATAATCTCATGTTAGAATAAACCCCAATCCCTTCCATTGACAGAATAGTCTCCTCATCCAAAGAACCCTGTGATAGGGCCGTGATCGATGAGCCTATGTACGAGAAATAATATGTTGATCCGAGAGTCTCTGAATTTCATGACCACGAGCAGTACGCCTGCCCTAACACCTTTGCAAAAACCGCAAACAGGTCGTCGCGCAAACTGTCTAAAAATGACTCAGATATAGGGTTTAAAAACAAAAGGGAAGGGATATTAATTTCTAGGTGCCTACGAAATAAATCGAAGTCTCATATGAGCTTGATCAAAGAAATCGAGGTCCATGACAACTCTGATTCTAAGATCGATAAATTCTTGGCAAAAGAAGACTGAATTTACCTCAAACCAGATCTCAGCCAGACCTATGATTTCGTAGACAATTTGTCACCATGCTTGAAGAACAACGAAGTTTTTCCAGGGATCAAACTCGGTAAAGAACCCACAGACAATAGCGGTATCATTCTGACACATGACCATGAATATCCTCAAACAATTGTTCCAGATCCATGGTGTGAGGTTTGTTTGTTTTGGATCGACAAATATTACACAGATATACCTTCCCTTCAACTGCAAATCAAAACCCTCACCACTCAGATCAAATCATTAATGAGTGAAAATCACAGACTAAATTTCAGTGGTGAAAGGCAAGGGAAGCGCTTGAAAAGAACTAGAAACGTAATAATAAAGAATGTTGAGTGTGTCACAGCAGTAGTTAACTCTGAGGTCTTATGAGTCAAATTTAGCATGCAGTTAAGAGGTAAAGATTTGTTTTTTTATCTTAGTTGTTTTTTTGTTTAGTTTTTCTATTCATATAGATTTAATTAGATTTTTGTTGTTTAAAATAAAACTAACTACAGAATCAGCTGATTCTATAGCCAGTCTATTCTGATTCGATTTTTTGGAAATTATTGGTTAGAATAATATCTAAACTCATTTATTTTTGTTTTTCCTTTGAGGATATCGTGTGGTTGGTGGTGATCTGATGATATGGACCATTTTTTAGCTTATTAGGCATTTCTTTGGCTCATCTTTTGTAAACAGAAACAATCTTTTTGTAGTTTTGAGAGATACAGTGTGATATGGAGTGGTTCCATTACCCTCTATTTTGTAATTAGTAAATCATTTTGAGATTTAATCTTATCCCACAAGATAATATTTTTAGCTTGACTGAACTCTTTAAATACTAGATATTTTTGTAATGAAGGCATCCTCGCCTGGGGCAGAAGATGGATGTTTGATTTACAGACTTTAATGGAACAACAATGCACATTTCGACTTTAGCTTCTTGTGGATGGTGTCTTCATTTAAGTTTTGTTTATCCTAATATGATAATAGGTTTTGATAGCTTTAGTCTTCATGATTTATTATGTTATTGGGGTAATTCCTTTATAAATGTTGTCCATAAATAATTGCTTCAGATATTAATCGTGTGATCATCTATTCATCTTCAATTATAGGATTTCTCCTTTGATTTCCGTTGAAAGATTAAATGCAAGGATATTTTCTAACAGATTTTTCTTAATGTAATTACTTGCAATCATGAGATCACAGTAACTATTGGTATCATTCTTTTTGTTATTAAAATTTAACTGCCAACATAATTGTTCTTCATTTATTCATAACAGACTTAAGGTTCATTGCAAGTTTCCCTCCTGGACAAGGTGGTTAAATGTTTTCCGATCGCACAGATGTTTTGATGCATATCATCAGCTCGCTAGAAGGTTAGCTCAATTTCATTTTTCTTCTATTTGTTTATCACTGAAATTTGAATGTAAAGTTTGGCTTTTGACTATCTATACGTTTCCGTTTCATAACATTTCTTCCATTAGCTTAAGACTTATAAAAGAAAAATCAAAAATATTTGTATGTGCTTTATTTATCTGCTTCTTCAAAGAAATCATTTTCACATTGAGTTTAGTAAGTTTAGATTAAAACTTACAGCTTGTAAATAATGTATATAAATGAGAGTTATCTATCTTTTGCTTAAATATGCCCTATTACAGTCACATTAGAGCATATGTACATAAATATATAGTATTTAGTAATTAGTTATTTATTTCTTTTATTTTATTTTGTTTCTTTTAGGATTCTTAGATTAGCCAATGGAACCATTAAACCCGTCAGAACGAGTTATACCAAACGGCTTGGGTTACTTAGACAACCCTGAACCGGACTCATTCTTCCAATTGACGAACAGTTATTTTCTCCCATCAACAGACACATTATATATAAATATGGAATCAAGATAGATCCTAGAAGAATTGAATCCATCCAAAAGTTAGACCATCCTAGAAACATTAAGGAATTATAGTCTTTCATAGGAAAAGTAAATTTTCTAAGAAGATTCATACCTAATTTGGAAGAACTCATCAGAAACATAACAAACATGCTTAAAAAAGATACAAAAATAAAGTGGAACACAAAATCTAAGCAGTCCTTTGATAAAGTAAAACAGGAATTGACACAAGCCCCTATATTAATCAGTCTCAATTATACTAAAGATTTCTACTTATTCTCTTTTGCTTCTGAACACACCATTGCAATGGTCCTTTTGCAGAAAAATAGTGAAGGCCATGAACAACATATAGCATTTTTCAGCAAATCATTGAGAGATGTTGCATTCAACTACAACATCATGGAGAAACAGGTTTTTTCCTTGGTAAAAGCAATTAAAGATTTCATAGTATACATTCTCCATTCACATATCATTGCTTATGTTCCTAATGTAAAGGTGAGAGATATTCTGACTCAAGATAATCCATATGGCAGAATAGGTAAATGGATTGTTGTGATCCTTGAGTATGATATAGAGATCAAACCAACCAAGCTGATCAAGGGTCAAGGTTTAGCCAAACTAATGGTTGAATCAAATTTTCATGCTTTAGATATAAATTTTATAGCTACAATTGATGAATAAGGAGAGAAGGTGACTCTGCATGTCAAAGAGGTATTCTCAAATTCTCCATGGTACACAGACCTTATCTTTTTATTGCATCATTTACAAGCTCCTCCTGGTTTGACAAAAACTAAAGCTAGATTTTTAAAACTTAAAGCCTTGAAATATTGTATTCTAAATGGAAATATTTACTAGAAATATGTTGGAGGCATTTTACTAAATTGTTTATTGAAAGATGAAGTTGACAAAGCCTTGCAGGATTTCCATGAAGGATATTGTGGTAGACATTTAAATTGGAAGACTACTACTAACAAAATTCTTAGAGTTGGTTTTTACTGGCCCACCTTGTTTGAATATGTTCATAAAAAGGTAACCTCCTGTCACAAGTGCCAGATATTTGAAGGAAAAAGGAAACTTTTTCCTTTACCCTTGAAACCTATTTCAGTTGAAGCTCCATTTCAGCAATGGGGTTTGGATTTTATTGGAGAGATTCACCCACCATCATCAGGCCAGCATAAGTGGATCCTCACTACTACTGACTACTTCACCAAGTGGATTGAAGTTTTACCCTCTAGGAAATCCACTAATGTTGTGATTATAAAATTCTTGGAAAGTAACATTCTCTCTCGTTTTGGATTCCCCAAGAAGATTATCATCGATAATGAAACATCTTTTAGATCAAAAAAGATGATAGAATTTTGCAGTAAGTATCAGATCACTTTAGGGCACTCTACAACCTATTACCCTCGGGGCAATGGATTGGTAGAGTCCTCTAATAAAAGATTGTTAAATATCATCAAGAAGATGTTTTGGGAAAATAAGAAGTCTTGGCACAACAAGTTGGTTCATGCACTTTGGGCAGACAGGTTGACTACAAAGAGATCAATTGGTATGTCCCCATATCAATTGGTATATGGAACAGATGTTGTTTTTCCCACCTCTTTGGGTGTTCATGTTATGAAGTTGTTAAAAGAATTACAGGTAGAACCTAATGACATCAAAATAAGGATAAATCACATGATATAGCTCCAACAGTCCAGAGAGGAGGTTTATAACCAGACTCGGGTGATCCAAGAGAGAATCAAGAAAAATTATGACAGGAGAGTCAAGGATGATGATTTCAAATTGGGTGATATGGTACTAAAGTAGGATTCAAGAAATGAATACAAGGGAAAGCATGGAAAGTTTGACAATTTCTGGAAAGGCCCTTTCATAATCCAAGCATACAGAGGAAACAATGCATTTATAATCAAGGACATGGATGGAGCAGATATTCCAGGAGGACCTATCAATGGCAGAATGCTCAAGCATTATGTTCCACCGGAATGAAGGTCTTTAGTCACTCTTCTCATTGTACAAACCATTTTTACTTTTATGTCATGTGTGAGGTGATTTTTATCGGATGGTTGAAGCCCGAAGAGAAGGCCCTAAGCCACTGATCAGGACCACCATATTTACAGTCAGAATAAAGCAAATCAAGATGCAGAAAAAGAACTGGAGAAGAATATTCAAGGCAGTAGGTAGTTGGTTCTTGGCATCTCACAAGGAGAGAATCATCCCCAAGTGGAGCCACTGTTATAACCCTATATTGCGTAGGATCACCTGGTGATTAGAATCTCTTCTTATAGTTGTATTATATTGTAAATAATATTTTATTCTGCAAATGATTTACAAAAAGAAAAAGAAACGAAAGAAAAGAATAAAAATCAAAAGAGGGTATAAAAAAAAATAAAAGACAAAAAGACAAAACCCCATGAAATAAACTTGGTTTGATTCATATTGTCTAACCATGATCAAACCATTTAAATTTATGTAGATAGGATAGTGAATAAATTTGGCTATGCAGTCTAATCTTGGCCAAATTAGATAGGTTAGTGAATACATTTGGCCAAACAGTCTAATATTGGACAGATGTCTTGGGTTAGAGTAATTATTGATCCAACAGTTTAAGCTAGGTTAATGTGTTAGGTAATTAGATTAGGAACTAGGTTAGTAGGTTTTATTTCAAAAAACGTTTGCAAAAGGTTGATTAAATGCCTTTTATTTGAGTTAAATTAATGTGTTTTTTACCCCTTGGTGAAAAAATAAAAGAAGGGGGAGATAGCACTACCCACCATATACATTTTATCCTGAGTGACGAGATTGGACTCTGGGAGTCTAATATTCCACTTTACATGTTCCCCCAGACCTATCACTTCCCTGAGTTTTGCTTGAAGTGTCAATCCCACTACCTTCCTGGCCAAAGGGCCATTGTGTCTTCGTCTAGTGAAACTATGTTCACCATCACCCCCGAAACAATAAACCAGATGATGAAAATACCCAAAACCAATTCTACCAACCCTTCTCCATTGAAATTATGACTGGACTCTATCAGAAACTTTCCTTTCCTCAAAGAGCTCAGATATTTGAAATCTTCTTACCAGAAGACACGTAGTTTCCTAAAAAGAACCCTCCCTATCCTTCTTCCATATTCTTAGTCAAAGGAAACCAAATCATTTCCACCCTATGTTGCCTGCTAGGATATTATTATGATTAATGGGTAGATGAACCCATTTTGGGTTTTCTGCCCATTTTCTCCACAGAAGAAAAAGCTACAACTCAATTTAATTACAGTTAGTTTATGGATGATATTATACATGAACAACGTTTCAAGTTCTCCACAAAGGGAATGCTTAGGTACTCCTCAGTGTTGGTGTACTTGTTCCTTTTCTTCAAAGCAGACCGATTCTCTTGTTCTTTTCAGAAATTGGATCAAAACAGGAACCCTCAACCAGTGACTTCTTGGACATCACTAGTGAGGAAGAACTCATCTGAGCTCAGCTTCAAACAGTTCATCGATCAGTTTTACCATCCAGTGGTGTGAATTCTCAACAGTAGAATGGAACCAAGGATAAACGAAGAGGTCAAGAGAATTATTCACCTATCATACTTAGCAAAAATTGGGGGCTGGTATCTTTATTAGAACCATACCGAAATCAGATTTTATTGGTGTGAATTACCTCCTTACAAGATGCCAAAGTACCTTCCTATCAAAATATTTTCTTTGGAGTACATCAGACAGATGATCAACTCTAATAACATCCACTTCGTGACATTCAAGAAGAATAAACAACTCAATATCAAGAGCCAAATTGGTTCCTTCATATGTAGCAACAAAGTTGCAGGGGAAGAAGCCAACAATCTCTTAAAATAAATGAATTTTGGCCTAAGATTCCCATGGAATTATGACCCCTTTGGCATTATAGTAGAAACCAGGATTAAAAATAAGATCTCCCCTTATGCTCATGTTCCAAAGCCTGAGATATAAAATTTCATGAATCATACAGACTGGCAAGAAAATATATTGTTGGAGATAGAAGAGTAGCCTTCACCTGCCAACATTTCACATACCAACACTCCTTGGGTGCAAGTAGAAAAAAGAGCTAGGAAATATCTTTCACCTTCAATCACAGAGGTGTCTGATAAAAACTTACAAGTCTACAGGAAGAGGACCAAGACCAGTCACACACCAGAAAGGATTAGAGAAGAAGAAACACACTCCACTATAGTTATGGAGGGACCACATTCATCCGTTTTCTCAAGCATCCAACACATAGTGTCCACATCCTCATCCAAGAAGCAAACAGATGCTACAATGACAGTTGAATCTTCTCAAGATCCAACAGGATCAAGCATTTTTGAAAAATACAAGATGATCAAATAGAAGAATGAACTTCTGAATAGTAGCCCATATGCCCAGTTCTAGAAGCATACATCCACAACTCAGCACAGATTGTTGTCTTCCTTTGACATTGAAAAGGGAAGGATGCACATGGAATTCTCACAGGCGCAGGTCCCTCATCCCAAGACAGCCTCTGATTACAAGAAAGCATCATTGGAGTTTGATGTGAAAGAGGTTCATCCATCAGATCAAATGGGCATGCATAGGAAAACAGGGGAGATTATTTTATCCACCCTGACAAATACATCATTGATTGTTGCAAAGTTGCAGGTGTCTCTAAATAATGTCCAATCTCAGTTGAAGCTGGAAAAGATATATCTCTGACCAAGGATAATAAAATCAAATCCCTAGAGGAGCTGGTATTGAAGATCGGTTATGACCCATCTAATGTCAAGGCAGTCGAGGAACTACTGAAGAAGAAAAATGATGACATGGAATCTCTGAGGAAACAAATGAAACTTCCAGCCACTGAAGATTCACAAGCAAAGGAAATGGATGAGAGTGAAGGCCACAAGGAGGAGATGTTGAAACTGATAATGGAGAAGAATGCAAAGATAAAGGAGATAGAATCTTATCTAGATAAGTTGGTTACAGAGAAATAACAGAGTGTGAAGATGGTTGTTATCCCACTAGAGGCGGTTCCTCTCATAGGATTTAGTACAACAACAACAACCACAACAACAAAGATTCCATCATCCATTCCATTAAAATTTACAGATTCTTCTGAGAAGTTGGTAAAGTCAATGGAGGACATGACCCTGCAAGGAGAAGAAATAAAAAGATTGAAAGAAGAGGTAAAAAACCTCCAGAAGTTGAAATCCATGTTTTAGGCCAGCTATAATACAAAGATGAATAAATCACAAAGACTCAGCCAAGAAATACAGAAGATGCAGAAGGATATTTTTATGGACAATAAACTGTTTGAAGCTAAGGAAAACATCTGGATGGACATCAGTAAGTCAATGGCAGAGATATGGCCATTCATACAAATTGTTTTTTAACAGCATGAACTAGTACAGAAGGCCAGGCAAGAAATTGAAAAGATAAGGGAAGAATTAGGAGAGAGGCCTATAGAGGCCATTTAACTCATCATGTTCTTAAAATCCAAGACCAAAGAGGAGTTAGAGGCATTGGAAATTGAACACAGGACAGAGACCATCCTTGAGGTCAATAAGGTTTTGACCAAGAAAGGATTGATGTTGCAACTATAAGAGAAATCTTAGATGATGGACATTGGGGTGCAGAGATTTTTCTGCAAGGTTGACACACTACACAAGAAAGGACTTCTTGGACTACTAGTGATCAATGATAATCCCATCACTCTATAAGACTACAAGAAGAAGATCATCACAGTGGAAAAGGATGGTTCTAAATTTGCAAGCATACAAGGGAGCATTACTGGCAAGGATTTCTTAGAAACTTTACAGTTGGACCTGAGCATCCAACATGAGATAAAATACATTTTCATCACAAAGCCTACTTTTTCCAAGTACACTGAGATGGACGAAACGTACAAAAAGTTACTCAAGATTTCAATCCCTAGTCAAAAGAGGTGGGAATACTTATGTTATTTACTTGAGTAAAGGTGATTTGGATTTTCGAGTCAGCATGAGGAAGAAAATCAAGTCAAAGTAATGAATCACCAACTACTTTCCCCCAGAATCATCACCAAGGATTCGAACAGATCATCAACATTCCTATTATTTTGTAATTTGTAATCTAGTTAGTTAGATTTTTCTTGCACAATATCCTAGTCATTTATGATAGGATCATATGTAACTATTGTATAAATACTTCTCACTGCTAAGTATTGAGGGTTGATTTTTACGCCCAAGAAAATATCTGTGTAATCTTTTCAAAAAGATCGACCAGTAATAAAAAAAAAGGCTATTCACAAGATTCTTGCGTCTGAAAGTTGGTGATGTTTATCTTTCTCTGTTAAATTTTTATCTTTCTCTGTGATCATTATGTTTTCAGTTTCTAATCATTAAAAGGAAGATAATGAATAGAATTTGTCTCATGCACTATGTTTCTGGTCTTTTGGTGATCTGCATGTTATTCATATGATATTAAGTAAATAAATTCTTTACTACTTTTCTTGGTTGACATTCTCACCATTTCTGTCTTTTCATCCCTTTTAATTCTAATAGATCTAGCGTTCTCACTATCTCGCTGGATGAAGTGAAGAAATAGTTCATACTAAAAGTGGATGAAGTGAACAAATAGTTGCAACAATTTTAAGACTAAGGAATAATTCAATTAAGTACCTCACCTTGTGGGTCACATATCATCGTAGTGACAAGAAAGGATGGGACTTGAAGATTGTATTTTGATTATAGAGTGCTAAATGAAATTACTCCCAAGAATCAATAACCTGTGACAAGGATCAATGACTTGCTAGATCAACTATGACATGCCATGTACTTCACCAAATTGGATCTCAAATCAGGATATTTTTGAAGGGTCCAAGATCCTTTGACTCAATAGTAGGAACCAAACCTTCCTTAGAGGCCCAATTAGACTCTGCAACATTTGATGAGTGGAATGATTCTCCAGATATTTCGATCTGGCCAATGTATCGATGGGATTTACTAATGATTGACAGGGTATCTTTCTTTGAAAGCTCCTCCTTCAGGTTAAACGATTCTCTTTTTGTATTCTTTATTATTAGATGAGTCCGATAAAATAAGGGGGCGATGGTATAAAAAAACTGATAGAGGAAAATATTAACTACTAAAGAATGATGATCTTGGGATAACCCTCATGCTCTATTGTGAAGACAATGATATTCACACCTATTACAAGTCTAGTAATAATACGTTAACTTGTTGGTATTTCAACACTGACTGAGATAAAAATTATGGAAATAAAATATGCATGCAATAAATATAAGTGAAAGAAAAATAGTTTCCTTAGATCTACCATCAATCACATCTTAACACAACGATTCACTTTTCATCATTTAGAACAAAAGAACTGTTTAAATTATTGACAAGATAGCTTATAAATAGATTCAGAAACTCTTACTTGTTATAGCATCAACTATTGAATTCAAAGATGGAACTAGTTCCTCCTCAATCCAATCACATAACGTCTTTGATGAAAATAAAATTTGTCTTTGGTTCTAAGCAAAACTTCTTAATTAAAGTTGCTCAGAAATAATTCTTTACAATTCTAAAAAGGAGGGTCTTTCCCAAAACCATCGACCTTTACCAAAAGGTCGATCTCCATATTTATAAAGAATCACTAACTTAAAATAGCTACTAAAATTTTGTGTTCAGTAAAAAAAAAAAAAAAATGACATGTGGTGCTTGATCTCTTTGTTCTCTTGATATCGTCTAGTAGTTCTACTAGAGTGGATGATTCTTCCCATACTCTAACCACTTTATGAGGATATCCTCATATGTGTTATCATACGAGAATCTGTGTTGGTCCATCGGGGTTGAAAGGGTTTCCTTTATCTCTATTGCCTACTCTCTATATATGATCATCTTGGCACTTAAACGCTACAATATTGTGTGATCCTTGATCGGGTGTTCCATAAACTTATTTACCTGACCTGGTGTCATGCTCTCCACCTGTGTGATCTCTGCTTCCCATGCTGAGTCATGTTCTACATGTCATTTGACTATGTCATGCAAATTGACAAAGTCTTCAGGTGAGCCGAACTTTGGAAGGGCAATGTCTTTCATCTCCTGATCAATTTTCTCCCAACATTTCTCGCACTCAACCCACCTTTCCTGTATCTTTCGCTGAGGTTCCTAGGCCATACTTACCCAGTATTCGGCTGCCTTCCTGATTCAAGAGATGCTACTATCCATTAGCACTCAGATTCCATGCTTCTCCTTGTCTCGACCCTTCTGTATTGCACTGATATAATCGATTCGTTCGACGGCCTAGTATGCCTTCTCATACCATCTCTCCATGTATTTACAAGTTGATGGCTCCATGAGAGTGTCTTCTTGAAAATCATCTACACACGCAGTGAAGAGATTTATTTCTCTCGTGAATTGTACATATGCTTCTCGGAATTCACTCTTTAGAAAAATTGTTGCTTGTGTTGAGTCCTGGTAATATTTTTCCAGATGGCAGAGATGATTCAACTCCTTCTTTGCGGTGGATAGTTCATTTTCTTCCTATTTTTCTTGATCCATCATGGAATCATTTATAATGATCCCTGCATTGATTAGCTCAGTTGTCTTTGCATTATCTGTGTTGATCATATTTTCTTCTTATGGTGATGAGAAGCGTGCTATCCAACCTTAGCCTTCTTTTTTTGGTTTTCCTTCTCATTATAGCTTTCCTCTTTCATTCATAAGCAATAGAACGTATATCAATGACCTCATCCACAGGCTCATGGATCTGTTGGTCTCCCCAAGTCAGAGTGTTTCCCAAGATTCCTGTCATATATATTTGTTCTAGGATTGGATCTTGTACTTCTTTGACAGAGGAAACTTATGTATGTTCTAGTGACTTGAATTCCTAATGGTATTTTTCGATTGGTGGAGTTTCGTCTTTATATGGGGAAATGGTCCTAGGATCAACACTAACTTGGTGATTAGTTGTTGTGTTTTTTATCTCTAGTTGTTGTAGTTATTCTTCTTGTTCACCAGAGCCTAGCTCATCCTTGGAGTTATCTTTCGGAGTCCCTGAGAGGTCAATAAATATAGTGTCTAGAATACTCTTGGCCTCATGATCACCCTTCAGAGGGTTTAAAATAGAAGCATCGGTAGTTGGAGTAGATATTTCCCCCAGTTCTTTCTCCTATGTGATTGGTACTAGAGTTATAAGTGAGACCTTCAAGCTCTCTTCATCATCATAGATGGTAATTAGATAAAAGAGGATGTTAGGCACACCTGTTTCACTGATGTTTTTGGAATCTCCTGCTGGGTTGGAATAGTCACTGGTGATATGGCTTGTGGTGATGGAACTATGGGGTTTTCTAGATCAGCAGTTCCCTCCAGCAGGGTTTATTATGAGCCATTTAGCTCCTCTTCGATGTTGATTGGGTTGACCGGGGTGATCCTTATAGGTTATAACAACTAAAGATGATTTTCTAACCTCTGGATGACTCTTTGGGCTTATTCTAACAACAACATCCCCCTCCTATGTGCCTATGTGGCTTATACTACTCTGTTCTATTCCCTAACCCTAAGGGATTCTTGAGCCGGTTGTTCTATCATTTCAACTTTATCATCCATACTCGTCGCTTTAAACCTAGTCATATTTGGGTTATCTTTTCTTTGTAGCACCTCCTGCCAGTCCTGAGCACATTCTTTAAAGATTTTGTCTTCAAACTTATCATGTGCGTATGGCCAGTAGGAGGAGACTTATGATGCATGCTAAAGTACTAGGCCTCTAGGGTCATGTTTGCAAAATCGGCCTGTGGGAAATTTGTATTCCAGCTAGCTCAAACCCTCTTGTTTATCTTTCGTAGTATCCTTCACCATGTAAAACCCCATATGGAAACCATAGGGTATGAACGCTCACTTCTTGTCTTTAACCAGAGTGTCATTATATCCCTGCGGGATGGTTTGGTAATAGATTTCTCCCATGACGATTCGGTCTGGGACATGAGCAAGGAGTAAATGTGGTGCATCGGTGGCCCCAAACACCTTGATATAAGTTGTGGTTTCTTCTAAGTACCAGTGGCCTGCTTTTGAGATCATTTTCTTGGTCGTTGCCAAAAGACTTGGGCATTCTTTCTTAAAACTAATAAAATAGACTCGAGCTATAAATTTATCATAGATGAGAGCATAAGATATTTTGTACCTATTTTCCCACAAAATTATGAAGTAGACATGTACAGGTAGCTCAGCGACATGCCAACTCAAAATCATGTCTGCGAAGACGTTCTTTGTGCAGATTATGTCTAGTAGGTACGATGCCATGTGAAAAACAAGTGTTTCTCCATATTTTGGTGCCTAGGCCTGCAATATATTGGTGCTCAATTGTTTTGAAATGATTTATCCCCAGTTGAAGCTGCTCCTGGAGATGGCCATGGTGTATGCCAGGGGAATCCATGCCTCTGAAAACTTGGCGCAATCCTTCTCCCCATACAATCGGAAAATTAGAGCCATTAAATAAATGTATGGCTCCCTTAGGTTTTTTTTTCCATACCAGTCATTGCTCCCGTTTATGATTTTTTTGTCTTCCTTCCACCAGGAGGCCATCAATATATTGGTGTAATGAAAATCATAGAATTTCACTATGAAATCAGTGTTTAACCACTCCTCTGGGTCCCTGAGCTTGTAGTATTTATGGACCGTCGTCGGGAGAAAACCATCGATGCATCCTCCATTCTCATCATTGACCAGGCACTTCATTGCATTTGTATGCTCGATTATCCACCCCAGGATCTCAATACAGGGCAAGACCGGGGTTCGACGGGATACCATATGTAGGCATGATAGCCAAATGTTTAGAAAAACCTACTCATCGAGCGTCCTTACATCCAGGTCACTATGGGGGATAAATTCTGGGTAATCTTCCCGGTTAATCCTGTTGAACAAATCTCCCCACTGCAGGAGCATTATCTTTGAACCAGTGCTCGCCTCTATGTCACAAAATGAAGGGGACTGGGCAAATGCCTTCTTAGTATACATTCTTATGACTGACTTCTCTTTAGTAGAAAACTCTAATTACCTCACAGCACTGGGATAATATTCTTCACCAACCTCTACTTATTTCAATTTTGGTTCCCTTGGCAAGTGTCTGGTCATTGGCTTCCCTGGAGGCATTTTCCTGTCGAAAGAGCAGAGTTAGACACTATCTTACATATATGATACTAATATATAAATAAAATGTGACCATTTAAATGATAAAATCAATACATACCTCTTCTCCGTACTAGCTTAACTTGGTTTTGAAATTCTGAGAATCGAGTGCAACTCTTGAGACGCTCTTTTCGCTTCTTTGACTGCTCTAAGAATGAGAAACTTGTGTAAAAAATGTTGGGGATCAAAATTGTCTTAGTAATTTAAACGTGGAGAATACTTACATTGTCACATTAGTTCTTCAATTCGGGGCGTAAATGTGGTTTTACACAATTTGTCACCAAGATCTGCATTATGCTCGAGATTAACTGTCGTCGTAGGCTAGCAGCGCAGGAGTGGGCTATATTGTGGTTCATCAAAAATTTCAAATTCTCGTTATTCAACTGGCGGATAGGGAACAAATGTATGCAGAGTGAAACATTAATTGGCCTATTAAATGACAGAATCTGATCTTATTTCATGCTAAAAACGTCCCATCATTCTGCTAATTTAAACGAGTAGATCGGATGTTGGCATTTTTCTTAGACAATGTTCATTGATATCCCTTGGAAAAAGCTCGGATTCCAATGCATCTAGAAATACAACGATGATGTGGAAATGTTGACCTGGAATTGCGACTAGGACACGGGAAAATCTAAGGTGACTCGGGATGAAACTAGGCTATATGAAATGCCTAGATAGTAAAGACACATGGCATTTGAATTTAGCTCCTTCACCTAAGAGTTTATTCGGAATAGGGGATTTTCATTAGATATGTGCTTTGACAAATAGGTCCTATCTCACTGATGCCAAATAAGTATCGGGGATCGATTATTGACGATATGTTTAAACAAGTGTTCCAAAATTACCCCCCTCAAAACTTGTCGATGCTGAAAATGCATCGGTGATCGGTGATCGACGATGTGTCAACGTGAAAATTTCTACAATTTAAAACTTTGGGATTTCACTGAATCCGAACAATGCATTAGTAATCAATTATTGGAGGTTCATTATGGCCCATGTCCATGTTTTTCCCTTTCATATTTCGTCGACACCAATGGGATATAGACGATTTTCGGAAAAGTTCTTCGCGAACATAGTTAGAAATCAGTGCACTCCTCCTTCATTTTTTCCCGATGTCGATGATACATCGTTGATCGGTGATTATCGTTGTTACATGGTCATTTTACTACTCGGATTTCGTCAATGCCGAAAATAGGTTCATGGGTCAAAATTTTAGTTGTGTATTCTTAGTTAAAATGCCAAGTTCTTTTTTAAGAAAAAAAATTCAATTCAACAGGTCCAAATAAATATGAATGTGATCGATGATGAGACATGGAAACAAAAATTAATGATCTCTACACAACATACTCAATTCAGAAAGAAGAAAAAAAAAAAAACAAGTGGTACCCAAAAGAGAAAAAAATTCAAAAAGCTTTTACGGTGTGTTAAGTGCTCAACAAATGGCGATTCTCTAGGCGAAAACATAGTCTTTTCTCCCTCCTTTGGGCTTAGCTTTAGTAGAATCTAGTTGATAAACTAACTGGCTTCACTTTAATTAGAGTATTTCCTATCCATATGTGTACAACTTCCCAGGTTCGTGAATCAGGGTCTTCCTATGGAGTTCAGACCTTGCCCACCTTCGTTCCTATTAACCATGACCCATGCCCCTCTTTGACAATATTCGTGTAAGGAATTCACTGGATCGAGGCCATTTTAGTTATCATTATTCCCTCGCTATGGTGTTTCTCCACTACAAGTGAGAATCCATAGCCTCGATGGAGTCACCTCAACGTTACAAACCTTGCTTCACTGTCAACAAGCGTCCATAGCCCCAATGGATTTATCTGCATACCCTCTCTGACTTTGCACTCCTTTTAATATAATTGATTTTCTTCTTTAAGAAACTCCACAAGTGAGTTGGAGAGGAGGATGTATGTTATCTGGAAGGTGAAATTGTTAAGGTGGAAATCTTCCTATCTTTGTCTAGAGGTACATGTGATCCTTTCCAACTAGCCATATTTCCCTTTGGGATTTACCAGACCACCAGGCGGATGTTTCATCAGTTACCAAAGTTATGTTTTTTTCAAATACAAGATATAGATATCCTTTAAGAAATTTGTATTTTCCCAATGTCTCTTATGTTGCACGTAAGCGTAAGTTAGGAGCAGAGTTTGTTGCACCATATTTATTAAAGTTGACCACTTCTTTACGTAACACAACTTAATTATAGAAAAATACCAAGAAAAAGGAAATACAAAAAGAAAGAGTAATTTTCAATCAACTTCCCTAAACCTACACATTTATCCTGATCAGAATATATGATAAAAGAAACATGAAAAAGACTTTTTTTTTTTTGAAAATAAAATTTAACAGAAGTATTGTTTTAGGGCTTGGTCATTCACTGGGAGGGTGTCGGGTTTCTCCCTCTGATTTTGTAACTGATACGTGTCTACCCCAATTTTATCGGATACCTGGAAAGGTCTGAGCCATATATTTTTAAATTTTGAATGTTTTCCCTTAGGTTCGTTTTCTCTATCCCATTTCAAAACTAAGTCTCCTACTTCAAAACTCTTATCTTTGGCCTTATGCTTTTCAAAACATCTTTCAACTATTTTCTGATGAGAGGTGAACTTAGATTTATCTTTCTCCCTTTCCTCTTCAAGCATGAGGAGGGTATCAATTCTTTGTTGAATAACTGATGAGGGTTTTCCTCTTGAAGCCTAAGAAAGCTGAAGTGATGGAAGATACAACGCATTTGGGAGAATGGCTTCTTGTCTGTATACCAGAAAGAATGGAGAGTTTCCTATAGCTTCCTTGGGTGTTACTCTATCCTCCCATAAGGCATTATGAAGCAAGATATGCCAATTCCTCTGATTTTCTGCAATTGTTTTCTTCAATATCCTCACTAGTTTTTTATTAGTTGATTACGCCACCCCATTTCCTTATGGGTAGTATTTTGCAGAGTATCTTATTATGATTCCTTTGTATAGAACAAACTATCTTAATAGAGTATAATAAAAGTAGGCAACATTTTAAAAAATGAAAATGGAAGGCATCACAAACCTTGTGATCGTTCGTTGTTTTATGAATTGGATTACAACCTTTTCATTCACGTGAGTCAGAGGGATGGACTCTGCCCATTTTGTGAAATAATTTGTAGCAGTCAGTATATATTTATATTGTTTTGAAGAATTCAGAGTAATCTCCCCTATGAATTCTAACCCCCATTTCTCGAACGATGTTGGATATGGTCACTGGACGGAGTGGGACATCTACTATATTTTCTCTACCAACGTTCATTTGAAAAGATTTACAGTTTCAAGTGTATGTGTGAGTGTCCCTAGATAGAGAAGGTTAGTAATAACCGACTCTTAATATTTTGTGAGTTGTGGTATCTCCTGAGTGTCCACCTTCAAGACCATCATGGATCTCCCTCAAAACCTTTTCTACATCTTCATGTTCAAGACATATTAAGAGTACTCCATCATAATTTACGTAGAAAAGTATTGAATTTATATGGCGATATTGCGCAGATTTTAGCCTGAGATATCTCCTTTCCTTAGGGATTGGGTTTTATAGGAAAGTCCCATGATGTAGCAGGTAAATAAATTTTCCATACCAATATTCTTTCCCTGTGGGAATGTATAAATCTTAATGCACCATAATGCTAATTCATTCTCCCACCAAGGGTCTTCATTTATTAGATCTTGAGCTTCTGCGGCTAGTTTATGCAATCCTTGTCCCTTAACTAGTTTGGAAAGTTTTATATCTAGATCATATTATTGGACAACTGACATGCAATTTCCCCTTATCTCTCCCATCTCCTATTGAGTGAATAGGGATCAAACCGCAGTATGAGGCATGATGACTTTGGTGTGATGTTTCAATATGTAAGATCTGAAATGTTTCACTGCTTTGTATACCACATAAGCCTATTTGTCTATATCTGGTTAGTTCAGTTCGGCTCCTTGGAGATTAGTGCTCATAAATTATGTCGGTGCCTCATTGTTGTCATCATCTTTCTGGGTCAATACTGCAGCCAAGGACGGGTCGGAGGTGAAAGTATAGAGGAAAAAATATTTACTAAAGTCGGGACTTCGCAACACCGAAGCTTGAGAGATTGAAATCTTGATATTGTTGAAGGCATCTTTTCGCTCATCATCCCACTTAAACTCTGCATCCTTGCAAATCATTTTTTGTAAGGGTTTTGCATTTTCAGAGAAATTGAGTGTGAACTTCCTCACAAAGTTAATTTTCCCAAAGAAGGATTGCATATCCTTTTTGTTATGGGACAAGGCTAGAAGTTGAGTTATTTCCTTTATTCGTTCAAGGTCTATACAAATTCTTGCTTGAGATATAATATGACCTAGTAGTTTCCCTTCCTCTACACCAAAGACAGTTTTCTTAGGGTTCAAAGATATTCCATATTTCCTACACCTTTCAAAAATATAGGTTACATGTTGGATGTGGTCTTCTCTGTTCTTTGAATACACAGTCACATCGTCCAAATATACTACCACACACTTTTTAATCAAACTCGGAAAGGCTACGTCCATGGCACTTTGGAAGGTTTTCGTTGCATTAATCAACCCAAAGGGCATGATTTTATAAGTAAAAGTTCCCCACTTGGCTCGGAAGGTAGTCTTCAATCGGTCTTCCTCTAAAACTAGGACCTAGTTATAACCTAAATGACCATCTAGAAGGGAAAATATTTTAGATCCAGACACGGTCTATAAGAGATGTTCCATGGGTGGGACTGGGTATTTATCCCTTTTTGATGCTCGGTTAAGGTTTTTTAAATATACACATAGGCGGATCTCCCCAGAATTCTTCCTGAAAAGAACCAAATTGGCTACCCAGGCAGAGTGTCTCACTTGAAAGATAATCTTAGCATCTCATAATTTCTTCATTTCTTGATACATCAAGGGTTCCAAAGATGGATGATACTTTCATAATTTATGTTGGAAAGGTTTTATCCTAGGTTTCATGGGATTGTGTGTTGTATAATGCGAGTATCATATGTTTTCAGTTCCTTGTAAGACCAGGCAAAGATATCCTGGTATTCCTTAAACAGTTTGATATATGATTTCCTATCTACTTTGGATATTGTCTTACCAATGTTCATGTTCTTGGGGCTATCAAGGGTGCCTAAGTTTATAGTTTCATGTAAAGGGCATGAGCTCCCTGTTTTTGCATTCTCCGACCCCTTAAAACTTTCTCTCAAGTCGAAGAGAGCTTCCAAAATGGCCACCCCTTTAGGTATTGTGTGAAACTTGGGATGATCATTATCATGGTCCTTTCCCTTGTTCTGTTGGTGGGATTCTATTTCTTCCAGTTTCTCTTGGAATACCTCATCATCAATAGAGAAATCCTTAAAATTCTCTTGATTAGTTATAAAATCTACAATTTGTTCATCTCCTTCAAAAACCTTCCAATTAGAAATATTGTTGGGTATTGATGGTTTGTAGAGTAGTTCCACGGTGAACTTGGAGGATTCATAGTATTCTAAATGGGATAACCTTGAGGCCGCAGTGGCTATGGAATCATCAAGTGTGTTTTTCACCCTAGGAACAGAGGTAATGTTGAAATCCTCAAAATTGTCTATCAGGTTGTGTACCATCTGTAGATAACTCTTTAAGTGAGGTGAATTGCAATGCATAGTATTCTTTACTTTCTTGAAAATTATTTCAGAATCTCCAAAGACTTCCAGTTCCTTGATGTCCAAGTTAATGGATTTCTTCATTCCCTCGACTAGGGATTCATATTCAACAGTATTGTTGGTGCATTCAAATTCTAGACTGCAAGATAGGAAATTCGACTTCCCCTTTGGGTCAATGAGAATGCATCATGCTCCTGACCCTTCTTTTGATTTAGACCCATAAAAATACAACATCCAAACTTGTGAGGAAAATTTAGTAACTTATTCATGCCTAGTTATTTTCTCACCTCCATATTCCTTGTCTATTTCTTCCAACAGAGGATCCTGACAGAAGATTCTTTCTTCTGCGGCTACCAGTAGATTTACTTGAAAATTCATTTTGGAGTTTTTAGTGAGAGGTAAATCAGATGAGTGGGGAAAAAATTTTGAAATCAGAATCGCAAGAGTAGTTTCCTAACACGGGGAAATCTATCGACAAGGGTTCGTTGAAATCTTCTATATTGATAACAATATGTTTGAGATATCTTTCCCTATCGATCATAATCATGTTTTTATGTCCATTTAATGGAAACCAGAGGTGAGCCCAGTCCGTACTAAAGTATCCATTCAATTTCTCGAACCAATCTCGACTAATTAGTAGTCCATAAGCCTTTGGGATATCTACTATAATTATTTCAATTACTTGAAAAAAAATTGGGTGCGTAGCCATTCTGATCATGACATCTTTAAGTTCCCCAATAACCTTTACCTGAGTCTTGTCTAGTTTTATAATGTGTTTATCACTTTTGAGCAGGGTTGCATTCAATTTCTTGCAGATTGACAATGGCATGACATTGGAGGATGCCCCTTGTTGGCACAGGGGCAGACCCAAGGTTCAACACTTCAACATCACACCAACAAAACCCTAACTATCAGTCCTTTATGCAACACCTGTGAAGTAGGCAAAGTCTCACCCTAGGTAGAAGCAGGGGGGGTTACAGGATGCAATAATAACACTTCACAGAGTATTCTAGCAACACTTAGAAGGTGATATGCATTAGTTTCTTAATCTTAGTAACATCGTAGAACATAACCAAGAGTATGTCTAGTGCAGTAATAATAGAGATTAATAACTTCAACCACTTAGCACATAGTATTGAGTTAGATATAACATTCATTTATTCTTAACACCAGTAAATCACTAAGCATCAACATATATATCTATCATACATAATCATCAAGCACCGAGCAGATTCATAACATAAGCAATATAGCACAAAGCAAACCAAAGACACAAGATATACATGGTTCACCCCAGTGTGGGGCTATGTCCACCAACTGCTTCGTCTTATTTATTATTCTTCAATCTATTACATTTAATGATTCTTGTGCACTAAGACACAGAGTCAAGCTTCACATAGGACATGATATTTTCTCACTAAGCACCAGATCCTCCTTCCAAACTCAGTCAAGGAACAAAGCCAACTCTCTATCAAGCAAAGAGCCTTAACACACAGACATTTATATGCACAAATATAATCCCATAACTTGCACTTAGCTCCCAAAAAACCTACTCAAAAGCCTCTCTTCTACCATACATTCTTACTTATTTATACTTTTACAATCCCTTACAAAAGAGGCCTAATCACGACATCCCATAACCCATTATAAAAACCCTAGAAAACCCCTTACTGGGTCCACATAGCCCGCAAAACAAATGAGATCAACGATCTTAGCTCCGCCTGAGCACTCCTTTCTCGACTAATGTTTTGCAGTTCAAAAGTGGTCCAAACCTAACCAAGGTTTCCTCAAAACTTGGTCGAGGGCCAATAGGCCCCCAACACTCACCTGTGACTCGTCCCAAGCCACTCAGTTCTGGTCAATGCTGCTTCAAAGGCCTCGAGCTTAACTCGAGTTGCCTCGACTTGCTGCTTCGCCTAAGTCTCCTTCTCAATGAGCTCCTGGATCATTTTCTCTATAACAGGCCCTTCCAGGCGTTGTTCCATTGTTGCAACCACTTGGTCCAATTGTGAGCCCTTTCCATCAATTTCTTTGAACACCTTGCAGGCTTCGTCCTGCACAGGTTGCAACCTCTACGTGACTTCCATTACCTTTCCCTAGAGGGAAGTGATCTTCTTTTGTATTGTGCACTGCTCATGGGATATTTTCATTCTTTCAACTGCGCTGAGCATCTTCACCTATTCCTGCATGGAAAATTCATGTTGTTACGCCTCCTGTAGTTGTGCTTCCAAATTTCTTATCTCTGGATCCATGACAAGGTGCTCATATGTCTGTGTGATTCTATCACTCGGTTGTTTTCACTCCGAGGCAAGGGATCTTATCCTTATTACTGTATTCTTAGTGGTTTCCTCCCTCTGATCACCCACTTCTTATGGGGTGCTCGGCACTGCTTGGGCCTCCAATTCTTCTATCCCGGGTTGAAGTTGTTGGATTGTCTCAGCGAGATTCACTACTTGAGCCTCGACCGACTCTTGTTCCTCCTGTGCCAATCTTGGCACAGAGTAACATGATTTACTCACTACCTCTTTGACTGCGACTCGTTCTGCAAGCAACTGCTCCTTTTCTCTCTGTAGCTATGCTTTTTCCTCCTGGAGCATCTCCTAAAACTCTTCTCGCTCACTTTTGTAGGCGGCCACACTATACCATGCTACTCATAATTGTTCTAACACTTCATATTTCTCTTGTTTCAAGGATTTTGTATCCTTCTCCTTCTCTTCTTGGATTTTCTAAAGTCGAGCTTCTGTCGCATTTTCAAGTCTTCTCAATTGGGTTGGTTCATCCCCCAATTCTGCAATCTATGGCGTAGTAGGTATTGCGTGGACCAACCAAATAGCTTGTTGTACTTCATTCAATTCCTTCTCAACTCTTCCATATATCTCTTCATGCTTCGCTCCATATCTCTGCAATATGTCCTCGGAAGCGTCCTCCATAGTTCCGTGGACCAAACTGATCTCGTCCTTTGTGAGTGTGGCCTCTAACTGGGGCTTATTAGCGCATGTCTTCTTCCTTGTTGAAGTTTTCTTTGGAGAAACCTTCTTATTATGTGGTGTTACTGTTTCAATAGAGGTGTCTTTCGGTGGTGTAGCTTTGCCTCCTCCTTTTTCATCCCCTTCTCCTTGTCCATCTAATTTGTCTCCTCCTCCTCCTAGCGAGCCAGATCCATTTTCTTCAGAGGCATTTTTCTCCTAATTGGTCTCTATATCTTGGACTTCTTCCTGCTTCTTCTTCTTCATCGTCCCACTGGACTGTCCGACGTGCTCGACCTGGGTGACTATGGGGCTTCCTATGGTGTCAATGTCGGAGAGTTCTACATCAACAATGGGTACAAGGAATTCCTCTAGCCACTCCTTTGTGATCTGCTCCATGTCTTCATCTGTGAGCTTGTAGTACGACTGTAATTCTTCCTTATTATTGTCTCTACACGTAGTGATATAGATGAAATGTGGATCTATGTAGAACTTGGCTATCGGTCGGTACTAGTGTAGGGTGCATGGTGTCATGCATGGAAATGACTCAATGGCAACCTTCAGTTTCTGATAGTATGCATGAAACACGGCATTAGACTACCACTTCTTTGTCACGTCATTGGTGTACCACAAGGTGGAAAACCTAGAAACCAACGGCTCCGATGGTTCGATCTTCGGGAAGGTGGCTCCTTCAGGAATTTTCCAAGTGACAAATGTGATCCAGAAAATCAGCTAGATGTAGTGGGATTTGTATCCCAAATCCTATTCTTCGCGGCAATATTTCTCTAGTTCATTGACAAGGTGGCTCGCCCAGTTCATCTGCATGCCCTCCACACATTTTCTTGAGAGGTCCACCACAAACCCAGTGACCTGTGTGGGGTGGTTCTTCCTTGTGATCTTGCCATCTATGAGTTGGCAAGCAAGGAACACTACACCATCCTGTATATAGGCTACCTTGTAACCTCGCTTTCCTTTTTTGACTTCATCGTAATCCTCCTTGATGTGTTGTGATAGGGAGCAGTCTGAGGCATTCCATAGATAAAACTATTGAGGGCCAGGTCCCTTCATGCTTAATCCTATAATCCGGTGGATCAGTGTCAGATCCACAGTAATCCTCCCATCGAGCCATAGGTATCCGCCATGATAACACGACAAGAGGAGTTTAACGCAAGCATTAACCTCCTTGTGGAGGCAAAAATGGGGAATATTCATGACATTTAGCACAGTGGATAGCGTCAGTCCCTTAATCCATGGCTGGGAGACAAGGCAAGGCTTATTCCCATTTGACTTCGTCAGGTATCAGTGGGGTGCTAGCATAACATAGTTAGTTCTATCTCCTAGATTGAAGTCATTGTTTTTAAGCAACGGGATCTGTCCTAACTAAGTATCGACTATGTGTATTCCCTTCACAATGTACATGGTGAATAGAGTGTACTCATAATCTCATGGGATGTTGTTGCAGTTAACGGTGCCAACCAAATGTGGGATGTACTCGGGTAGGACCGACAGGATCTTCTTCTCATTAGCCATATCATCTCGATTCTTACCTCGTTGCTCAGTCACGAGGTTAACACGGCTAGAACGACGTCCAGTCAAAGGGGAAGCCTACAATCCCCTAGTCGACGATGCCTAGACACCTTCATATAACGCCATGTCACCCATTAGTTTCTTGAGGACCTCCTCTACAAACTTCTCTAATACAGTAGGTTCACCTGACATTCTCACTTTTAAACAAATAGGTCGAGGTAGGTGAATGGATAAGCGGGGTAGAAAAAAATACAGCGACGTCTAGTTTCTGATAACACAGCTCGACACACAATCAATTGTCTTGTTAGCTCATTTAATCATAGGTGTCCAAAAGTGTCCTGACGCAACAACATACAAGTTAAATAAGCGGGGCCTCATAATGGATTCTTCCAACGGCCAGGAATGCATCCATCAATGTGAATATGTTTGTTATGGCATGGTCTCAATGTCCAAGAGCGATCCATCGGCCCATAAATGCATTTTCTAATCATTCTGGAGCGGTGTTCTAATGGTCTAGGCACCTCCCACGGTCATATAGCTTCTCCAGGGTGAAGTCCCATTCTGTGTGGTCCTGATGTTCTAGCGAAGTTCAAATCCCATGAACTTGCCTCTTGCAAGGTTCCAGTCTGTGAAGTCTTCCATTTGTTCTCTGTAGTTTCTTGTAGCTTTTCCAAATTAGATTTCTTTTTATTGATGTTCCTTTCCTTGTTTCCTGCGATCTGAGTCTCTCTAACTATTTATGGATTCCTCTTTCCATTCTTATTCTTATCTTCTCCTAGCATAGTGACTTCGCACTGTTGATGTGCCCTTAAAGGGTCTGAAGTTAATATCCCTTCTCTTAATACTTCCTAGGTGGATATACTTCTTTCATGAATGGATAGGTCCTTCAAACCTTCTTGCATTCTTTGAACCTTGACAGCTAATTCTCTTGCCTTATGTTTCTTCGACTTATCCTCTCATTCTTCTATTAGTCGATCTATTTTTCTATATATGAAATCCCTTATTTATTGCTTTTTCTTTTCTGTAGCTTCTTCCTTTTCTTTCCTTATGATCTGATCCTTCTCAATCCAAGTCTTACCTAGCAAAAGAGGGAAAGGGGCGTTTTCTCAACAAACTTAATGACTTCAAATAATAATAGGTACATTAGTAACTCTTCCACATAAGGTTATCATCTTTCCCTTAAACAGGCCTATCCTTCCTAATGAAGGTACCATAGTAGGATTTCCCAAAATTTCCCAAGTGTCTTGTGTCATAATATTCACTTGTGTTTATTCATCCAAGACACAGTCTATGTCAAAGTCTTCTATTCTTGTACTTATGTGTTGTTTTATTTTCAAGATCTCTGGTAAACTGACATATTTGTGAGCATCCATCGTTTCTTTCAACTGTAATAATGTAGTATGATATTTCTCTGATTCTTTATGATTCTCTAACATGCCTTTAGTCTCTTGACTTCCTTCATAGTTTTCTTATCTCATGTTCATTCGTTCAACTTTAGCAATCATCCTTTGACAATCCTCAACTTCATGGCCAACAATCTTACAACAAAGACAAATAGGACATGCATCAGGGCATTCCTTAGCAAGATATCTCGGTGTTCTGCAATTATAGCATAATGTCAATCCTCTTTTCCTTTTAAATGTTCCCCAACTTCTTATGTACTGCGCACTAGGATCACAATGATGGACCTGCACTCTGCAAATAAAAAATCTAGGTTCCTGCATCCACTTATTAGTCCAAAAATTCTTTATATGCATAGGAATAACATCTCTTTCTTCATTTCTATTAACTTTATTCATATCAAATATTTCTTTCAAATATGCCCTAGCCTTCAGACTAGGATAAAATCTATTAAACATACTTAAATTCATGCTTTCAAAATAAAAAATTTCAATTATCTTTCTCTTATCAAAGAAAAAATATTTACCTCTTTTCTGATCTTACCTCTTTTATTTAGATCAGACTTATTTCTTAGCATAGAGCTTCATAAGTCAAGTATATTACTACGCACTTCAGCAACAGATCTACGCACAGAGCTTCTATTTTCTTTACTTCATTTACCAGCAATCACAGTTCCAGGTCCCGACAATGGAACCATTTTTTTGCACAGGGGCAGACCCAGGTTTCAACATTTCAACAATGCACCAACAAAACCCTAACCACCGACCCTTTCGGCAACACCTGCGAAGCAAGCAAAGTCTCACCCAAGGTAGAAGCAGGGGAGTTACAGGACGCAGGTGTATGTAACCAAGATGGGACACAGATCTGTGATAATAACACTTCACAAAGTATTCTAGAAACACTTAGAAGGTGATATGCATTAGTTTCCTAATCTTAGTAACATCACAAAACATATCCAAGAGTAGATATAGTGCAATAATAAAAGAGATTAATCACTTCAACCAGTTAGCACATAGCATTGAGTTAGATATAACATTCATTTATTCTTAACACAATTAAATCACTTAGCATCAACCGATCTATCTATCATACATAATCATCAAGCACTGAGCAGATTCATAACATAAACAACACATCACAAAGAAAACCAAAGCCACAAGATATACATGGTTCACCCCATTGTAGGGATACGTCCACCAACTGTTTCATCTTATTTATTATTCTTAAATCTCTTACGTTCAACGACTCATGTGCACTAAGCCACAGAGTCGAGCTTCGCATAGGACATGAGATATGCACACTGGGCACCAGATCCCCCTTCCAAACTCGGTCAAGGCACAGAGCTAACTCTCTATCAATCATAGAGCCTTAACACACAAACATTCCTCTGCACAAATATAATCACATTACTTGCACTTATCTCCCAAGAGCCCTACTCAAAATCCTCTCATCTACATTACATTCTTACTTATTTATACTTTTGCAATCCCTTACAAAAGAGGCCTAATCATGGGTAAACCCCATGGGCCGACATCCCATAACCCATTACAAAAACCCTAGAAAACCCCTTATTGGGTCCACATATCCTACAAAATAAATGAGATCCGTGGTCTCAGCTCCACATGGGGGCTCCTTTCTCAACCAATGTATCGCAGTTCAAAAGTGGTCCAAACCTGACCAAGGTTTCCTCAAAACTTGGTCAAGGGCCAACACCCCTAAATCGACTAAGAAATTATGCAGGTTTCTGTTGAATACTTCAAATGTTAAAAGGAAAGGTGGGACAAAAGGATTTCCTCTTTTTTCTAAACAGAAAGAATTCACATTTGGTTTATCCTTTAAATCTTTGGGAGATGTGACCTCACCTAGTTCAGTGCTCATTATAGGGGCTTCTATTGACTTTAAGGCCTGTAACAAAAAATACTTTTGTTGGGGAATCCTGCACATGTCCATGACCAACACATTAGCCTTCAACTTATTTAATTCTTCTACTATGTTATAGTCCATCATAGGTGTTTCCTGCGTGTGTATGTTTATAGGGTTCCTTTGAGAGACTATTGGTACTTTCGAGTGATTGGCTATTTATTTCCCTCTCAAGGATTGAACAGTGGTGGGATTATTTTGGCCCAGTTGACCCCTACTATATGTCTGTACAACTAAAACCTCATTGGGTGGTTCCTAGACCTCAAATACATCGTCGAGAGGCATCGGCAATTCCAGATCCCACAACAACATGGTTTTTTCTTCTGGTGGCTCAATTTCTTCTTGATCGATGATATTTACTGCTAAGCCACTTGATTGTTCGATAAGAGAAACTTCATCTAGGAATCGGTAGGCCATGAAATTCATAGTGTGCACCCATTGGGGATAATCTCTTTCAGAATGTTTCTCTTGATGGTACCTACAAAAAGAGTCAGATGCTACATTCCCCAGGTCAATGTTTAAGTTGGTCAGGGAAGGTTCAATTTCTTTGAAAGGCAGGTTTGTTTTAAAAAAGGGTTTATAAGGCCTTTGACCTTGGTTTCCTTCCCTGACACTTATTTTCATGTATACGATTTCATTTGAAAGTTTCTTTATCATCCCTTGCAGGTATTCTATGTCCCCACCTCCTTTTTCAAGACCTTGTTCTGTTTGTTTTCCCAAGGGTATAGTCAACAAAAGTCATCTCCTAGGTGGAGGTTGAGCTTCCTTATTAACCAGTGAGACCTGGCCCTCTTTGCATCCCTTTATTTGGAATTCGATTGTTTTGTCTTCCTCGAAATTTTCAGCTAGGGTGTGTTTGGAAACCCTTTTCACAAACATGGAAATGGAGGTAGGGAGAGCATTAGTGTATACCTCAATCTACAACTCCTTAGTAGGTTTAGCTTCGGGTTGAAATTTTTTTAGGATAGTGCTAAATCGTTGATTGAAATCTTTAACCTTCTCTTTTGAACTCATGGTGGAAATGAGAAGTTTAGCCATTAAAACTTATGTGGTGGTTTCTTCTACAAATTTGTCTAAGAAATATTTTTGAAACTTTGTCCAACTAGTTATGGATCCAAAAGGCAAGTTAAAATACCAAGTTGAGGCTGAATTCTCAAAGGTATATGATAAAATCCTACACACTACATCCTCATGTTGTACGTTCATCAATCTTATAGCTCGTATAAACTTTTTGATATGGTCTTCAAGAAATCCATAGGTTTCAGGGTCAAATTTGGGGAGTAATTTTTCTGGATGTCAGGGTAGGTTATGTACCCATCCTAGGATTGCTAGAGCATCTTTCGCCAGCCATGATTTATTATTTTGAGGTTTATTTCCCATTTCTTAATTTTTATCGTTATTATCCTCCATGTCGTCTGATTCAGAAGATGAGCGATCTGAGTTAGACCCTTCCTCGTCATATTTGAAATTGTTAGGTTTGGAGTAGTTACCATTTGGTGTTTTGGGGATCAGATTAAGGGGTTGTTCGATCTTAGTGAGGGAAAAATATATTAGGTCTTATACTGTGTGAACAAAAAACTAGTCAGGGGTGTCAAAAATTGTTCTGCTTACTTGTTTTCTATGAGGAAGTAACGGAGCTAAGGGTAACGATCCAATTTGTCGGGCGTAAGCTCTTGTGATTCTTTTGAATTGGTTCAATTCCTCGTGGGGGAGAGCGTAAGGTATTTCAGGGAATAGGTGTTCTACTTCCTCATGCTAAGGTGAGTTACTCATTTTGGGAGTACTCTCTATATGTGGGTTTTCTTGAGAATGACTAACCATGCATGTGGCTTGTTTTGAATCTACAGCGAAATATATTATCATAAATTTTGTTAGCCATTCATTCGTGCAGTCCTTCCTTCTAGCACTAGTTTTGTTGAGGGGTCCAAGATCCTTTGACTCAACAATAGGAACCAAACCCACCTTAGAGGCCCAATTAAAATTTGCAGTGTTTGATGAGTGGAATGGTTCTCCAAATCTTTCGATCTAGCCAATGTACCAATGGGATTTACTAGTGATTGACAAGGTATCTTTCTGTGAAAGTTACTCCTTCGGGTTAAATGATTCTCTTTTTGTCCTTTTTATTATTAGATGAGTTCGATAAAATAAGGGGGTGATGGTATAAATCAACTAATAGAGGAAAATATTAACTACTGAAGAATGTTAAGCTTGGGATAACCCTCTTGCTCTAGCGTGCAGACAATGATATTCACACCTATTAAAAGTCTAATAATAATATGTTAACTTGCTGGTATTTAAACATTGACTGAGATAACAATTATGGAAAGAAAATATGCATGCAATAAAGATAAGTGCAAGAAAAATAGTCTCCTTATCTCTACCATCAATCACATCTTAACACAACGATTCTCTTTTCATCATTTAGAAAAAAAGAATTGTTTGAAGTATTGAATAGATAGCTTATCAATAGATTCAGAAATTTTACTCGTTACAACATCAACTATTGAATTCAAATATGGAAGTAGTTCCTCCTCAATCCAATCACATAAAACCTTTGATGAAAATAAAATTTGTCTTTGGTTCTAAACATAACTTATTAATTAAAGTTGCTCAGAAATAATTCTTTACAATTCTCAAAAAGAGGGTCTTTACCAAAACCATCAACCTTTCCCAAAAGGTTGATCCCCATATTTATAAAGAATCACTAACTTAAAATAGCTACTAAAAGTTTGTGTTAAGTAAAAAAAAAAGAATAACGCATGGCGCTTGATCTCTTTATTATTTTGAGATCGTCTAGTGGTTCTAATAGAGTGGATGATTATTCTCGTACTCTGACCACTTGACGAAGAGATCCTCGCATGTGTTAGCATACGAGAATCTATGTTGGTCCATCGGGGATGAAAGGGTTTCCTTTATCTCTATTGTTCGTTCTCTATATCTGGTCATCTTGGCACTTAAACATTGCAGTACCACATGAGCCTTGATCAGGTGTTCCATAAACTTCTTTACCTGACCTGGTGTCATGCTCACCACCTGTGTGATCTCCACTTCCCATGATAAGTAATGTTCAGCATGTCATTTGACTATGTCATACAAATCGACAGAGTATTCAGGTGAGTCGAACTTTGGAAGGTCAATGTCTTTCATCTCCTGATTGATCTTCTCCCAACTTTTCTCATACTCGGCCCACCTTTCATGTATATTTTGTTGAGGTTCATGGGCCATACTTACCCAGTATTTGGTTGCATTCTTGATTCGGGAGATGTTGTTATCCATCAGCACTCAGATTCCATTCTCCTCATTGTCTCGACCCTTCTATACTGCACTGATATAATTGATTCGTTCCACATCCTGGTATGACTTCTCATACCATCTCTCCATGTATTTACAGTTTGTCAGCACTATGAGAGTGTCTTATTGAAAATCGGCTACACATGCAGTGAAGAGATGTCTTTCTCTCATTATTTGTGCGTACGCTTCTCAGAATTCACTCTTCAGGAAAACTGTTTCTTGTGTTGAGTCCTAGTAATATTTCGCCAGATGGCACAGATGGTCCAACTCCTTCTTTGCAGAGGCCAATTCCTTTTCATCCCATTTTTCTTGATCCAGTGTGGCATCAGTTATATCCATCCCCACACTGATTAGCTCAGTTGTCTTCGCATTTTATATGATGAGAAGATTTTCTTCTTGTGGTGATAAGAAGCATGTTATCCAGTGTGAGCCTCCTTTTATTGGTTGCCCTTCTCATTATAGATTTCCTCTTTTTGTCATAAGAAATCATCTATATATCAACAGCCTCATCCACGAGCTCAGGGATATATTGGTCTCCCCAGGTCAGAGTGTTGACCAGGCTTCCTTCCGTATATATTTTTTCTAGGACTAACACTTGTACTTGTTTGACAGGGGAAACTTTTGTATGTTCTAGTGACTTGACCTCCTGTTGGTGGAGTGTTGGACTTAGATGGGGAAATGGTCCCGGGATCAACACTAACTTGGTGATCATTTGTCGTAGTGTTGATCTCTAGTTGCTACAGTTCTTTTTCTTGTTCACCAGAGCTTATCTCATCCTTGGAGTTGTCTTTTGGATTCCCCGATAGGTCAAGAAATACAGTGTCTAGGTTACTCTTAGCCTCATGGTCACCCTTCAAAGGGTTTAGAATAAAATCATCGGGAGTTGGAGTAGATGTTCCCCCCGGTTCTTTCTCCTCTGTGATTGGTAATGGAGTTATAAGCGATACATTTGAGCTCTCTTCATCATCATAGATGGTAATCAGATAAAAAAGGATGTTAGGCACACCTGTTTCACCTGATGTTCTTGGAATCTCATGTTGGGCTGGAATAGTCACCAGTGATCTGGCTTGTGGTGACGGAACTCTGGGGTTTTCTAGATCGGTGGTTCCCTCCAGTGGGGTTGATTTTGATCCATTTAGCTCTGTTTCTATGTTGATTGGGTCGACTGGGGTGATCCTTATAGGTTCTAAAAATTGGGGATCATTTTCTAACCTATGGATGACTCTTTGGGATTCTTCTAACAATAATATCCATGGATCATATGACATATACCAATGGACAAAGGATGGAATGCTATCCACTGATGGATTGAATCATTGGTTGTAGAGTTCTTTCTTTAGCCGGTTTGGCTTAATGGTAAAGCGTGTGTCTTGTAAACACAAAATTGGAGTTCGATTCTATAAATTGGCATGTTTCACGACGTTTATTTATTACAGGCAGGATATCGCCGATTGTTGGTGGAGGCCACGGATTTGGACGGGATGGTGGCTTTACACCTATATCTGCACGTGCATGTTCACCTGTTACCTTTTACTTACTACCTCTTCACCTCCTATGTGCCTTTGTGGCTTCTACTGCTCTGTTTTATTCCCTAACTCTGAGAGCTTCTTGACCCATCTGTTCTATAATTTCAACTTGCTCATCCATACTAAGCGCTTTAAACCTAGTCATATTTGGGTTATCTTTTCTCTATAGCACCTCCTCCTAGTCATGAGCACATTCTGTAAATATTTCGTCTTCAAACTTACCACGTGTGTATGGCCAGCAGGAGGAGACTTTTGATGCATGTTGAATTACTAGGCCTCTAGGGTCATGTTTGCAAAATCTTCCTGTGGGGAATCTGTATTCCAGCTAGCTCAAACCCTCTTTTTTATCTTGCATAGTATCCTTCACCATGTAAAACCCCATATGGAAACCATATGGTATGAACGCTCGCTTCTTGTCTTTAACCATAGTGGCATTATATCCCTACAAGATGGTTTGGTAACAGATTTCTCCCATGATGAGTCGGTATGGGACGTGAACAGGGAGTAAATGTGGTGCGTCATTTTCCCTAAACACCCTAATATAAGTCATGGTTTCCTCTAAGTACCAACGACCTACTTTTGAGATCATTTTCTTGACGGTTGTCAAAAGTCTTGGGCATTCTTTCTTAAAAATAATAAAATAGACCCTAGCTATAAATTCATCACAGATGAGAGAATAGAATTTTTTGTACCTCTTTTCCAACAGAATGTTGAAGTAGACATGTACAGGTAGCTCGGTGACATGCTATCTCATATTCATGACTGCAAAGATGTTCCTTGTTCAGATTATGTCTAGTAGGTATGATTTCATGTGAAAAATAGGAGTTTCTCCATCCTTTGGTGTCTGGGCCTGCAATATATTGGTGCTAAATTGTTTTGAAATGATCGCTCCCCAGATGAACCTTCTCCCGGATATAGCCACAGTGTATACCAAGGGAATCCATTCCTCTAAAAACTTGGTGAAATCCTTCTTCTCGTACAATTGGAAAATTACATTCATTAAATAAATGTATGTCTCTCTTAGGTTTGTTGTTCCATACCGGTCATTACTCCGGTTTGGGAATTTTTTGTCTTCCTTCCACCATGAGGCCATCAATATGCTGGTGTCATGTAACTCATAGAATTTCACTACAAAATCAATGTTTAACCTCTCCTCCAGGTTCGTGAGCTTGTAGTATTTATGGACCTCCATCGGGAGAAAAACACCGACGCATCTACCATTCTCATCATTGACCAGACACTTCATTGCATCTGTATGGTCAATTATCCACCCCAAGGTCTCAATACAGGGCAAGACTGGGGTTCGACAGGATACCATATGTAGGCATGACCGTCAGATGTTCAGAAAAACCTGGTCATCGAGCATCCTTACATCTGGGTCATTGTGGGGGACAAATTCTTGGTAATCTTCCCAGTTAATCCTGTTGAATAAATCTCCCCATTGCGGGAGCATTATCTTTGACCCGGTGCTCAACTTTGTGTCTCCAAATGCAGGAGGCTGGGAAAATTCCTTCTTAGTATATGTTCTGATGACCAGCTCCACTTTAGTAGCAAACTCCAACTACCTCACAGCATCAGGAGAAGATCCTTCAACAACCTCTACTTCTTTCAATTTTTGTTCCCTTGGCGAGAGTTTGGTCATTGGCTTCCTTGGAGGCATTTTCCTGCAGAAAGAGAAGACATAGACACCGTCTTGTAGAGATGATACTAATATATAAATAAAATGTGACTGTTGAAATGATAAAATCAATACATACCTCTTCTTCTCACTAGCTTAACTTGGTTTTGAAATTCTCAAAATCGAGAGAAACTCTTGAGACGCTCTTTTCGCTTCTTTGACTTCTGTGTGAATGAGAAACTTGTGTACATAATGTGTGGGTTTGAAACTGTCTTAGTAATTTAAACACGGATAGTACTTACATTTTTGCATTAGTTCTTCAATTCAGGGCATAAATGTGGTTTTACACAATCTGTCACCAAGATCCACATTATGCTTGGGATTAAATGCAGTCGTAGGTTGGCGACAAAGGATTGGGCTACATTGTGGTTCATTGAAAATTTCAAATTCCCATTATTCGTTTGGTGCATAGGGAAACAATGTATGAAGAGTGAAACATTAATTGGCCTATTAAATGACATAATCCGATCTTATTTTGTGATGAAAACGTCCCATCATTATGCTAATTCAAATGAGTGGATCGGGGGTTGGCGTGTTTCTTAGAAAATGTTTGTTGATATTCCTTGGAAAAATCTTCGATGTTGATCCATCTGGCCATACAACGTTGATGTGTAAATGTTGACTTGGAAGTACGACTAGGACACGGGGAAATCTAAGGTGACTTAGGATGAAACTAGGCCATATGGAATGCCTACGTGGAAAAGACACATGGTGTTTGAATTTGGCTCCTCCGCCTAAGATTTTATTCAGAATCGGGGATTTTCGTTAGATATGTGCTTTGAAAAATAGGTCATATCCCATCAATGCCGAAGAAGTATCAAGGATTAATGATCGGCGATATGTTTAAACAAGTGTTCCCGAATTACCATCCTTGAATCTAGTCAATGTTGAAAATGTATCGGTGATCGACGATACGTTAATGAAAACATTTCCACAATTTAAAACTTTGGGATTTCAGCGACTCCGAACAATGCATCAAAAATAGGTTATGGGAGGTTCATTATGGGCCATGTCAGTGTTTTTCCCTTTCATATTTCGTCGACATAGATGGGATATCGACGATTTTCTGAAAACTTCTTCGTGAACATAGTTAGCAATTGGTGCACTCCTCCTTCATTTTTTCCTGATGTCGATGATACATCGGCGATCGGAGATTATTGTTGCTACATGGTCATTTTACTGCTCAAATTTCACCGATGCCCAAAATAGGTGCGTGGGTCACAATTTTATCTATGAATTCTTAGTTAAAATGCCGAGTTCCTTTTAGAGAAAAAAGTTTCAATTCAATAGGTCCAAATAAATTCGAATGTGATATGTGATGAGACATGGAAACAAAAATTAATGGTCCCTACACAATGGACTCAATTCATAAAGAAGAAAACAAAACAAAACAAGTGGTACCCAAAAGAGAAAAAAATTCAAAAATCTTTTAGGGTGTGTTGAGCGTTCAACAGATACCACCAAGTACAAGTGAAAGAAGAAAACACCTAAAAATCCCCTTTCAATATGAGTCAAGGTATCTATGATTGGTTTTTAATGCCTTTTGGTTTATGTAATGCACCAACTACATTTATGTGTTTGATGAATGATGTATTGTATCCCTTTCAAGATTCATTTGTAATAGTGCACTTAGATAATATATTGATCCCAACTATGGTTGCCTTCAAGCTCCAGCATTCCACCCTCTTGTTTTCCTAAAACGTACATGTAAAAAATACCTACAATACCCATTCGAATTTCCCTTTTACAATTGCATTTTGAATCTCACATTCCCTGTTAAGAACCAAATATCAATATAGCATAGAAAAACCTCAGAAAAAGTACTCAACGCCTTGAAAAAGAGATAATTTCAGATAATAAGCCTCTTCGAGGGGGCAACCTCCTTTTACCCCACTTAAATGTTCAAGTACAAGA
>ML776887.1:693090-722344 GCA_009831015.1 Picea engelmannii
AGGTATTTCTCTGATATTTCTTCTCTGCAATGCCACAGGTCTGATCAAAATTGGATGTGCCAAGTGGAATTTACGGTAACTTCCTCACAACTTGCCGATTTTTGGCCTTTCCAGGAGATCTCACTTGTATAGCATGCCCCGCAAAAAATAATTGATATCAAATTCTAAACCTCTCACCCAAAATACTACAGACTGTCCATGATCCAATGAAACCAGTCCCACTCAATTTGGATACTCTAGCAAGAAGTTATGATTGTTTTACCGGGAACACCTTCTTGAGACTAGTCAATAGGACTAGTCAGATACCCTATCTTACACAAGGTGTATATACAAATTTAAGATGACCCAGAAGATGAACGTTTTACCAAAGATAAATTACTAATTTTTGTAAATGTCCTCCAGATTTCATGGTCTGAAACATTACATAAAATTGTTTATAGCGAAAATTCTGCAATGACTCATTTCAGGATGATTCCATAACCCTATCTTGTATAGGTTGTATCTATGAAAGTATAAGGCCTCAGGAGCTGAATTTTGAACCCAACGTACCTTGATCCGTATACTAAATATCCTCCAAGCCGTTCCTTCTGAAACGTTGTAGAAAAAAAATTATATCAAAAATTCCATGGTATCTCAGATGTAGCAGCGAAACCCCAAGACCTTGAGCTCTGATACCATATGTTAAGAACCAAATATCAATATAGCATAGAAAAACCTCAGAAAAAGTACTCAACGCTTTGAAAAAGATATAATTTCAGATAATAAGCCTCTTCAAGGGGGAAACCTCCTTTTACCCCACTTAAATGTTCAAGTACAAGATGATTCAAAATGAAAATGTCTCCTTGGTATATATAGGAGACTAGGATGTATAATTACAACTAATGGCCTAAAGCCAACATAAATAAAATAACATTACTAATATAATATGCCCCAATTAAGGGATAATGATAAAATATTAGGGCTTAACATTCCCTAATGTTGACTATACTCATCCCCATTCTCTCAATAACTATGTGAAGTTACTTTCACATTAACCCTCTTACATGTATTCAATGACTAGGGCTCAAATACTCTCAAAAGGAAATTAGAAGGTTCATACACAACATTAAGTTTATAAAGTGGGTTGGGATTAATACGCATGAATAATTCCCCCTTGGACCCCTTGGACCCCACCTCTCTTATGGAAACGTATCCCCACATTACTTCATCTATTTCCATTTGTAGTCGGTGTTACATTTATTTTATTATTATGATATACAATGTTCACATATTACATAGTCGATCATACGGCCATCCATCTTATTTACATTATACATCACTAAATTGAGAATTAAAAATGGGGATCTTACATTCCCCTTCTCTTAGCACCAGAAGTTGCCTTCAGATTGCAGAAAAGGCAAGCCCAGTACCCATCAGAGCTTTTATGTCACATGTTGGTTTTAAAGAGGTAAAATGGGTGCAAACTTAGAATCTGAATGATGTTCAACACATGACTTGACAGGAAATGCACAAGGAAGTGAGGGCCACATTAACTTCAGTCAGTAAATTTGAGTTAAAGCGAGAGCAGAGGGAAGACTTACTGAGAGAGGTGAATGAGACTGTCATGGGCATCCATCCTTCCAACAACTCGGAGATGAAAAACTTGAACTTGAGAGAAATCTAGAGCTCAGGTTTCAGACACTGAAATGTGTTGCGAGCAACACAGTCACAGCAACAGAATGATCAAACCTCCATCATCATGTCGCTGCGACGGCTCGACTAGATCCTCCATGCCCGAGCCATCCAGTGTGAGAGGGAAAATACAACACATGGAAATGAATGAAACCGATCATGATACTGCCATGATCAAACCTGCATCATAACAACATAACAATCCTCAGTTGGATGCTCCATACCTGAGTGTTTCAAACAATTTTTACAAACAAAATGGAAAGAAACAGGAAACTGAATTCTATTAATATGAAAGTCTCAAATCGGTTACATAGCCAGAGAACAACTTTGGCATCACAAGAATTACAAAATTGGGAGCTATGCTCAACCCAAAGACCTTGAATAATACTCAAAACTACACATATATACTCAAAATAATTTTCCATCCTTAGTAGAGGCATTCTCGAGCTTCCATGGTGTTGTGTCGTCTAAGTCAGACTGCACCTGTAATCACTTCTATGCATGCCTTCCTTTGTCATACATGATCTAAGCTCTGTGAGTCCCTCCGAGCTCTTCTTTGTTGGACTGTGCACGCAATCTGTTCGTGCATGTGATCTCAGACTGCCTGCTGACAGTCTACTTGCACGGTCAGACTGTTCTAATTTTTCATTCATGGGGGAGACGAGCTCCAACCACCTCCCCTCTCCATAACCGCTTCATCTGGATCAGGACGGCCCGAGTCAAACTTGGTACCTGGGAGATGTGGTGGCCTCTCCTTGGCCATCTACTGCATCATTGGACCTCTGCAGAGGGACCCGGATGGAAGATGTCGATGGATCTGAGAAGGCCGAGGTGATGGGCGTGGCTGGCAGGAGACTGGGTATGCATGGGTGATGAGGTGTAAAGGTGTGGGGCAACGCAATGCAGGGAGAGGATGTGGAGGAAAAGGGGAGGCTGCGGTGGTGTGTGATTGGTTGAGGGGGGATAAGACGACATGACATAGGTGACATGGAGGGGAGGTGGAGGACACATGTCATGAGGTGATAAGGGGGAGAGGGAATGAGCAATGTGAAAGACAGAGAAGGGAGGATGAGTGGGAGACAGGTGTTGGGAAAGTGGGAAGCTGTAAAGGTGAGAAGTAAGCGGTATACTCGAAGGGGGGGGGTGTGGTAAGTGGGAAAGTTTGGGGGGGAGGGGGGTCTGAGTTCATGAGAGGGTGCCACGTTAGTGAGAGGCCTGCGCAAGGAAACCGCTTACTCGAACCCCCCCACCCTCATTAAAGGAAGAATTCTTAGGGGGTCCAAATTGGGATGAGAACCGTAGATCTGAGTGCACCCAGATCGACTACTTAGATTTGTGCACCACATTAAAATTTCATGCCAAACCATCACATCGTCCCCGATGGACTTAGGATAAATGCCATTTGTGGGTTTTTAGCCCCTTTTTCTCGCATTTTGTCACCTAGAGGACAAAACCAAGGAAAACACCCCCCCTACAAGGATATGTGATAACATTAGGCTCCATGGGGGATAGAGTCCTCCCTGCGAGGCTCTAATATCTCCTTTGTAGTTCTAGTCTCCTTCTACATTGGCCTATGAAGTCAAGCTCAGAACACCCTGTTGAGGGAATACATGCCGATAAATAAAATGAGAAATAAACACACAGGGGCTCCAACAGAAGCTTATTTATGTACAGTCCTAAACTAATTGATTTTGACATGGTGCTAGGTGAAATCAAATTTCCACCATAGCCATTCAAGTAACTTCCTGACTGGAAGCTCTTTTACTCTGTCAGTGATGAATAACAGATTGTGCAATCATGCCAATAGAATGATTACATCCTTCATATTTCCTCCATATGGAAATGGTGGGATCATATCTGGAGGCTTCAAAACATGAAGGAAATACAATTCCATGTATTCCTCCACGGGATCATAGGACAAGAGGCAAATTCCAGAAAATTTATAGCAGGCATCCCTCTCTGCTACACAGTTTCTTACACAGAGATGAGTATCTCTGGTAAGCACAGGTGGATGAGAAGTTGATGCAGGCTAACTGATCCCAGGTGATGGTTTCTCACTGATAGGTTATGGACATGAGATAAACTTCCCCTTCTGTTGCTCCTTTTCTTCTTCATGGCTCTCCCAAGGGTCGGAGTCATAATCATCATAAAAAGGACCCATGGGAAAGTTCTTCTCTTCATCATCTTCACTGGTATATTCATCAAAGCTGGGATTATCTTGGTCAGTATATGCAACAAATTCTTCCTCGCAAGTAGGGCTGCTCAAAACATTTGATCCAAGGACAGATATATCTTCCACATTTTCCTCATGATAAAAACAAACAACATTTTCCTCAATCCCATATCTAGGATAAATATCTACTGTGGAAACCATTTGCTCATAGACATCAGAATTTTCGAAAGAGACATGTTGGTTTTCATGAACATCTAAAAGAACAGATACATCTGAAATGATGCCATATGTTTCTACGCTACAGCCATCATAATGAATATCATCCAACACCTTTATACCTTCATAGAAAATTCTTTCCTCCACAGTAAAAACTCCATCACAAATATGGTTTTCATGGCTAGCAGAATCTTCATGAAACAAGGAAAACTCATCACAACAATTTTCATAAAGACACTCAGCTGGAAAAATATTTTTTACAAAAAAAATTGAAAGCTGCATGAAAACTATGCAAAGAGTCGATGTTTGCAACAGGAAGAGATCGACACCAATCAGGAGCATCTCCTTTCAATGAATATCTAAAAATCTTGATTTGAACATCTTCATGCACGATATGAAGCTAATGAATAAAATTGTGAAAAAGGAGCAAGTGTTCAGTTGGTACCTCCCCCTCCTTTCCTTGAAACTCGGGAAGGATACATTCCCATTCCTCTCTATTAGGTAGTGGATTAGGGGAACCAACCATATTTGAAAAATCATAGAAAGAAAACCTTTGAGACAAGATTTTGTCCATTTCGAACCAGTGGAGTCGCCAATTGATCCTTCAACCATGGATCCGTCGGGTGAATGATGTGCAGAGTGAGTGTGTCTGGTATTTGTTCACCATCAAATACCAAATCTGATCATTTTGTTCTCCCGAGGGCTACCGGGTGTAGCCAGAATAAGCCACATTGAAATAGTGGATTTGAGACAGTGGAGTCACCTCAGTGGAATCGCCAGGTGCACAGTTGCAATCTTGAATGGTTCTGATGTATGATGTACCTTCAGAATTAGAAGCTTTGTCGTTCAATCCCAGGGAATATTCAATTCATCCATGAAAACAGTGCCATAAATGTTAGCACCATAAGTTGCATTCAGATTGCAGAAAAAGAAAGCCTATTACCCATCAGAGATTTTATGTCACATGTTGGTTTTAAAGAGGTCAAATGGGTGAAAACTCAAAATCTGAATGATGTTCAACACAGGACTGGATAGGAAATGCATAGGGAAGTGAGGGCTACATTAACTTCAGTCAGGAAATTTGAGTTAAAGTGAGAGCAGAGGGAAGACTTACTAAGAGAGGTGAACGAGACTGCTATGGGAATCCATCCTTCCAGCAAATCGAAGATGAAAAACTCAAACTCGATAGAAATATGGAGCTCAGGTTTCAGACACTAAAATGTGTTGCAAGAAACACAGTCACAACAACAGAATGGTCAAACCTCCATCATCCTGCCGCTGCGATGGCTCGACTGGATCCTTCATGCTCGATCCATCCAGTGTGAAGGGGAAAACACAACACATGGAAATGAATGAAACCGATCATGATACCGCCATGATCAAACCTACATCATAACAACATAACAATCCTCAGCTGGATCCTCCATACTCGAGTGTTTCAAACAATTTTTACAAACAAAATGGAAAGAAACAGGAAATTGACTTCTATTAATATGAAAGTCTCAAATCGATTAAATAACCAGAAAACAGCTCTGGCATCACAATAATTACAAAATTGGGAGCTCTTCTCAACCCAAAGACCTTGAATAATACTCAAAACTACACATATATACTCAAAATAATTTTCCATCCTCAGTAGAGGCGTGCTCGAGCTTCCATGACGTTGTGTCGTCTCATTCAGACTGCATCTGCAGTGTCTTCTGTACACGCCTTCCTCTGTCAGATGTGATCTAATATCTGCCAATCCCTCTGATCTCTTCTTTTTCAGACTGTGCACGCAGTCTCTTCGTGCATGCCCTCTCTATGAATCACTTAGAACCTTTTATTGAATCATAATTTGGTTCCAAGTTACTTACATGATTATAAATTAGATTCTTTCACCTAATTCTTTGTGTTGAACATCCCTCAATTCTTCTGAAAAACTTTGAATTGCAATGGATTTTCTTGCTTGACTTTCTTTTTCTACTAAGCTCCTAAATTTATTTTGGTATAATTATGGTGGGGGTTCTTGAGAGGGGGAACAATCACAATTACAAAAAGGAACATAGCAATGATTGAATATTTTATGAGGTCTAAAGGGAAGCCACCACATGCATGTTTTTGTGACTGATATAGGATTGTTTAAAGGTTTGTTCATTGTCACTAACAATTCTGATTTCTCTACTAAGTTTAAGGTTTGATTTAGAACATATTCCAGGCTCTTTTAATGTTGTTGTTTGGAAGGTTAGATTAGGAAACGTTTGTTGTCCATTCACTTCTTCTTACAACCAATAAAACATGAAATACACCTCTAGAACTTTTGCACTTACATGTTGATATTGAAATATGAAAACCACAAGAATTTAACACATGTATTTTTTGGTCAACATGACCCTAGAAAAACCCCCATAGGGAAAACCAGTGAAGAGTAAATATAATATGGAGCTTGAAGAAAAAATATCACAACAGAGATAAGAATTTTTCTACAACCAAACTTATCTCAAATTTAGCAGCAAAATACTCCTTGAAATCTAAGCCAACTTTGCCTTGAAGTTTGTACCCTCTTCTCCTTGGAAATCATGCCCTTATTGTAGCTTCAAGTGCACCCTCTTGTGCACCATATTTAACAACAATAAGTGCACCTTGATTCCAAGGGAAATCATGCCCTTCTTTCTTGAGCTAGTGTGCCCTCTTCCTTGTGCACCCTCCTTCATGCAAGTGCACCCTCCTTGAGTTATGCGCCCTCTTCTCAAGTGCGCTCCTCTTTCCTTCATCTCAAAATCCTTCTTCTCCTCTTCTCCTCACTCTCACAAGTGAACATTTATCCCCCTCTTCCCTCATACTTTTGTTTAGTCTCCTCATTAGGGTAACCTAGGAATCAATGGCTAGGATTAGATTTTAGCCAACCAAGATCAAGGGTGGAGATAGGATCTCCTCCTTTAATTAAGTTCCCTAAGTCACTTTATGTTAATAAATTCACTTTATGATTAATGAGCTCATAAAGTCACTTTGACTTTATAACATAAAGTCAAGTGAGGGATGGGTACTTTCCCCCCTTCATTGTTAGGCAAATCAATAACACTAGGGGGGCACTTCCCAAGATACCAAAACTTAACAATGATATGTACACAATTAGAAAGCAATGCAAATGGTGATGATTTTGACTCCATGGGAGTTGAGGTAATTTTAAATGGAAGTATTTGATAGAATTGGAGGCACAAATGAGGCTTTATGGATCGGACATTGAATTCAATATGAGTCGACGCTTTGAATTTAAATGAAAAGAGGTGGGAAATTTGGTGGAAGATGTGTTGATATTGTCGAATTATTTCAGAAAAATAGCAGCAACAACAAAATATATGAAGAATACTTGACTAACTTCGTGCTCCAAATTCATATAAAAAGTACACACCAAAATTGGCATGGATATCGGGCATGAAACTCTCTCCTACTGATTTTTATATATAGACCATGAATAATCATGGGCACTACACATTTAGTATTAGACAACCTCATTGTTTCTAGGCCTTTCAAAAGGTGTTGTCTAAGAATTCTACGTCTTGTCCCTTTTCGCCGGAATCTAGTGGCATAATGAAATCCCTTTTTATGTTGTCTAAATTGTATTTTTGAATGTATAAATGGATTCAACATAATGAAAAACCTCTAGGAAACTCATATTATATAAACTTAACCACTCAAATTTGTAAATCCAACAATTTCTCATCAGATTCCAAAATATATATCGTTTAGACTACATCCTTTCAAAATGGACATGTCATTTAATTACTTATGTGGATCCTATGTGTGTGGTTTTTGGGTTCATTTTTAGCTACACTTGATTAAGATTTAATCCCTTTCTCATTAAATAACATACACCACCTTATAAAGTTGATGAAAACATTCATGTAATTACGTGTTTCTGGGAAAGGAAAGAATAGAGCCAACTCACCCTTCCTTGCCTTTTGGAAACCCCAATTTTTTTCCCACATGAGTTGTGTCGTTGACTCTTCGATTTTGTTGGTCGGGTGCACATCTTGCAAAATAACATTACCTCGTCTTTGCGCGCACTTCTTTCTTTTCTTCACGTTTCCTCATATGGTTGCCCATCTTGCCAACTCGCTTTGCCTAGCCTTTCTCCCCCCCTATTTACCAACTCTGCCTGCCTTGCATTTGGACTCCCTTCATTGATGTGGGCTCTCCCTCTTGCCATGCCTCAAGGTGCCTATATTTTCAACTCGCCTTGGTGTGTCGTAGCGAAACCCCATGTTTGTGTTGGCTTTGGGAAACCCCAAGTTTCTTCCCAAATGTGAGTTGTGTCATTGGCTCCTCAGTTTTGTTGGTTGGGCACTCCTCTTGCTTATTCGGCTTGCCTTTGGGTGAACCTCTTGCCAACTTTCCTTGCGTTGCCTCTGGAAACCCCAAGTTTGCCTTGCATTTGGGAAACCCCAAGGATTTTTCCCACCGCACCTGTGTCGCTGTCTCTTTCGATTTTGTTGTTTGGGCACTCCTCTTGCCAACACGGCTTGCCTTTGGGAACTCCTCTTGCGAACTTTATGCAACAATAAAACTTATGCAACTATGCAAATATATGCATGTTTATGCAACTATGGAACTTATGCAAGTTATGCAACTTTATGCAACTATGCAACTTTATGCAACTATGCAACTTTATGCAACTTTATGCAAGTTATGCAACTTTATGCAACTATGCAACTTATGCAACTTTATGCAACTTTATGCAACATGCAACTTTATGCAACAATGCAACTTATGCAACTATGCAACTATATGCAACTTATGCAACTATATGCAACTTATGCAACTATGCAACTATATGCAACTATATGTGAGTTTATGCAACAATTCAACTTATACAACTATATACAACTATATGCAACTATGCAACTATGCAACTATATGAAACTATGTGCAACTATATGCAACTATATGCAATTGTGAAACTATATGCAACTTATGAAACTATAAAAGAGAAGACTCACACCCCAAAGCATACCAAGATAACAATAATGGGATGCCAAGTATGATATGAATCAAGTAAACAAAGACTCCAATAAGTCTGTTACATACAATAGAATAAAGTATATTCTCCAAGCAAAACATGGGTTCCCTAAATATTTGCTCACTAACTTATCTTCTCATTTTTTCGAGTGTTGGTACCACAAACTTATATTCGCACGATAACTTATCTTCTTGTTTTAATGAGTGTAGGTACCACCAAATAGGTATCTGTCGGATCTATATTCCTTGAGTGATGATCAAGATATACTAAGAGAGGTTGAAAGTGAGACCTTTTGTACTAGATCTACCGGTTCTAGATCAACTAGATCTAAAAAGGTAAGGAAGAGATTTTGTATACGCATGCAATTTTTTATTGCCAATGGAGGGTCATGTAATTATGATGTTGAGAGAATAGGTGACATTGATTTTCCCTTGAGGTATAGACATCTAGTGCAATGATGGGAACCTAAGGAGCTACCTGAAGTGGACACAGATTTATTCATCGGTAGGAGGATGTATCGCATTACTCCTTCGTCCTTACATGGATTGGGGTTGTTTTCCATGGATGGAATAAAGGTCATCTATGGAACTGTAACTAAATTGATGGAGTATGTTAGACCATTATACAAATACAATCATTGGTTGATGTTGGTTTGATATACGTGAAGTATGCAAAGATACGGAGTTGCTGCAAATTATATACAACTAGTAGATAACAATCAAAATAAAGGGGCAACTATGTATATTGATGGAAGGTCAAAAGCTACTAAAAACATTGTGGGATTTATAAATAGTACACGACCAGTGGCAACAACTAAGAGAATAAATTGCATATTTGAGGGACACAAAGGAAATCGTATATTTGTGTGTGCAACAAAAGCAATAGTTCCAAGTGAAGAGTTGTTGATCGATTACAACTTAAATCGAATATATGGAGGGGGTGTGGCTATGGGGGTAAATATCTTACATACCATTCAACTCAACCTTTGATCAATCATTGTTATAATTTATCGCTGCAATATTTCAATTTTTTACTGCATATATTTCATTTTTCATTATTTATTTTCTGATATTACTGCAATATTTCATTTTTCATTATTTATTTTCTAATATTACTGCAATATTTCATTTTTTTAATGTTACAATTACTTTCATAACTCTTGTTGATTAATTTATTGTGTCAACATCTATCCAGGGTGACCGTGAGAAATCACACGCTACATCTGTCCAGGGTGACCGTGGAAATGCACCCATTGTGCCTTAGCAGGTAAATGTTAAATATAGTAACAACTTATGACTACAACAACTAAATTTCTGAAATTTCATTATTTATTTTATGATATTACTGCAATATTTCATTTTTTTAATGTTATAGGTGAATTTCATAACTTTTGTTGATTGATTTATTGTGTCAACTTCTGTCTAGGGTGACCATGGAAAATCACCCGCTACATATGTCATGGGTGACCGTGGAAATGCACCCACTATGCCTCAGCAGGTAAATGTTAAATATAGTAACAACTTATGACTACAACAACTAAACTTCTAAAATTTCATTATTTATTTTCTGATATTACTGCAGTATTTCATTTTTTAATGTTACAAGTGAATTTCATAACTTTTGATGATTGATTTATTGTGTCAACTTCTGTCCAGGATGACCATGGAAAATCACCGGCTACATCTGTCCAGGGTGACTGTGGAAATGAACTCACTATGCATCGGCAGGTAAATGTTAAATATAGTAATAAATTATGACTACAACAACTAAATTTCTGAAATTTCATTATTCTTTTTTTATGATATTACTGCAATATTTCATTTTTTAATGTTACAGGTGAATTTCATAACTTTTGTTGATTGATTTATTGTGTCAACTTCTGTCCAGGGTGACCGTGGAAAATCACCCGCTACATCTGTCTAGGGTGACTGTGGAAAGGCACCCATTGTGCCTCGGCAGGTAAATGTTAAATACAGTAATAACTTATGACTACAATAACTAAATTTCTCAATTGTTAAAGTTCATCTCATTAATTTTATTCATCGACGTATTGTGGCATGGTCAACGTGGGAAGGCACCCATTGAGGATCTTGATGAGGATGAAATATTTTATTCCACTGACCCAATAGCAACTGTCGTGAAGGCCTTGAAGAAGGAAAACATAGAATATCTAGGTTTGTTTCGCAAAATACCCCTGACATAAGAGGACAGGGAAAGAATTGCAGAGTACAAAATCTAATAATTGATTTTGGGGTAAGTTGCATCTTCACATATTTTTATTAGCTATGACAATTTCATATCCATTTTTTTGTTTTATATTTTTTATAAGATCTGATAAAGTAATTTTTTTCGTTTGTAGGAGTTTTTAAACCCCGTGGCTCGGGAACCTGTCGATCCTGCAACTGCTATAGGTAGCAATGATGATCCAATGAAAAAAAAAAGTCGACATAGAAAAGAACAAGTGAGGCTTTTTTAAACTCCTAAGGTTCCCCTCGAATCCATTGATGAGAACAATGATGTTGACCAGCATGAAACGTCCGAGCATGATGAGTCGGATCCTGGGAGTCCACATGACTCTAGAGAGGAACATACTATAGATGGAGAGGAAGTTATTCTACATGGAGAAGAACGAATTAAAAGCACTGGATCACTAGATCTCACCTTTCTGGTGGATGACGCATGTGTTCCAATCAAGATTCATAAGATTGCAGGTATTTGTTAATTAATTGATTCATTTTTATCATGAAATTGAAATGGACATTTGTTGAGATTATTATAAATTAATGGATAACACGTTTCTGCAGGAAACAATATTTTCTATAGAATCTTGAATGGCAAAGCCTTAGAGTTTTTTGGCCCCACCATTCGCACACAATGTAATGGTCAAGATAGAAAAAAGAAAGATGAATTGATATACCACATGGTAAACTTGTTTGGCAATACATTCAACAAGAAAGTGGTTACAAAGTTAGCCGACGAGAATTTAAAATATACCAGGGCCCAATATAGGGAGAAATTGCAATTAGACCTCAAGCATGAGCGCCCTCCCATGGTTTCGGAGAAAGAGTGGAAGGCCATGATAGAGGATGCAAAGGAGAAATTGTTTAAAAAACAAGGAATACATCCACGAGTTGGTCAAGCAAGGTACAACACATGTCATATTATTAGTGAAATATTCTCATTTATGTTATTCTTTCTTGTTTTAAGTAACAATTCCGATATCTAATGTTTTCCAAAAATTCCATATATAGGCTACCTCACACCTCCAAAGAAACCAAGGCTAGAATGGAAAAGCACGAGCAACATAAACTAGGCCAGGGTGGCTATGGAAAACTAAAAGCCTGAATCGTAAGAATTAAATGATTAATTGTGGTTAATATTTATTTAATAGTAGCAAACAAATATATGTTTTTGTTATTGGTAATTTTAATGATGTTATGCATTGCAGTTAAATATGTTCGACATTGCTGCCACCGAGGAGGGCCTAAAGCTTGGTTACAAGCATGATTTTTAAAGTGTGATTGAATATAGGAAAAGCTTGGGGCAGACTCCAATCTCCCCAACCACGCAGGTAAATAAATGAATAAGGAAACCGCAGTAGCATGCTTGTAAAATCTATTCATATTTTATTATATCACCCTTAACTAAGTATTTGTGTTTTTTTTCAAGCAACAATACAACCACAACAGTGAATCTAGTGGTATTTAGCAGACACCATGTCATACAAGGGTGCACATGTCCAATGATAGTGGGGAGCAGAGTACCCATTCAGATATGTATGCTTCAGAATTAGAAATATTTACTGTGATTGTAGATATTTATTTCCTGACTTATATATTATCTTATTTAAATGGAAGAGCATGTAGCTCAAGAGGGTGAACTGCGAGAGGAAGCAAGTGGACAAGAAATTAACGCACCAACTGTCACAGCTACACAGACAGGTAAAGAGAAATAGTGTAATGTTAATCAAAATAATGAATTAGTTATTTCAATTATATTTCAACATATTGATGTGATCATTTTCATTGTTGCAGTTCACCCCCCTGCAAAGATGCCTCGACGCCCTTTTCAGTGACATACCAGAAGTATGGTACATGAGCACATGGAAACACAAACAATATTAGGACATGGCGCAAGAAATACAATTTCAAAGGATGATTATGATACCCCCAATTGTCAATTTTGTTAATGTAAAAAAACATAAATCAAAGAAAAAATAGATGTATAAATTCATGACTTGTATTTGGATGTTTATCGATGTTTCTCATATGAAACATTGCTTATATGAATTACAACATTATGCTTCAATGTTTATATTTTCATATGTTTTGATGACTATCCTAGTTATGCATGAATGTCTATATGTTTTCTATATAAACAAAATCATTTGTTGGGTATGGGGAATTGAGAGCGATGTGAGGGGGGGGAGGGGCCATATGAGATTCCACCTTCATGTGGTTGGCCCTATTCAATAGAGAATAACCTATTCTCAAAACAAAGATAAGATCATTAAGGTATGCGACCACTTAAGTTTTTTCTAGAGTATTTTACATAACTAAATGTCTGTTTATTTGCTTATATATTATTTACTCATATAAAGAATTTGTCTTTTATGATTCATGCAGGTCTTGGTGATGGAAATTCATCTTGTGGAAAACTCTTATAAAGTTGTATGGGTTAATGGATCTGGCGAAAGGACAATGATAAGGTAAGGGTTTTGACATGTTTTTTAAAGTAGGCTTTATACTAGTAAAAGATCGCAATCTTATGGAAAGGATAGAATTTCATTTTTGGTAGACAAGAATCAATTTTTTTTAACAAAGTATGAATCATAGATTGTGGGAAAAACCTTTTTTATTATTATTACATTGACCAATACAACTATAACAATTTTTTAGTACTAAATATTAACCACACACACACACACACATATGAACACTAAGTAAACAAATGATAGAAGAGAAAGGGAGAATATGTACTAATAGGAGTGAATGAAGATAATAATATGAATAATGGATTGGAGAGTGCACTCTATCCTAGTTGAATGATACTTGCATCCAACACGTCTTGTGCCATATTTTCAATCTCTCTTGTTTTATCATAAGGGTATCTATAGGGACTTACGTTGGCAAAGATACTACATGGTGTAAGTTTAATGTTATGTTTAGAGATCTCACGAAAAAGGAAACCTTGTGGGAATTTCCTGAAACACCATGTCATACTTATTGAATTTATGTTTATCTCTAAAGGAACATTTCCTACTTTAAGTTGAGCTTCTATTCAATGAATATTAACGATAACTCCATTAACATGTTTTGAGGAGCTTCTCCATTTTATGTGAGCTAATCACTTGAATGGGTAGAGCCTTTAGTCCATTAATTCCCCATGGTTCATGGACATTGTACCCAATGATTTAAGCCATTGAACCCCCAAAACCACCCTTTCAATAAAAATGGAGTAAATGGAAATTGATAATTTGTAATCTACTTAGTTTAATGTTGTGGCATTTTCCTCCATTTGCAATCACCACTTGAAAGTTTATAAATGGGTGGGTAACACAATTCAGTTTGTATACCATATTTTTTTTAATGAAGGTGTGGGTACTACCTAAGTCGATAAGGACTATGAAATTTTGGTTGTTGATGTATCCTACAATTTTAACGGTTTTAGGCATGTCTATATCTTCGAAGGAATTCATCAATATGGTGTAAAATTTTGCTTCATTATTTAATGAGCACTCAAAATATTCTTACAAATCCTATTGAGGTTCCTCGTCATCCTTGTCATTATTCTTGAGGTGAATAGTATTTATTGGGAACATTTTTTCCACTAATACCATTTTTTATTACACCCAAAGCAAAATCCCTTAGCTCATATCTCTTCCATTTCCTTTATCATGATTATGGTGTGCTTATGAATTTTTGTGTTATTTAGAACATATCTATAATTACTTTAGGCCACGGATCCTATGAGAGACTTATGTTTATATACATTATTAGATTCTGTTAGCTCCCAAAATGAACTCGTCCCTTTGGTCACATTTTGTGGTGGATAGCATGGCTATTGGTAGTTTTCTCAAATTATTTTTGTGTTTTTCTAAGCTGCAAGGTTTAGGTTTTGATTTTGTTGTAGGAATAAGATGACCCACAAAAGTCTTCTTTTCAAAATTTTCATAATTTGTTTTCAACAGCTAACGTGTGTCCAAAAGATAGGTGTTAGCTGGTGAAAGTGGTGACTTTCCACAGCTAAGGAGCATCTTTCATAGGTCTGTGCGTTGTTGAAAGCGTTGAATTTCAAAATATCCAAAGAGGCATGGTCGTGGTTTGTGCGCTAGTGAAAGTGAAGACTTTCCACAGCTACGGAGCAGTTTTTATGGGATCGTACGCTGATGAAAGTGAAAATTTTCCACAGCTACGGAGCAGTTCTTATGGGATCGTGCGCTGATGAAAGTGAATACTTTCAACAACTAAAGGGGGTTGTTCACAGGATCATGCGCTGGTGAAAGCGGTAAGTATCAACAGCTAAAGGGGCGTTTTCCACGGGTCGTTGGCTGGAGAAAGCGAGAATCACGTGCATGTTATCCACGTTTCTAAAAAATAATGATGATACGATCATCCCACGTCATGCAAATCCAAATCATGCGCTGATGAAAGTGGGTAATGATGGAGACTCAGTTTTTCACATCAAAATAGGATTACGATGCGGATCTGGTTCAGTGACGCATGCTGCACACTCATGGCGCCGGGAATGGTAATTTTGAATTCAGCAAATCAGGTACAGAGGTTGTACTAATGGTCTGACAACATCAAATCAGTTCATTGTTTCCATAACACACATTGTTCATGAAGGTTTTTTAAAGTTTCAAATGTTAGAAAACAGAGTCGACTCCCGAGTGCTTTCAACAGCGCAAAACCTCGGCTCGAATAGCAGTTGCAGGGGTTGATATACCAGATTGTTGGGGTTTTCAAGCTACAGAATGGCGAGGAGACATAGTGGTTCTCTACTCAGAAAAGAGCTGGACAGACTATCCTTTTTACAGACACACCCCGAAGTCCAGAAACATTTTTCAAATGCAGGTTGTGTTGAATTTGTTGAGAGATTGCAAAATGGGTGCCACCAGTCGACAGCAGAAGCTTTTGCCAAAAATTTCGATGGGAATAAGGCTCATGTTGGGTCCTTGGAGATCTTAGTAGACGAAGCTTCTATCGCTGCAACGACCAGCCTACCAAGGATGGGCCAGAGTTGGTTCAAAACCACTGCCACCAAAAACTTGAATTTCAGGGCTTATTTAAAGGAAGAGTTCAAGCACAACACATGGAAGAAGGGCATCTTGGTTTCCTATCTTGAAGAGGAGTGGCAGGAGTTGTTTAAGGGGATCTAGATCTACATTACCTCAGAGGGTAGGGCCCAACCCCTAAGCATGAAGAATACTTTGCGCCACTTCGGCCTCATTAAATTTATCATTCTGGAGGAATTAAAACAACAGGGAAGGAGCTAGCATCATTTTCTATTCTAGGAGGGTTTTGAAACACAGAATCAGCCTGTAAATGAACAGGGGAAAGGATCAAAGAAACAGATGACTCCTCAAAGTAGTTCAAGGAAGAGGAGGACTTTGCCAGGACCTCCAGAAGATAGAATATCTGGAGTAAAGTCCCGCAGGTCAAAGAAAAGGTTAAGCTTTGAAACCACTGCAGAACAACCCACAGAGAAGCTTACAGAGAAGAGAACCAATATATTAAACTTTCCCTATACAGATTTAGAATCAGAGCAACAGGATCAATGCCCTGTCACCAAGAGTCCCGAGCCGTCAACTGAGTTTGCACAAAACTATGAGACCTTCACTCATACAGAGGAAGGAGAGACATCAAAAAGCTCCAAGTCAAAGAAATATCAGAAAATCAAACATCTGAAAGAGGTAATTGCTCAGCAAGAGGTTTTGGAATGGGTGATCAAAGAAAGGTATAAGAAGATGTCTGATAACTTTGCCAAAACCAATGTTGTGTTTGAGAGATTGGCTCAGGAAAGTGTTAGAGAGAAGAAAAGAAAGCAAAAACTCACCAAAGATTACAATAGCCTATGGTGGCTTGCCAAATGACTTAAAAGATAGATAAGAAGATTGAAACAAAAACTAAGGCAAAAATCCCATCCAGACTTGAAGGTACTTGCTCAAGTCACTGTTAATATGCAAGGTGAGAAATCAGAGACACACTGAATTTTGATGGAATCAAAATTTTGAAGGTGAAAACTTGTTTTGGGCGCAGTCAGCGCTTTCATCAACACAAAGCGATATTTTTTGACCCATTAGCTGGTGAAAGGCAGCACTTTCACCAGCTAACCCGCGAAATATTAAACGAGTTAGCTGTTGAAAGATGGAAAAGCAATTTTTGAAGCCAGGGACAGAACAGGTCATTTCTCACAGGTTTTGAAGGAGTTTCAGAGTATCAAGAGACTATCAGAGTGCATGCAAGGGACTCAGCATCAGAGGTTCGAGAGAATTTTGGGAACACATGCAAAACAACTTCCTCAAAAATCGACCATGAACGTTGGAGAAATCCAACTGTCCAGACAGGTGTTTTTCCACATTGCATCACATCAAATATTCCAGGAGCTGAAGGATGCAGGTGGCAAATTTTTGACATTGAAGACAATTCGAGTTGCTAAGTTTAGTTGTTAAGTCGTTATCTTCAAGTTATTTAGTTATATTTGAATTTATTTTATTAAATACAGATCCATGTTTTTAGGATCTGTAAAATAGATTGTAAGAGCCTATAAAGGCCTATTTTTGATATATGATAAGGGTTCAAACTAGGAGATATTTTATGCCACTGTATAGACTCTTTTTGCAGAAATAAAGTTCAGTTTCCTTTTGTTTACAATATCAGAATTGTTCATCTTTCATTTCCTGTACTTTGTTTCAGTTTAGTTTAGTTCATAAAGACTGTTATCTCTTTATTGAGCTCATAAGCTTGAAATTAAAGGATTCCTTTCTATCTTGTATTCATCCCTGCATTCATTTGTATTCGGCATTCAAGAATAGTGTTCTTCATCCCCCTTTCAAAGTATTTGATCTGATTATTGTTTCCTAAAAGCATTGCTTCTTTAGATGTGTGATGAGTGTTTATTTCATTGAATCATTAAATACCCCATTGTCCCAAACACATAAAGACCATTATTTCTAAGTTACCAAGCACCTTTGGTCTACAACCACAAAGGGTTTATTGGAGTGATAACAAATTGGCCCGTTGCCGGGGAGACAGAATTCAAGCTCTGCTTTCCTGGGATACGACACAGAGCTGATCTTTGATGATAGACGAAGATTAGAAATTTTCAGTTGGTTGTAATCATCTATCTGGTGACTCCACAAGTTCATCCTGGCTCCTAAGAGGATCAGTACTAGGGAGAATCCTCAAGAATCACCGATCACACCAGTGTCCAATCCAGAATCAATTCTCAGAAAAGGAAAGACGATTCAAGGTCAAACTTCAAGAGCAGATCCAAAAGGTAATCCTATTTTCAGTTCTGTAAAATCCACTGTAGAAAAAGTTGAGTTATTTTCAGAAAACACTGATGATAAAAAAGCTGTAAATACTGTTGAAGAACCAACTCTTTTTTATCAACAGAAAAATCCTAGTGATGATAAATTGATAAATTATAATTTGATTGAAAAAACTTTAGAAAGAATCCAAAGTTCTTCTTCCCTTGAGTCTTTCCACTCTCAGCAACAAGAAGACCACTTGAACATTTATACTAGCCTCCTTGCTATTGAACACCTCCTCCAAGAGTTATCTGCTAAGGGTGAAGAAAATTTAGCTAGGCAGCTTACAAATTTTTACAGGGCCTCTTATCAGACCTCTTTCCCTTTAGAAGATTCACCTCTTTCGCATTCCTCCAGTGTTGAAGACTTGAAGAAGAAACTACCATTTTCCCCACCTCTGATAGTCATGGCCGCACCACCTCCTTTGACTAAGATGCAACAAATCCTAGCTGCTAGGTATGCACCACTCATATTGCCAAACCCAATAGCAGCCATGCCAATGGGAGACTATCAGAAATATATGCCTAAATTCACAGGCGAAGGCGATGTGTCTGTTGAAGAACATATTGAGGCTTTTTACAGTTATGTAGAGAACCTTAATATTGAACAAGAAGATGTTTAGACACGAGTCTTTTTCCAAAGCCTAGATGGCCATGCTAGGAAATGGTTCAAAGAACTCCCTGCTGGTTCCATTGCCAGAATTGAGCAGTTGGATGAGATATTTCTGAAACATTGGGGTGACAGAAGAGATTTTGTCTACTACATCACAGAATTCGGAAACTTGAGGAAACAAAGTAGTGAGTCAGTCTCTGACTTCACTAAGAGGTTTAACTGGATGTATGGAAAAATACCAGCTGAGATAAAACCATCAAATGCTTCTGCCAAGATCACATATTTTGATGCTTTTGATTCAGATTTTTGTTTGTTAATGAGAGAAAGGAGGTCACCAACATTATGTCTCATGCAAGATGCTTCTCTTGATGTGGAATCTAATATTCTGGCCTCCCAGAAGCGGAAAGGAGATTCTGATAGGAGAAGACCAAAGAATGAAGCCTCCTCTTCATCAAGTGTTGATCCAAAACTTGATAAAATGGCCAAGATGCTAGAGTCTCTAACCTCTGAGATATCTAAGCTCAAGATCGAAAACAAACATCTTGTGAAGGGGAGAGGCAATTATGACTCAGCAGGCAGAAATCCAAATCAAAATCCAAATAGTTTCAGAAGGAACAATCAGCCAACTCAGATCCTGCAAAGAGAAAAGAATTCTAATGAAGGTCAGAGGATAAAGGTCCCTCTTCAGAATGTTGTGATGGACGATGACAATGGTGAAGATCAAGAAGATGGAGAAGGTGACATTCATTGTGTTGGAGAAGAGACAGGGAAATCTTACCTAACACAACATGACTATGAGGAATCATTGATGACTGAACAGACAGAAGATGATATTCTTGGTGATGGCATTTTCACAACAGAGGATAAAAATAGATATAACCTCCGATCCAAATCTAATGCTGCTCAACAAGATGCACCAGCCTCTCCTGAGAAGACTATTTCCCCTGTTAAGAAAAGGGATCAGACATCAGAAGATCAGCAAGAAAATTCTTCAAAGGTGAAAGCATCAGCTCCTCCCAAGAAGACTGTTGCCCCTGTCAACCATCAAACTCCAGAAAGTCAGCCTCCTGTCGAACAACAAAGAAATCAGGAAGCCCCTTCAAATCAGGTAAAGGTTTCTGATAAAGCTGCTGATAAGGTTCCATATTCTTTTAATTTTGAGGCTGAAATACAAAAGATTAAGATTCCTATTCCTCTAGTTGAGCTGATGAAAAATGAGATGTTTAAAAGGGATATCCTCAAAACTCTAGATCCCCAATCTGTATCCCTTTCTGCTGATATCCTCAACATTTATGATGATAATCCAACCATCACCCTGGGCCAAATGATAGAATACAGAGATGATAGTTGTCCTCCCTTTTACATCTCCTTAAATATTCATGAGAAAACACTGCATAATTGTTTGTTGGACTCCGGTGCTTCGCACAATTTGATGCCAAAGGATGTCATGGATGAGCTTGGGCTGGAAATCACCAAGTCTTATCATGACCTTTTCTCCTTTGATTCTCAAAAAGTAAAATGCCTTGGGATGATTAAGGATTTGGATGTAACCTTGACCCAAGCCTCAATGAAGACAATGGTGATGGATATAGTGGTGGCTGACATACCTCCTAAATTTGGATGTCTACTATCAAGATCGTGGATGAAGAGACTAGGTGGAACTCTTCAAATGGATCTCTCCTACGCTACTATCCCTTTTTTCGGAGGGGTGAATAGAAGGCTTTACAGGGAATCTCAGTTGGCATATGTAATCAATGACGAGAAGAATCCATCCAATCATCCTATCTATTCGGTTGACACAGGTATGGGATCTTGTATTTTGAAAATTGATGATTCACTGCCTGATACATTGCTGCTTAGAAAGCCTACAGATCAGATCACAGTTCAGCCCACAGAAATAGCAGAAGAAGGCCTTTGGACCATGTTCTTTGACGGTGCTTGCACTAAGGAGTCAGTTGGAGCAGGAGTGGTATTCATTTCTCCTTCTAAGAAAACTTCTCATTTGTCCTTTAAAATCGATTTTAAAGTGACTAATAACATTGCTGAGTATGAGGCATTACTTTTGGGACTGAATGYAGCCAAAGAGAGAAACATTAAAAAATTGCAGGTGTTTRGAGATGCAAATTTGATTATCCAACATGTGAATAAGTCCTTTCAAGCGAAGCATGTCAGGCTGAAGGCATACATAGATGAAGTGTTGAAGGAAATTCACGATTTTGCAGAGTTTAAGATTTCATTTGTACCTAGAGCAATGAATGAATTGGCTGATTCATTGGCTGTGTCTTCTTGTGCATTTATACCCCCTATACCTCATAAATTAACTTACGAAATTCAATTTAAATATAGGCCCTCTCCCTGATAAAGTAAAATTTTGGAAGGTTTTTGAAGACGATGTTGAACTCACTAGATTCCTTGCAGTGATAGATGAGTTTGCAGATCTGTAGATTGATCAAGAGAACGAACATGATCATGAAGTTGAGGAGCCCAAGTTCAAGAGAAAAATCGCAGCACATGAAATAGTTCGGTTGTCCACCAACAGAATTCCTAAAGGTTTGGTCCCGTTGGAAAGGTTGTTCGATAACAATGATGTGGCTTTCAAATTGCAAAGTGGGGAAAAAGACTCAGAGGTTTTGCAGTATAATGTGGCTAGTGAGCAAGATCCTAAACATGTTAACTTAGCCTCACATTTGACTGAAAAACAAAGGGTTGATTATGGAGAATTGCTAAAGGAATTTGCAGACATCTTTGCTTGGCAGTATGATGATTTGAAGACCTTTGACACAGAAGTGATTCAACATAATATTCCCTTGAATAAAGTCACCAAACCATTCAGGCAGAAGCTTAGATCTTTCAACCCTTTGTTGTTGCCTACAATGGAAAGAGAAATTAAGAAACTGTTGGATGCCCGCATTATCATTCCTCTCAGGTATTCAGAATGGATTGTGAATCTTGTGCCGGTTAGGAAGAAGAATCGGGAGATCATACTCTGCGTCGACTTCAGAAATTTGAACAAGTGCTCTAGGAAAGACAACTACCCTCTACCTAAAATGGAGCATATTTTGCAGAAGGTGTCAGGATCGAAGGTGATGTCCTTTATTGATGGGTTTTCCAGATACAATCAGATTGTTGTCCATCCGGAAGACAAAGAAAAGACTGCCTTTACCACTCCATGGGGTACGTTTATGTACGAGAATATGCCCTTTGGATTGATGAATGCAGGAGCGACATTCCAAAGGGCAATGGACATTGCTTTCGTTGGAGAGAAAGATAAATTTGTCCTGATTTATCTTGATGATATCATTGTTTTCTCAAACAGCCATGAACTTCATTTGCAGCACTTAAGAAGGACATTTCTGAAATGTCGAAGGTATGGCATCTCTCTTAACCCAAAATAATCGAATTTTGCACTTAAGGAGGGGAAATTACTTGGGCATATTGTTTCAGCTGATGGGGTTAAGATTGACCCAAAGAGGGTAGAAGCAATTAAAAATCTGTCTCTTCCTAGATCAAAGAAGGACATTCAGTCTTTTCTTGGCACTATTAACTTTGTCAGAAGATTTATAGTAAATTTTGTTGAACTCACAAAGCATATCACTACTATGTTGAGAAAAGACTCTGAAGTAAAGTGGACTGAAGCAGCCAGACATTCATTCAATGCCATCAAGGAAGCCATCACAACAGCCCCTGTTTTGATCAGCCCCGATTTCTCCAAGGTATTTTACATTTTTTCATTTGCTTCCAGTGATACAATCGCAGCGGTACTCTTGCAGAAAAATGATGATGATCAGGAGAAGTCGGTTGCCTTCTTCAGTAAGGTCTTGAGGGACGCAGAGGTAAAGTACGAATTGTTGGAAAAACAGGCATATGCACTTGTCAAGTCATTGAAAGCTTTCAGAGTCGACATTCTTCAGGCAAAGGTAATAGCTTTTGTTCCCTCCAGTTCAGTTAAAGATGTTCTTGTCCATCCCGACATTGATGGCAAAAGGAGTAAGTGGATAGCTATATTGATTGAATTCGATGTCGAAATCAAACCAACAAAACTTGTGAAAGGTCGGGGCCTTGCCAAACTTCTGGCAGAGGAAAATTGCAGGCTGCTTGACATAAATCTGATGAGTATCAATGCAAAAAATGTTCAGTCTTCAGAGAAAAAAGAGGGTGAGGAAATGCAGGTCTCAGCTCACTTAGCTGATTGCAAATGGTACAGTCATATTATTCACTTTCTGCAAACTTTATCAGTCCCATCAGATTTGACAAAGACTCAAAGAAGGGCTTTGAATCTCAAAGCTATAAATTTCTGCATCAATGACAACTTGTTGTTCTGGAAAAATCCCATAGGTTTGTTGTTGAGGTGTGTAAACCAAGAAGAGGCAGCTAAGGTCATGATTGAGTTTCATAATAGTGAATGTGGGGGACATCACTATTGGAAAAACACTGCACACAAAATCTTAAGATCCGGTTACTACTGGCCATCCTTATTTTCAGATGTGTATGAGTTTGTGAAAACATGTGACAAATGTCAGAGATTCGAAGGTAAACAACAACTGAAGTCTCTTCCCCTCAAACCTATAGTGGTCACAGGGCCTTTCTAGCAGTGGGGCCTGGACTTCATAGGTGAGATTCATCCGCCTTCCAGTGGTCAGCACCGGCGGATCCTGGTTGCCACCGATTACTTTACAAAGTGGATTGAGGCTATTCCCACTCGAAACGCCAATCATATTGTCATCATAAATTTTCTGCAAGAAAACATATTTTCCAGATTTGGCTTCCCCAAGAGATTGGTCACCGATAACGTTGTTGCATTCAAAGATAAACACTTGGTGAAATTGTGTGAAGAATTGGGAATTCAGCTGGTACATTCCATAGCCTACTATCCACAAGGGAATGGCTTGGCTAAGTCATCCAACAAGAGTTTAGTCAAAATTATAAAGAAGATGCTTGAAAAAAATGCCAGAGGTTGGGACTCCAAACTAAAATTTGCTTTGTGGGCTGACAGGGTTACATGTAAGAAATCAATTGGCACATCTCCTTTCAAGTTGGTATATGGTACTGAATCCATATTTCCTGTTCAACTTGCATTGCCAGTTGCAAAGTTATTACAAGAAACTGATTCTGAACCCAATGATTTGACCAGGAAAATTCATAATTTGGTAGAATTACAGCAAGATAGAGAGCAGCTCTTGGAAAAAATAGAATTGCATCAAGAAAGAATCAAAGAAACCTTCGACAAGAAAGTCAAATCAGATGTCTTCAAAACAGGGTATTTAGTCTTAAAGTGGGATGCAGCAAGGCAGGAGAAGGGGAAACACGGAAAATTTGAGGCTCTTTGGACAGGTCCTTTTGTCATAACAGCGGTGCAGTAGAAAAATACCTTTGTTCTCCAAACTCTCTCAGGCGAGGCAGTAGCAGGTGGCCCTTTCAACGGGTGCTTCCTGAAGATCTATTTCTCATAAGGCTTCCTTTGAAGCCATGTTCTACTTGTACATATTTCTTTTTCAATTATGTTTTCTTTATTTCTGTCATTCAAATAACTCCATGCCTAATGGTACTAGCAAACTATTTTTCAATTTTATGTTTCAAATTGTAATAAGGCTACTGAGTCTAGCTAGGTTCTTGGTCACCTCACAGGGAGATGCCCATCCCAGTTGGAGCCAAATGTTAGCTCCCAAAATGAACCCCGTCCCTTTGGTCACATTTTGTGGTGGATAGCATGGCTATTGGTAGTTTTCTCAAATTATTTTTGAGTTTTTCTAAGTTGCAAGGTTTAGGTTTTGATTTTGTTGTAGGAATAAGATGACCCACAAAAGTCTTCTTTTCAAAATTTTCATAATTTGTTTTCAACAGCTAACGTGTGTCCAAAAGATAGGTGTTAGTTGGTGAAAGTGGTGACTTTCCACAGCTAAGGAGCATCTTTCATAGGTCTGTGCGCTATTGAAAGCGCTGAATTTCAAAATATCCAAAGAGGCATGGTCACGGTTTGTGCACTAGTGAAAGTGAAGACTTTCCACAGCTACGGAGCAGTTTTTATGGGATCGTGCGTTGATGAAAGTGAAAATTTTCCACAGCTACGGAGCAGTTCTTATGGGATCGTGCACTGATGAAAGTGAATACTTTCAAAAACTAAAGGGGGTTGTTCATAGGATCATGCATTGGTGAAAGCGGTAAGTATCAACAGCTAAAGGGGCGTTTTCCACGGGTCGTTGGCTGGAGAAAGCGAGAATCACGTGCGTGTTATCCACGTTTCTAAAAACTAATGATGATACGATCATCCCACGTCATGTAAATCCAAATCATGTGCTAATGAAAGTGGGTAATGATGGAGACTGAGTTTTTCACATCAAAATAGGATTACGATGCGGATCTGGTTTAGTGACGCGTGCTGCACACTCATGGCTCCGGGAATGGTAATTTCGAATTCAGCAAATCAGGTACAGAGGCTGTACTGTTGGTCTGACAACATCAAATCAGTTCATTGTTTCCATAACACACATTGTTCACAAAGGTTTGTTAAAGTTTCAAATGTTAGAAAACAGAGCCGACTCACGAGTGCTTTCAACAACGCAAAACCTCGGCTCGAACAGCAGTTGCAGGGGTTGATATACCAGATTGTTGGGGTTTTCAAGCTATAGAATGGTGAGGAGACGTAGTGGTTCTCTACTCAGAAAAGAGCTAGACAGCCTATCCTTTTTACAGACACACCCCGAAGTCTAGAAACATTTTTCAAATGCAGGTTGTGTTGAATTTGTTGAGAGATCGCAAAATGGGTGCCACTAGTCGACAGCAGAATATTTTTCCAAAACTTTCGATGGGAATAAGGCTCGTGTTGGGTCCTTGGAGATCTTAGTAGACGAATCTGCCATCACTGCAGTGACCAGCCTACCAAGGATGGGCCAGAGTTGGTTCAAAACCACTGCCACCAAAAACTTGAATTTCAAGGCTTATTCAAAGGAAGAGTTCAATCACAACACATGGAAGAAGAGCATCCCAGTTTCCTATATTGAAGAGGAGTGGCAGGAGATGTTTAAGTGGATCCAACTCTACATTACCTCAGAGGGCAGGGCCCAACCCCTAAGCATGAAGAATACTCTGCGCCACTTCGGCCTCATTAAATTGATCATTCTGGAGGAATTAAAACAGTAGGGAAGGAGCTGGCAACATTTTCTATTTTGGGATGGTTTTGAAACACAGACTCAGCTTGTAAATGAACAGGGGAAAGGATCAAAGAAACAAATGACTCCTCAAAGTAGTTCAAGGAAGAGGAGGACTTTGCCAGGACCTCCAGAAGATAGAATCTCTAGAGTAAAGTCCCGCAGGTCAAAGAAAAGGTTAAGCTTTGAAACCACTGCAGAACAACCCACATAGCAGCTTACAGAGAAGAGAACCAATATATTAAACTTTCCCTATACAGATTCAGAATCATAGCAACAGGATCAATGCCCTGTCACCAAGAGTCCTGATCCGTCAACTGAGTTTGCACAAAACTATGAGACCTTCACTCATACAGAGGAAGGAGAGACATCAAAAATCTCCAAGTCAAAGAAATCTCATAAAATCAAACATCTGAAAGAGGTAATTGCTCAGCAAGAGGTTTTGGAACAGGTGATCAAAGAAAGGTATAAGAAGTTGTCTGATAACTTTGCCAAAACCAATGTTGCATTTGAGAGATTGGCTCGGGAAAGTGTTAGAGAGAAGAAAAGAAAGAAAAAACTCACCAAAGATTACAATAGCCTATGGTGTCTTGCCAAATGACTTAAAAGGCAGATAAGAAGATTGAAACAAAAACTAAGGCAAAAATCCCATCCAGACTTGAAGGTACTTGCTCAAGTCGTTGTTAATATGCAAGGTGAGAAATCAGAGACACACTGAGTTTTGATGGAATCAAAATTTTGAAGGTGAAAACTCATTTTGGGCGCAGTCAGCGCTTTCATTAGCGCAAAGCGATATTTTTTGACCCGTTAGCTGGTGAAAGGTAGCGCTTTCACTAGCTAACCCGTGAAATATTAAACGAGTTAGCTGTTGAAAGATGGAAAAGCAATTTTTGAAGCCAGGGACAGAACAAGTCATTTCTCACAGGTTTTGAAGGAGTTTCAGAGTATCAAGAGACTATCAGAGCGCATGCAAGGGACTCAGCATCAAAGGTTCGAGAGAATTTTGGGAACACATGCAAAAAAACTTCCTCAAAAATCGACCATGAACGTTGGAGAAATCCAACTGTCCAGACAGGTGTTTTGCCACATTGCATCACATCAAAGATTCCAGGAGCTGAAGGATGCAGGTGGCGAATTTTTGACATTGAAGACAATTCGAGTTGCTAAGTTTAGTTGTTAAGTCTTTATCTTCAAGCTATTTAGTTAGATTTGAATTTCTTTTATTAAATATAGATCCATGTTTGTAGGATCTGTAAAACAGATTGTAAGAGCCTATAAAGGCCTATTTTTGATATATGATAAGGGTTCAAACTAGGAGATATTTTATGCCACTGTATAGACTCTTTTTGCAGAAATAAAGTTCAGTGTCCTTTCGTTTACAATATCAGAATTGTTCATCTTTCATTTCTTGTACTTTGTTTCAGTTTAGTTTAGTTCATAAAGACTGTTATCTCTTTATTGAGCTCATAAGCTTGAAATTAAAGGATTCCTTTCTATCTTGTATTCATCCCTACATTCATTTGTATTCGGCATTCAAGAATAGTGTTCTTCATCCCCCTTTCAAAGTATTTGATCTGATTATTGTTTCCTAAAAGCACTACTTCTTTAGATGTGTGATGAGTGTTTATTTCATTGAATCATTAAAGACCCCATTGTCCCAAACACATAAAGACCATTATTTCTAAGTTACCAAGCACCTTTGGTCTACAACCACAAAGGGTTTCTTGGAGTGATAACAGATTCAATACAAAAAGCTAACTTGATGGATTTGAACATAATAGTTGGGACCTATATTCTAATTTAAATGTTGGGTTACATCATTTAAGCCATGAAAGTAAAGGCCATGTTAGAATCTAGATATGCACCTTTGTTTTTTAGGCACTAACTATTGCAAAAGTTGTAGATCCAATTGTTTTTCTTCTATAACATTGCATGAGAATGATGGGATCCATTAAACCTTGATTTTTTCGAGGTTTATGTTCATTAAAAGTTTAAGCTCTCTATTGTTCCTTACTTATAAATTAAATGGATATGTGTTGGACGATAAAGGAATCATCACATAATATTTTTGTTGAGAGTGAAATGACATTATGGGTATGCACTCTTAAAGTATTCATGCTCTTGTCAAACCCATATAGCATCTGTAAAGAACCAAGCATCAATATAGCATAGAAAAACCTCAGGAAAAGTACTCAACGCCTTGAAAAAGGGATAATTTCAGATAATAAGCCTCTTCGAGGGGGCAACCTCCTTTTACCCCACTTAAATGTTCAAGTACAAGATGATTCAAAATGAAAATGTCTCCTTGGTATATATATAGGAGACTAGGAGGTATAATTACAACTAATGGCCTAAAGCCGACATAAATAAAATAACATTACTAATATAATATGCCCCAAGTAAGGGGTAATGATCCAATATTAGGGCTTAACATGCCCCTCCCCTTGAAACAAGTGTTGTCTGCAACGCTTGAGTAACTCTGGATGCTTCTGTATAAAAGACTCATCTTCCCAAGTGGAATCTTCAACCGGAAGTTTCCTCCATTTAATGAGATACTCTGAAATGGATCTATTCCTTAGCTGGCGAATTCTTGTGTCAGTGATGGATTCAAGATCCAATATGATTTTTCCTTCCTCTTCAAGTTCTGGCAATATAGTTTGAACTGGGATCTTGTCACCTATAACCTTCTTTAAGCATGAAACATGGAAAACTGGGTGTACTTATGAAGATGCAGGCATCTCCAATTTGTATGCCATAGTACCAATCTTTTGCAACACCTTATAAGGTCCATAGTACTTTGGTGATAATTTATTATACTTCTTGGCTTGATTGAGAGACATCTGTTTGTATGGTTGTAGTCTTAAAAACGCCCAATCCCCTACTTCAAAACTTCTTTCACTACG
>ML776887.1:738384-757026 GCA_009831015.1 Picea engelmannii
AAGTATGCTTTTTGGAGCATAAGGATGAAGACATATACACAAGCATAGGGATTTCAAGTTTGGAAATCAATTGTAGATGGATACACAACACCAGCAGTTCCACCAACAAATGACAAAGCAGTGAAACTCGGTGAGAATAATTCCAAAGCCAAAAATACACTTTTGAATGGTCTTAGTGATACGGTATTCACCAAAGTTGCACATTGTAAATCCGCTAAAGAGATTTGGGACAAGTTTTGAAATATTTATGGAGATACAAAAGTCAAAGCAGCAAAACTTCAAACTTACAGAGGCCAGTTCGAACAACTAAAAATGAAGGAAGATGAGAATATTGCATCCTACTTCTTACAAGACAATGAAACATTGAATGCAATCATAGGATTCAGAGAAGAAATTGAAGAATATGTAATTGTTCAAAAGGTACTAAGATCTATTCCTATAAGATTTAACCCTAAGATATCAGCACTAGAAGAAAGATCGGATCTAATCTCAATAAGCATGGATGAACTGCATGGAATCTTCATAGCATATGAAATGAGAACTAAACAGGAAAATCCAGATGTAAAAGAAGCATCCTTCAAAGCATCCAAAAGATAAAAGAAAAAGAAAAAGGAACAAGCATAATATAGCAGCAGCAGTGACGTCTCGGAAGATGATGAAGAAGTGGCCAATTTCTTCAAAAGACTGAACAAGGGAACCGACGGTAGGTATAGAGGTAAGCTTCCTTTAATTTGTTTTAATTGTGATGGTATTGGTCATTTTGCTAACAAATGTCCTCATAAGAAAAAGATAAATGATGAAGGTTACTCAAAAGGAAAACACACATATAAAGGAAAAAGAACTACAAAGAAAGTTTTCAAGAAAATCTTATGCACCAAAGAAGAAATCTCATCATCAAATGAAGATGAAGTCAGTGACAGTGAGACAGGAAGAGTTCTATTCATGGAAGTAAAAGACTCTGACAAAGAAGACTCCGAAGAAGAATATGAAGAAGCCGAAGAAGAATGTGAAGAAGTCAAAGAAGAAATTGAAGAAGCAGAAGTTGACTATCGAGAAGAATTATTGTGTGCCATAGAAGTTATCAGAAGAAAAAAAAACTACAAGAAGAACTAGACAAGAAAAAGGATACTCGAGAACTAGAACAAAGGATCACAAAATTGAAGGTTCAAATAGAAGAATATATAAAAGAATTGATGAAGCACTCAAAGAAAAGCTAGAAGAAAAGGACAGGATCATTGGAAACTTGGAAGCAGAGATTGTCACACTAACAAAGGATATTCAAAAGAAAAATATGCAAAATAGCTCAAAAGTTCTGGATGACATTATCAGTAGTCAAAAATCTCATCTTGACAAGTCCGTACTTGGATACAATCAGACAGAAAATGGATCAATCTCCAAAACAACAGAGGAAGAAACATATCTAAAAAGTTATGCAGAAACAATCAAAGGGGATAGGAAGATATACAAGGAAGATTACAGGGACACTCCTCCACCAAGAAGATTCAGATTTCAGAATCAACAACAGACAGATAGGCCTCAAGAAGAAGAAGGATTCATAACATCGCCTCCTTTCAGAATATCTTCAACTACTAGGTATCAAACTATATTTTTTGGTTTATGTTATGCATGTAATAATTTTGGACATAAATCTATGAATTGAAAAGCTAACAATAGGAACAATAACAAATTTGAGATTCATATGCAAAGGGCTTATCCAAGAATACCTAGTGAAACACAGAGAAGAAGTTACAACATATTTGAATCTTTGAGCACTGAAGTGGAATGTTACAAATGTAACAATTTCGGACACGTGGCCAAATATTGCATAATGACAGTCCTTCCTAAAGAACCTCAAAAGAATAACAACAGTCATAGACAGGAACCTCAGAAAAATACATGGATAAGAAAGCAAGATCAGTATAGCAATGAAGAATGCACAATTTCTCTAACATCTAAGCAGAAGAAATGTGGTTGGTATGTTGACAATGGATGTTCAAAACACATGACAGGTGATAGAGACAAGTTTCTTACATTACAAAAGGAAAGAGATGGATCAATCTCCTTCATAAATGATGATCCAGCCAAAATCATTGGAAAAGGCACAATCTGAATTGGGAACAAGAATGAAAAGGTAGAAAATGTTCTACTAGTAGAAGATATGAAACATAATCTTCTAAGTGTGAGTCAAATGTGTGACCAAGGCCATAAAGTTACTTTTGATTCAAAAAAGTGTGAGATAAGAAAATAAGGTTCAGGGAAATTGGTCACTACAGCTGCAAGAACTTCAAGCAACATATATGCGTTAAGTGAAATTGGAAATGAAAAGTGTTGTCTAGGAAAGGAAGATGAAAATTGGCTATGGAACAGAAGAATGGGGCACATACATTTTTATAACCTTGTCAAAGTCAGCAAAAGATAAGCAGTCAGAGAAATGCCCCAGATCACGAAACCAACCAACACTTTATGCAAGCATTGTCAACAAGGAAAGCAAACAAAGACCAGTTTTAAATCAAAGGAATATTCAACGACAAGACCACTGGAAATTGTGCATACTAATCTAGTTGGACCAACTAAAACAAAGGGCTTAAAAGGTGAGAAATACTTCATGTTATTAGTTGATGATTATACAAGAATGACTGCAGTTTGCCTTCTCAAGAATAAGTCAGAAGCTTTTGAAAACTTCAAGATCTACAAGGAAATGGTTGAAAATGAAATGGATTCAAAAATCAAATGCTTGAGATCTGATAATGGAGGAGAGTTCACCTCAAAGGAATTTATGGATTACTGCAGAAATCATGGAATAAAAAGGAAATTATCTATTGCTAGGACACCTCAACATAATGGATTTGTTGAAAGAAAGAACAGGACAGTACAGGAAATGGCTCAAACAATGTTAATGGATTCGAAATTGACTGATATTTTTTGGACACAGGAAATGCATACAGCAGTTCACATGCAAAATAGAGTAATGCTCAGAAACAACACTGACAAAACTCCTTACGAACTATGAAAAGGAAGACCAGCAAATGTAAAGCACTTCAGAGTTTTTGGAAGAAAATGTTATATCAAAAGAGAAGATGGGGAAATGGGAAAGTTTGAATCTCGTGTGGACAAAGGAGTAGTTGTTGGTTACTCAAGTACAAGGAAAGCACACAAGTCTTACAATACAAGATTGAACAAAGTTGTGGAAAGCATCAACGTAACAATTGATGAAATAGGCAGACCAGAATCAAAGGAAGAAAATGAATCAATGAAACAACCCTTAGAAGAAGAAGCAGAAGATGAAAAAGAAGTAGAAGAGGAAGATGAAGAGAATCCGACAGAAGTAGAAGAGAAAGTTCAACAAGTGTCTCCAAAGACACCCAGTAAACAAGTATAGAAGAATCATCCTTCAGATCAGATTATCGGAAACAAAGATGCAGGAGTTGAGACTAGAAGAAGAATCCGTTCACCAGAGAAAACACACCTAGCACTCTTATCTACAATTGAACCAAATTTTTTTGAAGAAGCCGGCAAGGATGAATCTTGGAATAAGGCCATGGATGAATAATTGGATCAAATAGAGAAAAATGACACTTGGGAACTGGTTCCAAGACCAAAGAATAAGAATGTGATCGGCACAAAGTGGGTCTTCAGGAATAAATTGAATGAATATGGACAGGTTACAAGGAACAAAGCTAGATTGGTATGTAAAGGATATGCACAGGTTGAAGGAATCGACTTTGAAGAGACATTTTCCCCAGTTGCCAGAATGGAAGCAATCTATTTTCTTTTAGCTTATGCATGCTCCAAAAATATTAAAATGTATCAAACGGACGTAAAATCATCTTTTATAAATGGGGAACTTGAAGAAGAAGTCTACATTGAATAACCAAAAGGATTTCAGTTGTCAGAAAATGCAGATTATGTGTGTAAATTAAAGAAGGCCTTCTATGGTCTAAAACAGGCTCCTAGAGCATGGTACTCTAGATTAGATAAGTATCTGCAGAAAGAAGGGTTTAGAAAAGGAAGTGCAAACAACAACCTCTACATCAAGGTAAGTCAAGGTAATATTTTATTAATTGAATTTTATGTTGATGATATTATTTTTGGTAGTGATGATGACAGGTTAAGCTAGAAATTTGCAAAAGATATGTAGAATGAATTTCAAATGTCGTTACTTGGAGATATATCCTTCTTTCTAGGACTTCATATATGCCAAAGAAACCAAGGAATTTGTATTTCTCAAACCAAGTATATCAAAGAAATGCTAAAAAGGTTCGGTATGGAAGATTTAAAACCAGTTATCACTCCCATGCAAACCAGTTGCAAGTTGAGCAAAGATGATGATTCGAAGTCTACAGATCAGAGGCAATATGGGTCAATGGTTGGCATCCTACTATATGTGATATCATCTAGACCATATGTAATGCAGGCAGTTGGACAGGTGGCATGATTTCAAGCAGCACCAAAGGAATCACATGTATTAGCAGTGAAGAGGATTTTCAGATATCTCAAAGGAACATAAGAGTTTGGATTATGGTATCCAAAAGGAAAGGATATATCACTTATTTCCTACACAGATGCAGATTGGGTAGGTTGTATTGATGACCGATAAAGCACCAATGGAGCAGAATTCTACTTGGGTGAGTGTTTAGTATCATGTCTAAGAAATAAACAATCATCAATATCCTTATCTACAGTCAAGGCAGAGTACATTGCAGCAGCATCATGTTGTACATAGGTTCTTTGGATGAAACAAACTCTAACATATATACAGGTTGAGTATGATGAGCCCATTCCAATATATTGTGATAATACAAGCGCCATCAATATCTCAAATAATCCTGTGATGCACTCCAAGACGAAGCACATTCCAATCAAGTATCACTTTTTACGGGAACAGGTTGTAGAAAAGAACATCAGAGTTGAGTATGTGGGAACAAAAGAACAAGTGGCAGACATATTTAAAAAACCACTTCCACGGGAATCCTTTGAGTATCTTCATCAGAGAATCAGAGTTATTTCTAATCCAAAATGAATTATTTTGAATGCTTATCTTATATGTCTTAGATGTACACAAGGAAGCACCATAACAAGACAGTTCAGTCAAGGGGAGCAAGCCCGGATGGAAATATACCTTTGCCATTGATGGAAAAGGGGGAGAGATTTATCAGATGTAGACTCCAGAGGACATAGGCATGGTTCCAGGGGGAGAAGATTTATCAGATGCAAAGGACAGAGGCATGGTTCCAGGGGGAGCATGAGTGATATGATTTTATTATTTCATCAGAGTGTTGCCATCAATGCAAAAGGGGGAGATTGTTGATTAAGGTTGGTTGTCATTGATGTCAACCCTTGAAGAAAGACCCGTAGCACAAAGGTTGGGTAATGGACCCAAGATTGTTTGATGTAAATATGACTCATTATTGTCTTGTCATGTTTGATAATAAGTAGAAATGGATGAACTCCAAAGTGGTCCCCTTATGGTGAAAGCCCTCACGGGGAGATGCTTTGCGGATTGAGTTATCCTAGAAGTATGGTTAGAGAACCCATGCTTATTTGTGGAATAATGAGATGAAGTTCAATGATTTTTTCATTGAAACTATCCAATATGGATATTTTTTGGCATGCCATTTCCGGTGGTATGTGGAGCATCACATAACTCCTCACGGTTAGAGAGTTATGGCCATGAGAAGTTGGAGAACCCAAGTTTGGGTAATGGACCTAAGTTTGTTTGATGGATAATGGTATCAGTTTTGATATATTTTCATGTAATAATATTCTATATGGATGGTACATGTCATTCCATTTCTGGTGGTATGTGGAATGTCACATAACTCCTCACGGTTTGAGAGTTATGGCCTTACGAAATTGGAGGACCCTCTTATATCATCTAGAAGCCCCAAAAGGTCAAAATAGTCAAAGTGGTTTAAGAGATTTTAGAAGGTAAATAATAAAGTGAATTGATGAGTGTACTATAATTCAAAGTGAATACAAAATAAATTATTTCAATAATAAATTTAATGGATAAATTAGAAGTGGGTTAACCCTAAAATAAGGAAAGTGGGCAAAGTGACCTAGAAGATTTTTTTAAAGAAGCTACTTGGAGAGTATAAATAAGAGGAAAGGCTCTTTGATTTCAGACACACTTGAGAATATTGAATACCTATATTTTTATGAGGTAACCAAAGGATATATAATCCGAATTTCTAAGGGAAGGTGAAGAAAAGAAGGTCAGAATTCAAGGAAGGATAAATTCTTTTGATGATGCTTTCTAAGGTGTTTCAGGTAAAAACGTCATAACTTCTTCATAACAAATACAAATTCAATAAGACCAAATGTGTTGGTTAGAGTACAGTCTGTAGTATTCTCTGTAATAGTTTCATATTGATTCAACAAATATTCCATGTGGGGCACGCTCTACAAGGTCGCTCTCTAGAATAAGCCAAAATTCAGCAAGGTATGCCATTTTTGCTATAACTATTGTTCTGAGAGGTTCCAAGTAGTGAAACATGGAGGAATTGCATAAAACACACTGAATAACATCGTTTATCAGTTTCATATATTTTTCATTACAGGTACAAAGCTATGATTATTTCAAGTTAGGGTTGTTGACTAATCCAAAACTAGTCATGTGAGACTAAAGAAAAGTTTGATGTAAATGCTAGTCTCTTATTGTTTAAAGTTAAGGAAGGTTTGTAGGTATGTGATCATATACACCAGGTCTATTACAGAGTTATAAATTATATTTGGATGATGAAATTGATGAGGGATTTTGGTCGAGGTACAAGTTGGGTACATGGTTGAGACAAGTAGTTGATGAGTTGGCACATAGATGAGGTATATAGTTGATGATGTTGGTACATATTGATGATTCATAGTTGATGAGTAGTTGAAACATGATTGGCACATACTTGGTACATGTTTGGCTTCACTTGTTTATGGTACAGGTTGGTGCATGGTTGATGCACTTGTTTATGGTACAGGTTGATTATAGGTTGAGGTACAGGTTGATGCATGGTTGATGCATGGTTCAGGTTTACTGGTATAGGTTTATAGAACTATATCTCACAGTGATAGTGTGACAGTGGTTCCATCATTCTACTTCTACTTCAGGGAAGTTGCACGAGGCAAGGATAGGTGGTTGTATCCACCTTCTGGTTGTAGTCAGAGAACATAGGGGGTTGTACCCTCCTTCTGGTTGTAGCCAAAGAATTAGAGAGTTGGAGCTTCCCTTAGGTTGTAGCCTAATAAACTAGGGGGTTGGAGCCTCCTTCCAGTTGCAGCTGGAAAACAAAGGAAGTTGGTGCTTCCAATGAATGTAATTCTTCAAGACATATAATAAAAAGCATTATGTGGTTTTCTCCTGATTTGGGTTTCCACACAAAACACTGGTGTACTGTGTATGTGTGTGATTGTTCAAATCTTATTGCTCATTATTGGATAATAATTCTACATTGATATAAAACTTGGATTATTTGAAGAAAAAGGATTATAATTATGTTATTATTAATTCACCCCCCCCCTCTCTCAGTAATCCAATAAGTATATGGATTAAAGAAAATAGTATTCAAGGGCCTAAAGGATGCTTTAAGAGCTCATATACCATGCACAAGGTCTAAAACCAAGAGAAGCTCATTTAGGTTTATACCATCATCTCCAATATTAACTTTGGTTTGTCTAACAATTTTCAAGGTTGTCCATTAATTACCAATTAGTGGAAATTATTCTTTAATTTGACCCCACGCAGAGTAACTTGTGAATGGGGCCAACATTGAATTTTTTTCAATTTATGCTTGTATTCACTGAAATTTGACATGGTTATAGTAGATGAATGTGTTGGTGGTATGGGAGGGTTTCAAGACTCAAATACAACTCACACAAATAATTCAACAATCAAAAGACAAAATTACAACATAAATGTGAAGGGAGTCACAAATCGGTCCCATAGAGTAACAGAGTGTCCCAACAAGTGCCTCAAATTATCTAATAAAGACAAACCAGTGACCAAGGACCAAGGGTAAGAGGAGAGGAAAAAATGGGGAACCCTGCCTAAGCATTAAGGAAGGAAAGAGGCAATATGAAACAACAATTAGTGTTGTACTAGCAAAGGTAATAGGCTAAGGGAGACAATGTTGGTTCGATGTGAGTGAAGGCTTGAGGAATGCCTAATTATGGTAAGGAACCTATAAGAGTGCATATATTACAATGTTCATGGTGAAGAATGAGTGAAGACATCTCGCAACATATAATAGAATACACTAGCATGAGGCTAGTGTGAGTGCTAATACAACCTATGATGTCAGTATGATGCTAGGGTATCATGACAATTCAGAAAAAATAAATTTTTTGTTTTGATAATGCGTAAGAATTCTTGGGAAACACCTATGACATCATGAATATTTTTATCATCCAAAAATTCAAAATTTTCATAGGGATATTTTCTTTTATAGTAAGGGTTTGAGGCAAATGGTGATGATTTTCGAAGTTACTTTGTAAACAAAATTGTAGAGAGACTGGCCTATAATGTTCAAACCCTAAAGGGTTCCTTTCCTTTGGAATGTTTGATATAAAATTTTAACTAAATGGAGGGTGGATTTTACCTAGGGAATTTGATTCATCTATTATATCCAACATTTTTATAACTGACATGTCCTAGAATCCAATGAATAAATCTATGGTGCAACCATTTGAACCTGAGCATTTCCCACCATCTTGGAAGAATTTCCAAACTTAGATTAGTTCTTCCAATAATATAGGTCTCATGAGGGATTCATTTTGAACCTAATCCATCCAAACATAAAAGGAAGCATAGGCCAATATGTCATGAATATTTACTCTATGATGTTTTGAGTACACTTGTTTGTAGTGATGGGCAATTGGCTTAATTATGAATTCAAAATCCACACAATTTTCTCATGTATTGTCCTTGAACTTCCAAATGGTGTTGATAGATTTGTGGGCCAATAATTGTCTGTCATTTGTTTTTTCATCACCTTATGAGATCCATGCAACCCATCTCTTCATACACCACTTTTCCTCTTGCCATGCTATAAGCGTTGCCCAAGTTTGTCTCCAGTGAATCTAATTTCTTCAAAGTATGTTCATTAAAACCCTCTATTACAAATGTGTCCTAGAGTCACGATATCTTCACTTCCATTGAATGAACATATACTTCATCTTGCTTGGAATTTTACTTTAGACCACCACATGGTGATGGCCTTGGAATGCATGAGATTCCTTTGGAGATATATCATTATTGGCTCCATGTCGTCATTTGAATGATTCCTCCAACTTTCTTTGATTAGAGTAGTGTAGTCTTCATAAGATAGCTAGTGCAAGTCATGTTCGACAACATAGATATTCCAACAGAGGACAAACACCTTTAGTAACCACTCACACAACCAGATCAAATATCAACACACTGATGTTTTGATGTGGTAAAACCCCTATGGGGAAACATACACAACCCTAGCCAACGTGGCCACTTGGAGTAGTTTATTAATGCAAAAGAAAAAGATTTTACAAGATAATTTCGCACAATCGATCATCGGAAAATGACCCTCCATGCTCTTTAAACAGAGATCATAGACCAATCGGGTGTTAATCCATGGATCAATGGATGTTAAGATAGAGGAGAATATGAACCGTCAGATTACTCTATGTTGGCAACATATCATGACCGTTGGATTTTCTAACTACAAATGCATACTAATGCATACTAAAGAAACATGTTAAGAAACACACGTTTACCTAATGACACATTAGACCAAGTAGATTTTAACTAACTCCTAAGTGTCTAAATATCCTAACATCCCCCCTTAAGAAAAACTTGGGATAGGATTGAAATATTTACAATAGTGACACAATAGGAGAAGGAAGGATGCATTAGAAGCTATCCCCCCTTGATGACAACTTCCTGAAATCCTAACATAGATCGAAGTTTGGAAAAATTATTTTCTGTAATATACTTTGTGAAAATGATGGCAACTTGATATTCTATAGGGAAAAAGAGAACTTCAATAACTTGATCATGAATGAGCTTTCTGATGAAGTGCATGTGTATCTCGATGTATTTGTTGCACTAATGTTGAACTAGGTATTTGTTGATCTTGATGGCACTTTGATTGTTGCACCAAAGGTTGTTCGGATGTTGCTCCTCGAATCCAAACTTTTAAAGGATCTATCAAATCCACAAGGCTTCCTAACTTGCATTTACCACTGCTCGGTACTCTTCTTCTGTTGAAGAAAGTGCAATATCATGTTGTTTCTTAAAGACCCAAGTGACAAGTCCTAGACCAAGGCTAAAAACATAACCTCATGTAGATTTCTGATCATCAGGGTCACCGGACCAATCTGAATCAATGAAACCAACCAATAAAGAAGTCCCCCCTAAATTGTAATGTATATTGAACTGAACTGTACCACAAACATAGTGAAGTATCATTTTAGTTTATTTCCAATGGATTTCATGGGGTGTTTGCATATACTGGGAAACAAGACCAACAGCAAAGGAAATATCAGGATAGGTATGAGTCAAATATAAGAGGCTATGAACTAACTGATGGTACAAGGTGGCATCAACTTCGAGAGAAGTACAGGTCGCAGTAATCTTGACTCCATAATGGAAGGGAGAAGGGGTTGGTTTACAATCTTCCATGTGAAAGCAACGAAGAAGGTCACCAGTATACTTATATTGGGAAATAAAAATTCCTTCAATGGTTTGCAAAACTTGGAGGCCAACGAAATAGTGAAAAAATCCCAAGTCTTTCATTTCAAATTTCTTCTTAAGTCTAGTTTTCACATGGTTTAAAAGTTTTGAGTCACTACTGGTAAGGATAAGGTCATCAACATAAAGGAAAAGTATTATGAGATGGCTTCCTACTTTCTAGGTATAGACATTGGGATCAGAATGGCATCTAGAGAATCTGGTGTCAATAAGAAAGTTGTCCATTTTGTCATACCAAGCTCGAGGAGCTTGATTAAGACCATAAAGAGATTTATTAAGGCAACAAACAAGGCTAGAGTCATTCTAGACATAGTTAGGAGTTTGTTCCATGTAGATTTCTTCTTCCAAATATCTACGCAAGAAGGCAGATTTAACATCCATCTATTGGACCTCCCATTTATGTGAGGTGGTAAGGGAAAGAAAAAGGCAGATGGAATTCATTTTGGCTACAGAGGAAAAAGTTTCATTATAGTCAATTCCTTCAACTTGGGAAAATCCTTTGGAAACTAATCGAGCCTTGTGTATTTCAACACTTCCATCTAATGCATACTTATTTCTGAAGACCCATTTACATATAACAAGTTTTATTCCTTTTGGAAGAGGTACAAGATCCCAAGTATTGTTTTCTATTAAAGAACGATACTCTTCATTCATTGTTGTATCCCAATCTGGATGATCTGAAGCTTCTGCAAATTTCTATGGATCATGAGTTTCTGAAACTTGAGCCAAAAGAGAAGAGGCTTGTTGGAACTGTGAATGTGTCTGACATTGATCTGAAGGATCACCAACAATATCACAAGTTGTTTCTCATGTTGAATAGACCCATATAGGAAGCAGTGGAGTTGGTGTTGGTTCAGGTTCAAAGGACTCGTCTGGAGGAAGGTGAGCATGTGGAGGTGGATTTTCATCCTCATTGTCATCATCTAAAGAAAAAACCAGAATAGGAATAGAACAAGGCACAAATTCCGAAGATGGATCGTAGGTCGAAGAAGGAACAATCGTCGAATTAGGCTCGCAGGTCAAGAGATTTTCATCAAATTTAACATATCTTCTAATAATAATTTCATTACAATGTGTTTGAAGAAGTCTATAACCTTTGTAATATCCCTAGGCCGAACCCAGTTGTAAATGTAAATAAAAATGTATGTAAGTTCATGAGCTCTTTGATATCATTTTTGTATGCACCTTCCATAGTATAGTGCATGCATGTACTTCATAGTAAAATGAGGAAGTGTGCACATTCCAGGATACCACGCGCAGCAACTTAAGAAAGCACGATTTTGAGGCCAAGGAGCCTTGTTGTATATGTTGTGTTTTATAGGCTGGTGAGCCAGTTTTGTGATGATTAGACCGGAGATCCTAGATGTTAAAGGTCGGTGGGCCTATTTTTGTATATGTCTCATTATTAATATAAAATACATCAATGTGTGTAGACCGACCACTATAAAAGAGTATGGGGGACTAAACTCCACTAGTTAGGGAAAGGGGGGGCTAAAAGTTAAGGAAAAGGGGATAATATAGGGAGATTAAGCCAAAAAGGAATATTATACTAATATTCCTTAAATCATAAAGTATGGAAAATTATTTTATCCTAAGTTCTAAGGAGGGATACAAGTGGGCCAAAGTAGCTCCCAACATGACAAGTGTCAAATTGGGAACATGCATACTTATAGTTTGGACTTAGTTCATTTTTGGGGGGCTTCCATCATTCATTCAATCACTCCATCATCATTCACACACTCATTGAGCTATCCTACGTACCTTCTTGTCATTGTACCTGAACTTGTATCCATAACCATACATATTTTTGTACCTGGTTCACTTGTGAGCTAGACTGAAGAAGTGGGTTGTCAGGCCCATGGGATATTGAAGAGGCGGGTTGTCAGGCTCATGAGAAATCTCTCTGGGTGAGAGAATTTTTGGGAATTGATTTATGAAGGTGATAAACTGTAGCTACAGGGCTCTGAGACTTCCTGTCTAGCATGTTGTTGAAGCCTAGAAAGGAAGTGGGGCAGTTGAATGACTATTTAGAAGAGAAGGGGCATACTTCCTGGGGTGGGACAGGCGTGTGGGGAATGAGGGATTGTAGGTTGTTGGTTTTAGTTGGAACCTGTGACGGAGTATTTCATGTTTTCTATGATCCGTTAGCATCATTAGGAATCCCTTTACCTGGGTGGAGTTTAGTCCTATCTCGGGGGTGACCCACTGCTGAGAGAGATGAACAGTGTAGTCTAAGGTTGGGAGGTTCATGGAAGTTCTACATGCGGTTGGTGATATTCTTACCAATATAAGTGTCAATTGTGCGATAAATTACATGTTGCATTATTATTTACGTATTTATTTCTATGGGTTTATCCTATGTGTGGTTTAAAACTACCTTTATATTTATGGGTATTTCATGTATATGTTGCATGTACATGTTCACTGTTATTTCAATATGAATTTGTGCATTATAGAATGTATTTTTATATTTACTTTTTATATAAATAATTCCACCAAAGTTTTGTGTGTATATGTTTTAGTTGCATGCAGTTCGAAAAAAATTATGTGGCATAGCTCATTTGGAGGTTGGGTATGTTACAGTATGGTATCAGACAATGAAAATGTTTTCTGGAGTAGCATGGCTTGGCCTAGGTGGTCGGGGATGTTACAAAAGAAATACCTATAGTGTCAACAACACTTTCATAGGTTCAAGAAATCCCCACAATGTATAGTGTTTTAGTTGTTGGAATGTAGTGATCGTGATTTGTTGAGATGAGAAGTGCTCTCCACAAGTAAAATGTTTAATGACAATGTAGGTGAAATCTACAATAGATTACGAAGCTATTATTATGTTCTTATGGTTTCCTCAAGATGTTTCATCATAACCCTTATGAAACTCTCTAATTGTTTGTCTCATTTGATGGAGTGTTATAGGATGTACAACCAAACAGGCATTTGTCAGATCTATCTTCGTCGTCTAAGGGAAGTTCAGGTAGAATAGAGCAAAGTGAGACATCTAGTAGGTCTAACAAGTAGATATCAACTAGAGGTGATAAGATCAGAAGAAAATTACATAGACGCATGGAATTTTTTCTTGCGAAAGGGGGACCATGTTCTTATGATGATGAGAGCATAAACAACATCGAGGTTCCATTCAGGTACATATATATAGTGAAATGATGGGTACCCAAGGATCTTTCTCAAATAAACACTTTTTTTGTGTCAACAAAAGGATATACCGCATTTCTCTATCACCATTACATGATCTGGGGATATTTTCCATGGATGGAATAAAGGTCTATGACGGTGGATTAATTGATTTGATGGATTATGTGGGACCCTATTAAATCTACAAATATTAGATACAACTAGTAGAATATACAAAAAGTATGAGAATGTATGGTGTGGTTGCAAATTATATACAGCTAAAAAATAATGATCAAAATAAAGGAGAATCTATGTATATTAACGGAAGGCCAAAAGCAATAGGGAATATTGCAGGGTTTATAAATAGTACACGACCCGTGAGCACAAATAAGCAACCCAATTGCATATTTGAGGGGAATGAAGAAAATTGTGTATTTGTATGTGCAATAAAATCAATATTTGTAGGGGAATATTTGTTGATTGATTACAATTTGAATCGAGTAGATACAGACGTTGTTATTATGGGGGTGGTACATATACTATTTTACCCAAACTGTAAGCAATGACTCTTATATTTTATGATTATCATTTACTATAATATATTTCCATGCATCTTGTAAGTTAAGGAAACAATTTAGCATGCCATGTTTTTTTTCCATGCCTATTCATGAACTAGCTTTATTTTGTATACATTTGAATTTCGTATATTTTTTCTAATTTTTATATTCACATTGCATTGTTGGAAACACAATTTTCCTAGGGTGACAGGGGGAAGGAAACAACCTTAGATCAGTCCACAAATCATGTAGAGGAAGTGATTACTAATGAAGAATTTTTTCCCTCCACCAAGTCAGTCCAAACAATAAGGAAGCTTGTGAGAAAATCAAACATCGAGCTCGCTTTTTTTATTCAGATTCGTTCGCGGACACAAGAGATAAAGGAGATATTTAAAGCCTTGATGGAAAAAATTCATTGATATGGGGTAAGAAAGATATTTAATTATCCCATTTATTTATTTTGTATTTTAATTTGTATACTCTTACAAGTCCTTTATAAAAGACTCTTTATTTTTACAGGAGTTTTTGCAGGATTTTGATCCCCAGGATGTGCCTACGGAGGTCGATGTTGGTACCAGCATCATTGCTACGCCAACACAACACAACATCATCCTGGTACACACCCTAGGGTCGATGTCAGTGTTGGTACTACAACATTCACTCAAACCAATACACCCCCCAGGGTCGATGTCGGGACTACACCCGGCCCTAACCAGCAGATGCCAAAATGTGCACAGGATGTTCTGGATGTAGAACATGGCATTACACATTTTGAAGCATGATTTCCTAGATCTTCCTGTGTCACTAGTTCTTACACATCAAATTTCCACACTTAAGTACCTCACCCTAAGTGTCGTAGGTGTCGTAAAAGTGTCATATGCAACTTTCTAAGTGTTGCATACACCTTGACACCATAAAAGAACATTTTCCACAATCCCTAGTCATTGTGGTAGAGAAATATATCATATGAATTATTCATTATTATTCATATGAAGGTAAAAATATTATGTGCACATGAATTATTTATTAATATTCATAAAAAGGAAATTAATTTAGTGTGAGAATCCACCTCACATTTAGTTTCCTAATCTCAAGGAGAGGTTGAGAATCTCATGGATGGTTGAGATATTTTCTCAAACCAAAATCCTAATTTGGTGGATCTTGAGAGATATTTCCTCCTTAAAATCCTTGAGAGATATTTTCTCCCTACAATCCTTGTGATATATTTTCTCCCTAAAAATCTTGGAGATCCCATTTTAGTGGATCTAGTGAGTGATATTCTCCATGGTGGTTAAGACTCCAAATCATATATAATGAGTTATTTCCATGGAGAAGAGGAGGGATATTAGAGGTATCAAACCTTTGATTCTAGAGTGATGTTGGAGATATCATACTTATGATCATGGGATTCATGCAACGGTTGGACAAGGAGAGACTGGAGGAGTTGCAGCTGACATCATTCATGGTCTGTAAATATTATTTGTTCTCGTTTAATATACTTGGCCTATTTCCTTCAAGTATGTGGTTTCATGTGCTTGTATACGTTTAATTCAATTTGCATAGATGAATTTGCTTTGCCTAATCCATTAGAGTAGAAGGAAGTCGCTTGTTTCTTGTTGTTCATTGTAGGTATTGATTTGCACCAGGAATTGAATAAAGTTTGCAGATAAGAGAAGCTGGGACAAATGTCATAAACATAGTACTTCCTAATTTACCTTCTCCTCTCTTTTTCGATAATAAAAATGGGTTTATAGGAATGGTAGTGTCCAAATGATTGTTTATGTATTGGTATAGGGGTCAGTAATCTAATCGAAATTTCACCTGTCCGCAGGGGAATATTTCCATAACAGAAATTGGCGACTCCAATGGGGAAGGACATTGACTTGTCTTTCCTTGGATCCTCTAAGATTTTTCCCACCTTTAGATATTATTTTCGGTTTGTTTCTAATCTACTTCCCTTTCTCTCTTCTTCATTGAAGATTTCACAGGGACTTTGGCAAAAAAATTTGAGTTTTTATCCTTTTTCTAAGTTTTTGGGAAGGGCATCGCCCCTCTATTGTGTACACTAGAGCATTGATCTAGGATCAACGCTACCCCATAGTGTATACTATAGTGATGTAGCACTCTGTCACTTTGGAAACAGGAGCATTGATCTCCTTTTCTAGGTTTTTCTGCCCCTTTCTGCTCACTTTTTCTCCGTTTGATCCTAAGGGGATTTTTGCTCAGAGACCTTTGAATACTCTTCACTTTGTTTTGCTAAGATTTGGGAATTTATCACTCATTTATGTTTATCCTTTGATTTTGAAAAATTTCTCTTAGTTTTGGTCCCCTTGGGTTAACAGGATCCCTTGGTTCTTTTTTTCCTTTTGAGTTTATCTGATCTTTGTCTTGTAAAGATTTCAGATTGCTTGACTATTTAGGATTGTTCATAAACTAAGGTTTGCAAATATTGTTTGGTATTGAGCCTTCTTGTCTCCATTTGAAACATCTTTCTTTTATGAATGATTGGGACTCTTATGAAAACCTAGCTTGATTTATGTTTCTTGTTGCTCTTCGTTTGAGGATTTTCATGAGTGTTTATATTCTTTCTCTTTTGCATCTTTGAGTTCTTTATTGAATTAATTATCATACTTTTTTCTTTCAGTTCTCATTATCCTTTGAGCGCATTCTTTGTTTGAAATATTTTGTCTTCGTGTCTTTTGTATCTACATCTGACTCTTTCATTTTAATTGAAAGTAATGAAGCATTAAAGGATTTTCATTTGCTTTCTTTTAAAATCAAATAAAGAAGATAATTGTGTTCTTTCTTTTGGGTAGTTTAGTAGATTGTATTTAGAAAATTTTGTTTGGTAATTGGGTGTTTTTGTTGAAGAAAGTTGAACCTCTTCTCCATCATGTATGTAGGATTCATTGAAGAAAAAGATTTGCACCTCATTATTATACATTCATTTTTAAGCCCTAATATTGGCTCATTACCCATTAATTGGGGCATATTACATTAGTAATGTTATTTTATTTATGTAGGCTTTATTCCATTAGTTGTAATTATACCTCCTAGTCTCCTATATATACCAAGGAGACATTTTCATTTGGAATCATCTTGGAATTGTACATTTATGTGGGCATAAGGAGGTTTCCCCCTTGAAGAGGATTATTATCTGAATTTATCTCTTTTTCAAGGAATTGAGTACTTATTCTGAGGTTTTTCTATGCTATAATCATATTTGGTTCTTAACATATGGTATCAGAGCTCAAGGTCTTGGGGTTTCGCTGCTACATCTGAGACACCTTGGAATTTTCACTGTAACTTTTTTTCTACAATGTTTCAGAAGGAATGGATTGGAGGATATTTAGTAGACAGATCAAGGTACATTGGGTTAAAATTTCAGATCATGAGGCCTTATAATTTCATAGATACATCCTGTGCAAGATAGGGTTCTGGAATCATCCTGAAATGAGACATTGCAGAATTTTTGCTATAAAAACTTTTATGTACTATTTCAGATGCTGAACTCCGAAGTATATTCACAAAAAATAGTAAGGTATCTTTGGTAAAAATTTCAGACTCTGGGTCATCTTGCATTTGTAGATACACCCTGTGTAAGATAGGGTATCTGACTAGTCCTATTGACTAGTCTCAAGAATGTGTTCCAGCTAAAAAAATTAGAAATTCTTCCTAGAGTATCCAAATTGAGTGATACTGGTTGCATTGGATAGTGTACAGTCTACAGTATTTTTGGTACGAGTTTCAAAATTTTATATCAACTATTTTGTGCGGGGCACGCTATACAAGTGACATCTTCCGGAAATGCCAAAAATCAGCAAGTTGTGGGGAAGTTACCGTAAATTCCACTTGGAACATCCAATTTTGATCAAAACTGTGGCATTGAAGAGAAGAAATATCAGGGAACTATAAAAAGTAAAGTTTCATATCCATAAGGGTCGAAAATTTGGAGATATAGCAGAGGAAATATTGTCTAGAAGAACCACTTCAAAATCAAGGTTCAAAAGTGATACTTGGCCAACATGCCACCCAAAAAGGGAACTTCTACACCAAATAAGCCTCCAGATAATCCTACATGGACTCTTGATGAAGGTGAAGGAATGCGTAGGGACATAAATGATTTACAAAAGAAGACAATAACAAAATATGAACTACAAGAGATGATGGAGGGTTTAAAAGGGGAGATCATGGAAGGATTGAAAAATTTCATAATAGAGAGGACACTTGAAAGTGAAAATGTAT
>ML776887.1:757130-773270 GCA_009831015.1 Picea engelmannii
ATTGATGTATTCATAGGAACTTTAAAGGATAACATTCAACATGAGGTTCACCTTTGGGAACCCAAATCATTGGAGAATGCATTTAAGTTGGCAAGAAATGTTGAAAGTAAAAATATGGCTATGGCTACTAGAAGGACCAATCCCAACATCTATAGAGAGAATAATGTTCCTTATTCTAAAACACCTCAACCTACAAGGTTGACACCTCAACAATTGGAGGAAATAAAAGCAAAAGGTTTATGCATTAATTGTGACGGCCAGTACAATAAGGGACATAAGTGTGGTGAGAAGATATTATTCTACATAGATTGTGAAGAGGAAGAAGAACAAGAACAAGAACCATCTCAAGATGAAAACTATTGTCCCTTGACCAAGTTTTGAGGAAACACTTGGTCATATTTGACTATTTTTGGAACTTCAACAGCTTGTCAAATATGGAGCGCAACACGAAGCAGAGATCGTGGAAGCTAGACCCCTTTCTTGGGTCCTTTTTGGGTTTTGGAGGATAATGTAATGGGTATGGGATGTTGGCCCATGGGTTTACCCATGTTTAGGCCTATTTTGTAAAGTATAAATAAGTAGCTAGGCAATGTAAGAGAGGTGGATAAGTTAAGTGCTAGAAAAGGCTTTGTGTATACTGTGTGACCGACTTGCAGAGCCGAGTGCAAGTGTTGTAAGTACTGAGTGCACAGATTGTAAGAAGGCTTTGTGTTAGATCTACTCGGGGAAGGAGGATCTGGAAAGGTGCGTGCAGATCTCCTGTCCTATGTGGGGTACAAGTTTGATCTCTATGTTGTAATCAAATTGACCAAAGATAATAAAAAAGAAGAAGACTTTGTGGATGTAGCCCCAGGGCGGGGGTGAACCACGGTAAACCTGTGTGTTGTGCTCGGTGCCTTGACCTAATGTGTTTGTCTCTTACCATGTGTTTTTCTTTGATATGATTATGCTATGTGATTTGCTATGATATACTTAGATATATATACTTTTATTTGTGCTTCTTATATGTATGGATGTAGATCTGACATATATGAAAGTGTTGAGTGCTAGACCGTTTTTGTTGTTGCTAAGTGCTAACTTAACCTAGATCCAAGTAAATCTTGCGGTGCTTTGTGCCATCTGCGGAGTTCCATGAGGGTTAAATACTGATGAATGATCTATGCTAAAGTGTTTTCTAAGTGTTATAATCACAAATCTGTGTCCCAGCTAAGGTTGTAGACACCTGAGTCTTGCAACCACCCCTGCCTCTACCTCGAGTGAGACTTCATCTGCTTCGCAGGTGTTGCCGAAAGGGCTGGTAGTTAGGGTTTTGTTGGTGCGTTGTTGAAACATTGAACCTTGGGTCTTCCCCTGTGCCAACAAATGGTTTCTTTGTTGGGACATGAAACTTTGATTGTTGGGAACTAAGGAAGAAGAAGCTTTATGAAGAAAGTTTGTCCTGAAATTGTAAAAGCTCTGTGCATGGACCTTTTCCCTAGTGCGCAATGATCCACTTGATCCGAAAAGCTTTGTACTGAAGAAAGAAGGAAAAATCTGAAGAAAAGAAGTCAGATCTGAACGCTTTGTGCTCTAAGAAAGGTTAAAGTGGAAGTTTCTAAGTCAGATCTACAGAGAGAGGTAAGATCTGTAAGCTCTATGTTCCGATAAAGGTAAGAATAGTTAAAAGTTCTTAGATCTGGAATCTTTGTAATCTATAGAAGTAAAAGAAGTGAAAATTTTTGTTTCTAAAGTATGGATTTAGGTATTCTTGATAGATTTTGTCCTATCTTGAAAACTAGGGCATTGTGACGCAGACCCCCAACCCTCCGGCCGAGATCCACTCAGGATCGTTCTAAATCTTCCCCTTGAGTCTGATTGACTCTTTGGTTCCTACACAGGGAATCCCACACACACTCGACGGTGTATCCACGTGTCCTTTTGAGTATGCCCCACGTGATCAACCACAAAGCACTACCCAAGTCTCCCGATCTCAGTAAGATCGCGCCATTTGCCAACTGGGACTTTCGGTTTCACGATTTCATAATCCCTTTTGTCGAGATTTCATGTCTCTACAACCCCCGAAACCCGAAATGTCAAATTCCGATGCGTTCGTCAAAGTTTGGCTTCCCAATGGACTTCTCACTTCATCGGGGTTTCGGACTTCGCGACTTTGCGAATCTGGATGTAATGCTCCCAGTTCTTTGACCTCCAAACCCCGAAACAGTCAACAAGGTTTGACTCCGCCTATTGAGGAAGACACACCACATGTCCACTCAATTGATTTCTATCTATGACGTGGACTCTTGCCACCTATCCCTCTTCTCGGCTTTCGGGACTTAAATAAGCCTCTGATTACCATCCCCCTAACACTTCGAAATCCTGAAATGATCTGATGACTCAAAACAGATCATGATCAATGGTCCACATTGATTCCTAATATCAAAGTGATGGGTTCATCCTCCCCTATACATCTTGCAACTTTTCTGGATCCTAAGGTCCTCGTGAATTCAGAAGTTCTCCACAGAGAATTTTCATCGCTTGTTTCCTCCTTGGCAGCTTCTACAAAATGAACTAGGGTTTTTCCACTGCAACTTAACTTCTGCGAGATGTTTTCAACCTCCATCTCCCTTTGAATAATTTCAAATGTGTTGACCCTCCTGAGCTTTCTCTGGAAACTTCAATCCTTAAAAGAACTCCTACATGCACTCCTTGTGGCAATCTATCAAATACTTCTAGGTATTTGATCTCTTCGACTCTGTGTTGTCTCGGCAACAGCAGTCCTTAAATATTTAACCTTATTTGATAAGTCCTAAGACTTCCAACAGCCTGCGCACTCCTTGCACGGCCTCTGTGCTCCTCCTGTACTTCTACTAGAATGAGAACAACAGTATCCCTCCTAAGCTTTCTGAGATAAAACTCAGACCCTTTGTCAACACACACCTTACAGACGTTTCACTGCACTCCTTGCAGGAACTTCTCTCACTCAGGAAGAGAAACGATTGAAACTCATTCTCTCTCTCTCTGACTTCAAACATTCAACATGAAATCATACATACACACAATATTAAAGCAAATGCATAACAGAGAGAACAAAACAGTTGTAAGCATACCATTCACCATGTATAAACAAAAAACATAATAACACCATGAAATCTGATTCAGAACTTCATATATTCATCCAAAGCTCCTGTACATGGGGTTTTTCCTTTCAACTCTCTGCTACAACTCTCTTCTTTGGTGCTATGATAATGTTACAATAATACAAGAGTGAGGGTGTCTATATTCGTTTTTCCCTCCTACTCTCAAAACTGTCTAATCTAACATTCATATCTACCTACTCTTACATTTAACAGACTTAAATGCCTTAATGTTCTACAGATGAGAGAAATCGCTCAAGATCTGCTTAGAACCTCCAAGATATAAATGTAAAGTACGACAGCTTCCTAACTATTACAATAATGCCTTTTAAGTTCAAAATTCAAAAATGGTTTTTATGAAAACGTGCTCTTTTTCTTTCTCTGTGCGTCCAACTATTTCTTTGGCTTAGTCGCGTGCTTTGGATTTGCACGATGCTCTTGCATCATACTCCCTCGCTTGAAAATTTTCATGGACTCCTATTCATGAGCTCTTGCACGGTCTCTCCATGCTTCTGAATTTCTGCTTCATCTTCCCAGGTGGCATCTTCAACTGGATGTCCCTTCCATTTGACCAAGTATTCAAAATACTCCTTCCTCCTGGTCTTTTTGCTGACTCTCTTGTCAATTATACTTTCCATCTATGGCTTTTCAGCTACAGGCATTTTTTTTTTCATTGAACTTCTTTCTGTTCATCTTCGACTCCTTCTTATTTAGCTCTGTAAGGGTGCAAATCCGCAACATTGAATATTGGTGAAATTCCGATCCCATCGGGTAATTCAATCTCATATGCGTTTGTCCCAAATTTCTTCATGACCTTGCATGGTCCAATCTTTTTCATCTTCAGTTTGTTATACATTCCCCTTGGGAACCTCTCCTTCCTCAGATGTGCAAGATTCAGATCACCAACTTCGAATTGAAGTTCTCGCCTGTGTTGATATGCTTTGCGCTTGTATTCTTGACTTGAATTTTGCAATCGCTCCTTGACTCGGCTATGAAGATCCTTCATTGCTTCTGCAAATTCTTCTACACTAGCACTTCTAAATTCACTTCATTTCGAATCTTTCAATTCAGAAACTCCCCTTGGCTGCATTCCATATACAATTTGGAATGGACTCTGCCATGTTCTCCTGTTGAGTGAATCATTATAAGCGAATTCTGCCTGTGGCAGAATGTGATCCCATTGACTGTGGTGTTTAGTCACTAGGCTCCTTAGCAAATCTCCTAATCACATGTTCATAACTTCTGTCTGCCCATCCATCTAAGGATGATACGCTGAGATAAATGACAAACTTGTCCCCGGCTTCTTCCATAAATTCCTCCAAAAATATCCCACGAACTTGTTATCTTGATCAGAAACTATATTCCTTAGCAAGCCGTGAAGTCTGACAACTTCCTTGAAAAACAAGTTCGCAATATGAGTTGTGTCGTTGGTTTTCTGGCATGGTATGAAATGTGCCATCTTGGAAAATATATCGACTACCACAAAGATTGAATCACATCCTCTTTGTGTCCTTGGTAGTCCCAATATAAAATCCATGCTCATTGTGTCCCATAGCCTCTCAGGTATGGGTAATGGTTGGTATAACCCCGTGTTCTGCCTTTTCCCTTTTGTGTGCTGACAAATTCTACATCTGTCCACAAATTTCTTAACATATATCCTCATCCCTGGCCAAAAATATGAGCCATTCAATTTTGAGCACGTCTTATCATGACCGAAGTGTCTGGCCAATCCTCCACTGTGTTTTTCTTTCAATAAGTTCTCCCTCATGGAGCATTTCGGAATACATAGTTGATTTCCCCTGAATAACAATCCATCCTGGATCATGTATTCAATCCATTGGCTTATGTCCCTGAGAAATGGATTCTCATATGCCTCATACGCTTCCTTAAAATCTGGGTCATCCCTGTACATTTCTCTGAGGTTATCAAAACCCAAAGTTTTGACTCTCAATTCCTGCATAAGCAAAAATTTCCTACTCAAAGCATAAGCAAATTTGTTAGCAGTTCCAGAAATATGCTTAATCACACAAGTAAAATTCTGCATGAATTCAACCCATTTAGCATGTTTTTGGTTCAACTTCTCCTATTGAGTCACGAATTGTAAAGCATGATTATCACTGTACAAAACAAACTCCTTGGGAACCAAGTAATGTCTCCATTTCTTCAGCGCTTGTATGACCGCATAGAATTCCTTGTCATATGTGGAGTACTTAACCTTCGCTTCATTCAGTTTTTCACTGAAGTATGTGATCGGTTTGTCATCTTGGCTCAAAACCGCTCCTATTCCAAATCCACTCGCGTCACACTTGACCTGGAATGTCTTGCTGAAATATGGCAAAACCAAAATTGGTTGCTTAGTGATATTCTTCTTCAGCAGGTTAAAACTCTTCTCTGCTTCCTCTGTCCAGTGAAAATATTTATGTCTTTTCTTCACCGTATCCATCATTGGTACGCTAATCCCACTGAAATTTCGGATGAGATTCATGTAGAAACTAGCTAAACCATGGAAGCTTCGAACTTCAAATACACTTTTTGGTGATGGCCAATTCTTAATTGCATTCACCTTTTTCGGGTCCATCTTCAACTCATTTGCAGAGATAACAAAACCCAAATAAATGATTCATGTCCTCATAAATGATGATTTCTTCATATTGATCAGCAACTTCTCTTGCTGTAATCTCTTCATTACTATAGCTAAGTGCTTCAAGTGCTCTGCTTCAGTCTTGCTGAAAATTAATATATCGTCAAGGTATACAATGACAAAATTCCCAATGAAATCCTTTAGGACTTCATTCATCAACCTTATAAAAGTACTGGGTGCATTTGTTAAGCCAAATGGCATGATAAGACATTCATACAGCCCCTCATTTGTCTTGAATGATTTCTTCCATTCATCACCTTCTCTCATGCGAATCTGATGATATCCGCTTTTCAAATCAATCTTTGAAAAAAATATTGCTCCACTCAAGCAATCCATTAAATCATCCATCCTTCGCAATGGAAATCTGTATCTGATGGTGATCTTATTGACCACCCTTGAGTCTATACACATTCTCCAACCTCCATCTTTCTTTGGGTTGAGCACTGTTGGAACAGCGCATGGACTCAAGCTCTCTCTAATCAATCCTTTGTCCATTAAGTCCTAGACTTTTCTCTTGACTTCTTCATTCTCCTGTGGCATCAATTTGTATGTTGCTTTGTTTGGTAAACTGGCTCTAGGTATAAGATCAATGTGATGGCTTATACTCATGATCAGTGGCAACGAACAAGGTAGTTCGTCCACTACTATATCAGCGAACTCTTCCAGCAACTTTTGGATTTCCTCTGGCAAATCATCCACTCTTGTACTGGTTAAAACAATTCTAGGCTTCCTGACCACAATAAATTATGTGTCTTCCTTCTTCTTAACCTCATTAAGAAGTTCCTTCCCACTCATGAGAAGTACAGTGTTTCTCACCTCTGGTTTCACTTCTTTGTCCTTGATCGGCAGCAACATGTGCATCATACCATTCTTCTCCAGGGTGTATCTGTTCTTTCTCCCATCATGAACCGCATTCCTGTCATATTGCCACGGTCTACCCAGCAATAGATGACAAACATCCATGGGAATGACATCACATAATATTTCATCCTTATATCCTCCTATTTTAAATTCAACTAAACATTGTTTAGTGACATTTACCTGATGTCCTTTTTGTAGCCACGAAACTCTGTATGGGCTTGGATGTACAATAGTCTCCATCTCCAGCTTTTCTACCATCTCTGTAGAAACAAGATTGTCTGTGCTACTGCTGTCCACAATGACTTTGCATACTCTGTCTTTTGTTTTGCAAGCAGTCTGAAACAGACTGTTCCTTTGGGTTGGGTTCTCTGCCTCCTTTTCTGGCGTTAAGAGAAATTTCCTCATCATCAAGGATCTTTCGCCCTCAGCATCTTCTGCCTCAACATTCTATCCTTGTGCTTCAGCAATGTGAGTCTCACCACCTTCTTTCTTTCTATTTGGACAATCATAAGATTTATGTACATTTTTCCCACAGACAAAACATTTCACTTCACCTCCTCGGCCTCTTCCTCTTCCTCTAGCTCGACGAAAAGTATTTCTATCATCATACTGCCCTCTCTGTGAGCTTCCTCCTCTCTCAATTTGAGTTTGAGGTTTATTCCCTTATTCTTTAGATTTTTGAGTTCTGTCTTGGGCAATTGTTTTGCCTTTGTCTTGACTTCTGCCTCGGCTTCTTTGACCTTACGTTTGGCTCAACTTCTCTTCAACTTTCAGAGCCATATGATAAGCATATTCTACAGTTCAAATGATCATCATGCTCATCTCGTCTTGGATGTCATATCTCAGACCATTCATGTACCTGGAAACCTTTTCATCATCGCTTTCTCGATGACCTGCTCTGATGTTTATCTTATAGAACTCTTCAGTGTACTCCTTCACTGACATCAGCTTCTGTCTCAAATTCTGCATCCTCCGAAACAGAGTGATTTGATAATCCTTGGGTATAAATTTGGCTTTCATATTTACAACCATTCTATCCCAGCTTTTGATTTTATGCTTGCCTTTGTAGCGTCTGTCAGCCTGTAGTTCTTCCCACCATAGTGTTGCATTCCCTTTAAGTCTAGTGACAGCATGTTTTACCTTTCTATCTTCCTCGACATCCTCATAGTCGAAGTATTTATCTAGAGCTCTAATCCAGTCTAGAAGCTCTTCAACATCTAGGTTTCCCTCATACACTGGAATGCCCATTTTTTCTCTAGCGCCTATCCTTGCAATAGCCCTGAATAGGCGTTCATCTGCAGCATTTATCTGCTGATATCCCCAGCATCAACTGTGCACCTTTGTGTTGTCTCCATGGCATCAATCCTGGCACGTAGTTCATGCATTTCCCTCTCCACTGCTGGATCAGGCATTGGTCTGTCTCTTCTTCTTGGCAGCATGGATGTAAAATATTCCTCTTTTCTGTGCTATAGAAAGCAAAGAAATTTTTCTGTGCTCTGATACCACTTGATGTGTATGAGAGTACTTCTTTCTCCTCTCACTTCCTCTGCCTACAATATACAAACAGAGACAGGCTCTGATACCAATTTTGATGCAGACCCCCAACCCTCAGGCCGAGATCCGCTCAGGATCGTTCTAAATATTCCCCTTGATTCTGATTGACTCTTCGATTCCTACACAGGGAATCCCACACACACTCGATAGTGTATCCGCAGGTTCTTTTGAGTATGCCCCATGTGATCAACCACAAAGCACTACCCAAGTCTCCCGATCTCAGTAAGATCGTGCCCTTCGCCGAACCAGGACTTCAGGTTTCGTGATTTCTCAATCCTTGTTGTCGAGATTTCCTGTCTCTACAACCTCCGAAACCCGAAATGCCAAATTTCGATGCATTTAGAAAAGGTTGGCTTCCCAATGGACTTCTCACTTCATCGGGGTTTCAGACTTTGCAACTTCACAAATCCGGATGCAATGCTCCCAGCTCTTCGACCTCCAAACCCTGAAACAGTCAACAAGGTTTGACTCTGCCTATTGACGAAGACACACCACCTATCCACTCAATTTCTTTCTATCTCTGACATGGACTCTCACCACCTGTCCCTCTTCTCGACTTTCGGGACTTGAACAAGCCTCTGATTACCGTCCCCCTAACACTTTGAAATATCAAAATGATCTGACGACTCAAAATAGATCATGATCAACAGTCCACATTGATTCCTAATATCAAAGTGATGGGTTCTTCCTCCTCTATACACCTTGCATCGTTTCTGGATCCTACGGTCCTCGCGACTTCAGAAGTTCTCCACATAGAATTATGACCGCTTGTTTCCTCCTTGACAGCTTTTGTGAAATGAGCCAGGGTTTTTCCACTGGAACTTAACTTCTGCAAGACATTTTCAACCTCCATCTCCCTTTGATTACTTTCAAAGGTGTTGACCCTCCTAAGATTTCTCTAGAAACTTCAAGCCTTAAAAGAACTCCTGCACGCACTCCTTGCGGCAATCTATCAAATACTTCCAGGTACTTGATCTCTTCGACTCTGTGTTGCCTCAGCAACAGTAGTCCTTAAATATTTAACCTTATTTGATAAGTCCTAAGACTTCCAACAGCCTACGCACTCCTTGCACGACCTTTGTGCTCCTCCTACACTTCTACTAGAATGAGAACAACGGTATCCCTCCTGAGCTTTCTGAGATAAAACTCAAACCTTTTGTCAACACACACCTTGTGGACGTTTCACTGCACTCCTTGCAGGAATTTCTCTCACTCGGGAAGAGAAACAATTGAAACTCATTCTCTCTCTCTCTCAGACTTCAAACATTCAACATGAAATCATACATACACACAGTATTAAAGAAAATGCATAACAGAGAGAACAAAACAGTTGTAAGCATACCATTCACCATGTATAAACAGAAAACATCATAACACCATGAAATTTGATTCAGAACTTCATATATTCAACCAAAGCTCCTGTACATGGGGTTTTTCCTTTCAACTCTCTGCTACAGCTCTCTTCTTTTGTGCTATGCTAATGTTACAATAATACAAGAGTGAGGGTGTATATATTCGTTGTTCCCTCCTGCTCTCAAAACTGTCTAATCTAACATTCATATCTACCTACTCTTACATTTAACAGACTTAAATGCCTTAATATTCTATAGATGAGAGAAATCGCTCAAGATCTGTTTACAACCTCCAATATATAAATGTAAAGTACGCCAGCTTCCTAACTATTACATTAATGCCTTTTAAGTTCAAAATTCAAAAACAGTCCTTATGAAAACGTGCTCTTTTTCTTTCTCCGCGCGTCCAGCTATTTCTTTGGCTTAGTCATGTGCTTTGGCTTTGCACGATGCTCCTGCATCACATTGTTAGATGAAAGAACATTTTATATGAATAGATCTGATAAGAATAATGAAATATATGTTATACCTATGCATAGAAAGAATTTTTGGACTAACCAATGGATGCAGGATCCTAGAAAGAAATTTTTTCAGGCTAGCCATCATGACCCTATCGTGCAGTACAAGAAATGTTGGGGATCATGGAAAAGGAAGAGAGGATTAACTCTTTGTTACAGTTGCAGAAGACCAGGATATCTTGCTAAGGAATTCCCTGGGAGAAACCCTAACTGCCTATGTTGTAAGGCTACGGACCATGAAGTACTGGATTTCCCTAGAATGATTACTAGATTTGAAAAGCTGAATATGGAGCAAGGTCAAGAGACTAAGATTATAGAAGAACCCCAGAAATAATCAGAGATTATGTTACTGAAAATGAAAGAAACCCTGGATGAACATAAAGATGCTAGTTTGTCAGATATCTTCAAAGAAAAGGAGAAATTCGAAGTAAGAATAGGAGACTTCGACATCGACTTTGCTCTAGATGAGGGAACACAAATGAACATTATGACAAAAAGTACTTGGGAAACCCTAGGAAGGCCTGCTATGGTTCCTTAACTAGGAAGAATAGGGTTGTTTAAAGGAAAAATGGTAACCCTATGTGGTAGAATTACCCAGATAGATATGAGTACCCATGGATATTCGACAGAGGAAAAGTTCAAAGTCATTAGATTTATTGAGGACCGTGCCACATTTCTAGCTTTGTTAGGGAATATATGGATTGAAAAAGACCAGATCCGGAGAAAAGAAGAAAAGGAAGCCCTAGAACAGAAGAAGCAAGAACTCATGGAATTTATGACTAGAAGGATCGTCTACTTGATGGAAGAACAAGAGAACAGATCTCAACTGTTGAACACCAGGGACCTGGATGTCAAAGATATAAGAGTGTTAGAAGAACCATAGAAGATCGAAATACCTAATCCATATGATGAAGGAGTATTACCCTTAGATCTTAAGAAAGAACCTCAGCAGCGCGAAGTGACTATGTCGAGAGAAGATAAGACTCAGAATGGAAAAAGGATGACCGAGACAAAGATCACTGGGAAGAAGGCTAAGAAGATAAGTAAGAAGAGAGCCAAGATTCAAAAGTTACAGAAGGTTCATGAGGAAACTTTGCAAAAGGAAAAATCGCAAGAATTGTGCTTCACCGAGATATCAAAACAGTGACATCTGGCACTTCACCATGGCACAACAATATAGTCATTGGACCGATATACCCATTCCACTTATGCCCCGAACGGACAGAAAAGAATTAAAGGATCACCACCAGACCGTTGGACCATGCCATAACGGATGGATAAACGTTCACAGAAGCTTCATACCCGTTGCAACCAAACCGTTGATGAATTTCCTATTTAGCTCATCGCACCACGCACGAAGAATACTTTTTCCAACTGAAAACTCGAAGCCCGTAGAACTCGTAATTGTATACAGTGATCATTGCAATCATATCATTCACCCTAGTGCAGTGTTTTGAGATCATCATGACCCCGCTTATCTTTCCCGAGTGCGTATGTCTGACGAGCTCACCGCGCTTGAGGAATCCATCACAGAATTCCTTCTCGATTTAATGACTTAGAGAGTCATATCAGAAATAAGAATGTCCACAGGAGTCCAAGCCTCATCAACGAGAGGAGTGCAAGCCTCCCCGTCGAATGCTTGAGTTGGAACATCTCGAGCCGGCGCAGAAAGGAGAACTAAACATAAGGAATACATAGCCAACACAAAGTTAGTACCATCCATTATACTAGCTTACATACACCCTCTGAGCGGTGAGATTAACAGGGACACTGTCCCTAGAGATTTTAAATATACCTTAGTAACTGCATATTTACCGAAGGGAGTACGCACCTACCGCGCAAATCAAGACAAGGTTACAGCGTTGAAGTTTTTCGACTTCAACCTGGGGGACCATAAATTTTATAGCATGCTTGCCCTGTATAAGTACTTGACGTGAACTAAGGGCAAGAACTCGAAGCTCATCCTGCAACAATGGACGATGAACCTCGCGCAGTCTACTCTGTTAAACGTTATGAAAATACTACACTTCGGCAGACACCAGGAGGTGAATGCTTGTGTAAAGTTACTGCTAGCAAGTTACCACGGAGGATATCTACCGCTTATCAATAGGATCATTGGGCTTAGCATGCAAGGCCATGATCTCCATGAGTACTATCCTGGAAAGACCGCAGACCGTGCTCTTGTGCAGAAGATAAAAGAGGCCTATGGAAATGTTGAGAAAGGCATGAGAGGCTACAAGGTATCTTCTATTGAAAGTGGCGCAGTTCACCTCGCATGCCAACTAATCGTAGGGAAGATGGTACGTAAGAATCGAGCAACACAAGTATCAGGATTCGTAGTTGACCTCGCAGGAAAGTGCGCAGAGGGACTACAGATGAACTGGGTGAAGTACCTGGTGAATCAACTGGAGATTGATTGCAGAGAAGCTCAGTATCAGGGGCACAAATTCCATTTTAGCTGGCTCCTAATACTGATCGCCTTTGCTGCATGGGAGCTACCAGAAGGCGCAACTTTCCCAGACCTTGATCCTTTTGAGCCACTAGCTGGGAAGTTCAATACCTTGTGGTACTCGAACGACATGAGCAAGCAATGGAAATCAAATGTCATTTTCCACGCATATTATAATCAATTGAAAGTAGCCATAAGGAGTGAACTTCGCATAACCCCGAACACTTTATAGTGGTTCTGACCTCTGATAAAGTTCAGCACAGACCACCATTTTATATACCTAACCCCACATGTTGATGAGCACCAAGAACAACTTCATTCCTACTATAAGTTGACAGAAGAAGACCTAGAAGAGATCACCAAGTAGTGGTCGGTGCACCTCCTTTTTTCAGCAGACCCCACAGAAATTTCAGACATCGACAGCCCAGAAGTTGCGCAAGATACACCTGGGCCCAGTAGAACAAAGAAGACAAAGGAGACGAAGAAGCCCGAAGAGGTTCAGGATATAGATAGCATATTTGTAAGGAAAGCTTCCATTACGCCAGATGAAGAATGTGATGATGAAGAAGGTGTAGAATCCGAGCAACAGTAAGTCGAAGTATCACCACCCAGGGATGAAGCAGACTCATCCAAGAAAAGGAAGGTTTCACCTCTGAAGTCTTCCTCCAGAAATAAACCAAGAACCCCTGTAACTAAGTGTGAACTGCCCTCACGTTGGATGACTTTGATTTCATTGTTGAAGCAGTCAATGATGCTTCAAAGGAAATAATAGAGAAGCAAGAAGCAAAGCAGGAACAAATGTATAGCCAGCTTGAGATCACACTCCAAGGAGTACATCAGGCACTCCAGTCTAGCCAAGAAATCTCTACTACGCCTCTGCCAGAAGAAACAACAGAAGAAGGAGATGAATCATTCCATCTCTACAATATTGTTGATACCATCGAAGTATGCCTTCGACGTGCTCAGGAAGAAAAATCATAGGCCACCCAGGCCCTCAAGAAGGCACAGGAAGAAATTATTGAGCAACGTCAAGTAGCGCAACAAGAGAAGAATGCTCTCCAAGCAGAATTTGAAGAAGACCGAGTGAAGTTCCAAAAATAGAAAGAGCAGTTGCTCACGAAGCAGATCAAAATTGAAGAAGCAGTCAACAGAGAATTTCTCTCTATGACCATCTTAGAGCAGAAGGCCGAAGAGCCCATAGAGCGTCAAGTGATGAAGCTGGTTGAAGTTATTCAGCAGCTTCAACAAAGGGTCATGGAATTAGAGCTTCATACCATACCATAGACTCCACAAGAAGTGTGTGACCAACAAGAATTGGATGCTCAGAGTGCAGTCGAGAGGATTAGAAAAATTGTTGCAGAATGCAAGAAGCTAAGTAAAAAAAGCATGTAGATATATGAGCAACTATATGAAGACCCAGAGTTGAAGAAATTGGATTCCCAACTCCAGGAAGTGAAGCAGCATGCAGATACAGTACAGGCACATCTCAATCTCCTGTCACCTATCAAGAGGATGAAGAGATCTCAGGAACAGTGAACTTCCCAACAACTGGGTCTTACCATGCAAAACAGAGTGATGGAAGTCACCCAGAAACTCTAGTCAAGCCAAGAGGAGGCCTATATACTGTTTGAAGAAATTGAAGGCCAAGGAACACTACTGGAACAAGTAGTTGTTACAGTCGAGTAGCAACTGGAAGGGCCTATCAGCGAAGCAGTTGTTCAAGAGTTCGTTGAGCAGGAAGCAGTAGCATAGAGACAAGTCGAAGCAGCTCGAGCCAAGCTCGAGACCTTTGAGGCAACTTTACCCATATCTAAGTGACTCGGGACGAGTCACAAGTGAGTGTTAGGGACCTGTTGGCCCTTGACCAAGTTTTGAGGAAACACTTGGTCATATTTGACTATTTTTGGAACTTCAACAGCTTGTCAAATATGGAGTGCAACTCGAAGTGAAGATCGTGGAAGCTAGACCCCTTTCTTGGGTCCTTTTTGGTTTTTGGGGGATAATGTAATGGGTATGGGATGTTGGCCCATGGGTTTACCCATGTTTAGGCCTATTATGTAAAGTATAAATAAGTAGCTAGGCAATGTAAGAGAGGCAGATAAGCTAAGTGCTAGAAAAGTCTTTGTGTATATTGTTTGAACGACTTATAGAGTTGAGTGCAAGTGTTGTAAGTGCTGAGTGAACGGATTGTAAGAAGGCTTTGTGCTAGATCTACTCGGGGAAGGAGGATCTGGCAAGGTGTGCACAGATCTCATGTCTTATGTGAAGTACAAGTTTGAGCTCTGTGTTGTAATCAGATTGACAAAGCAAATAAAGAAGAAGATAGTGTGGATGTAGCCCCAGGGTGGGGGTGAACCATGGTAAACCTATGTGTTGTGCTCGGTGCCTCGACCTAATGTGTTTTTCTTTTTCCATGTGTTGTGCTTTGATATGATTATGCTATGTGCTTTGCTATGATATACTTATATAGATATACTTTGCTTTATGCTTCTTAGATGTATGGATGTAGATCTGACATATATGAAAGTGTTGAGTGCTAGACCTATTTTTTTGTTGCTAAGTGCTAACTTAACCTACATCTAAGTGAATGTTGCGGTGCTCTGCATCATCTGCGGAGTGCCATGAGGGTTAAATATTGATGAATGATCTATGCTAAAGTGTTTTCTAAGTGTTAGAATCACAGATATGTGTCCCAGATAAGGTTGCAGACACCTGAGTCTTGCAACCACCCCTGTCTCTAGCTCGGGTGAGACTTCATCTACTTTACAGGTGTTTCCGAAAGGGATGGTAATTAGGGTTGTGTTGGTGCGTTGTTGAAGCATTGAACCCTGGGTCTGCCCCTGTGCCAACAAAAACGTAGAAGAAATTTCGTCTAAAGAGTTGACTCCCACGATATCGTGTAATGCATTGGCTGGAATTAGCACTCCTCAGACCCTCAAGATCGAAGGATACATAAAAAAGAAAAAGGTAATAGTCCTAATTGATTATGGAAGTACTCATAATTTCATTCACTATAAATTAGCCAAAGCTCTCAATTTCTTTGTATATCCAAAGCCAAAGTTTCAAGTAATGATTGCAAATGGAGGAACTATCAATTTCTCAGGAAAATGCAACAAGATCAATCTTACTATGGGGGAATATGTAATGAATAGTCCAATGATTTCTATACCCATGGGTGTTGCTGATGTTGTACTAGGAATCCAATGGTTACAATCATTAGGAACAATTGCTTTTAATTTTCAAGAACTTTTCGTGAAATTTTCATTGGAAGGAAAAGAAATTGAGTTAAGAGGTTTCACAGAGAAACTTGGTAAGGCGATAAGCTCTAATGGCATGACAAAATTATTTAAAAAGGGGAATCAAGGCATTATTGCACAACTATGCTCACTAGATGTTAAAACATCTAAGCCATCTATTCCTCAAGCTCTCCGAGGGATCATTGATAAGCATCCCAAAGTATTTGAAGATATTCCCAAAGGTCTTCCACCCACTCGAAATCATGATCGTGAAATTCACCTAATTCCTGGGAGTGTTCCTCCTAACATCAGGCCATACAGATACCCTTATGCCTAGAAGAGTGAAATTGAGCGCATGGTTGAAGAAATGTTAGAGGCTGGCATTATTAGACCTAGCCAAAGTTCTTACTCTG
>ML776887.1:773320-792594 GCA_009831015.1 Picea engelmannii
ATAGAGAGCTCAACAAGATCACTATTAAAGATAAGTTTCCTATTCCCGTCATTGATGAATTGTTAGATGAACTACATGGAGCAATCTATTTCACAAAATTGGATCTTCGTTCAGGGTATCATCAGATTAGAATGAAGGAAGAATATATCCCGAAAACAGCATTCCGAACTCATGAAGGCCATTATGAATTTTTGGTCATGCATTTTGGCCTTACAAATGCACTTTCCACATTCCAAGGATTGATGAATTCCATTTTCAAGCCCTTCCTTTGAAAAATTGTGTTAGTATGTTTTTATGATATACTAATCTATAGCAAGTCTTGGGAGGATCATGTGTGACATGTTGACAAGATGCTACAACTACTAAAGGAGCAACAACTATATGCCAAACCATCCAAATGTTTCTTTGGAGTGAAGGAGGTAGAGTATTTGGGTCATATTATATCTCATGAAGGTGTTAAGGTAGACCCTAACAAGATTAAGTCCATGATGGACTGGCCGATTCCCAAAACATTGAAGAATCTTAGAATACTTTTGGGTTTGACGGGTTACTACCACAAGTTTGTTCGGCACTATGGAAGAATAGCAACACCTTTAACGACACTAACTATGAAGGATGCATTTTCATGGACTCCAGAGGCAACTAAAGATTTTGAACAACTTAAAGAGGTGATGTGCAAAGCTCATGTCTTGACCACTCCAGACTTCACAAAAACCTTTATTGTGGAATGTTGTAATATCCCTCGACCGAACCCAAATGAAAATGTAATCCAAGTATATTTAAACTAATGAACTGTTTAGACATAATTTTTGTAAAATGCCTTTCATGGCATGGTGTGCACATATACTACGCAGTAAAGTGATGTAGTGTGCACATTTATGGATACCATGCGCAATAACTAAAGAGTGTGCAACCTTGAGTTCAGCGGATACCGCGCACAGTAACTAAAGTGTGCACAATATTAAGTTCAATGAACCTTTATGTATATGATATGCATTATAGGCTGGTGAGCCAATATTATAAGTCGGAATTCTTATGTTTTGGAATTAGGCCAGAGCGCCTAGATGTTAAAGTCCAGTGCACCTATTTTGTAAATGTCTCATGATTAATATAAAATAGATCGTTGCGCGCAGACCGACCATGATAAAAGAGAAGGGGGACTAGATTCCACCAAATAGGGATAGGGAGGGCCTAAAGTTAAGAACAAGGCTAATCTAGAGAGCTTAAAGTTGAAAAGAAATATTATATTAATATTTCTTAAAAACATAAAGTACGGATAATTAATTTATCCTAAGTCCTAAAGTAGGGGAAAAGTGTATCAGAGTAGCTTCCAACATGACAAGTGTCAAGTTGGAGACATGCACACTTATTTCCAAGACTTAGTTCCTTTGGCGGGATCAGCCATTCTGGGGGGGAAGAGAGGGGTGGAATAATTGTTGAGAATCTTACCATTTTTTCCTTCAACCAGAGAACCAATATATGTGATACATTATGTCAGTCCTTGAGCTATCCTCGTATCTTCCTACCACCGTACCCAGACCAGATCGATAACCATTCCTGCTGGTGTACCTGTCAACTTGGGAGTGGGATTGAAGAGGCGGGTTGTTAGGCCCGTGATAAATTCTCTGAGTGAGAGAATTGTTGGGGATCAATTTCCTAAAGGTGCTAAACTGTGGCTACAGGGCTCTGAGACTTATGTTCCAGCCTATTGTTGAAGCCCTGGAAGGGAAGTGGGGCAGCCAAAGGACCGTTGAGCAGAGAAGGGGCACACTTCCTTGGGTGGGACAGGCATGTGGGGAAGGAGAGGTTGTATATTGTGGTTGAGTGAACACCTGAGAGGGAGTCCTTATAGTTGACCATGTACCATTAGCTTGGTTAGAAATCCCTTACCCAGGTGGAGTCTAGTCCCAGCTCAGGGGTGACTCATTGTTGAGAGTGATGAACAGTGTAGTCTAAGGCTGGGATGTTTATGGACAGTCTGCACGCAGTTGGTGACATTCCTACCAAGATAAGTATCGGTTATGTGATGAATTTGCATGCTGCATTGTCATTTATGTGTTATTTTATGGGTTTTATTGCATGTGTGATCATAATTGTCCATATGTTTAAAGGTATACCCCTGTGTACGCTACATGTCTGTGTTTACTGTTAATTCAGCCTGAAAAATTGTATATTTACATAATACAACTGTTTTTTTATGCTCTATATGTGAAGCTTCCGCTAGAGCGTTGTATGTATATGTTTAATTGCATGCAGTTCAATATGTATGTATGCATGTGTGTATATATATGTATGAAGAGAAAAAGTTATGTGACATAGCTCAGTTGAATACTGGGGTATTGCAATATGTTGTCAGAACTAAGTTAAGTGTCTGAGTAGTGACATTCTCTCGCCTGTTGGTGGTCAGGGGTATGTTATAGTATGGTATCAGAGCATCATTTTTCGACACTGAGCCTGAATGGGCCAAACAAGTTGAATGGAGACGAGATTACAGTATGGTATACATTATATTTGTGTTCATGGAAAATTGAGCCACCGCGCGAAATAATAATATGTAGGGACACACGCGCTAAATTTAGCATTGCACAGAGTGCATACACATAGTAAGGGTGCACGTGGTGTGCGTAGTATGGTAAGGCACAGTGAAGTTTGGCTGGTGTGCACATAGTATGAGTATGAATTGTATCGCTACAGTGCAGGAAAGGGTGCACGCAGGTGGTTGTGCGCAGTAGCGACAGAGTATTTGATGGGGAATACAAATTATTGTACGCGGTAAGGCATATTGAACATTAGCATGGTGCAATGCATAGAGCGAAATGCATATGGAATATCCGAGTGTGACACAAAAACAGTGCGCAGTGGATATTGGCACGCAACGCAGAAGTAGTGCGCGCAAGTTATTTGCGCGACAAAGAGGAAATGTATAGCAGATACAGGTGCATGGAAGCATGATTTACCTTATAAAGTCACTTTGCATGATAAATAAAGGTACACAGGTTGAATTTTATGCATGCAAAAATCATCTGAAAGGCTAATTAAGACGACGAGCCTGAGTTTAATAGAAAATTTACATAGTATTCAAAGAAAGAGGAATACACAACTGCATTGAAGTATTATTTAAATTAAGTCAAGCGAGTGAGATGAATTCTAAGTTTTATTCAGACAGTTGAAAGTGAAATATAAGTTACAAGAAGACACATAAAATTAAAGGACACAAGATTCGTATCACCGTCAGTTAGAATCTTGTCATAAGCAGTTCAAAATCTGCTTCTGCGCTTATATATTCATTTAAAATCTGAAATTACAAAAGGGGATGATTCAAAATAGAAGTTTCCCTATTTAAAGAGACCGTACAAGAACAGGTCTATCATATTCAGAGTTCCTTACCTCTGCTACCATCTATCCAAAAATCACTAAAATATACTCAATTTTATTTGAGGGCTCATTTCATCTTAGCTAGCTCCTCCTTTAAGGAATCTAACCAAACCGGTTGATTCTCTCCAACACTTTCAGTCGCTTCAGCGACGGGTTCTTTCTTATGTCACTTTCTTCGTTTCTTCTTAGTAGTTGGTCTATTGATAACCAGATCTCTCATGATTGGATTTAGCCTGATTTCCAATCTCGAATCAGTAACAGGTACTGTGTGAAATTTAGTCGCCAGTATCTACACGAGTACCTTTTCCTTTGTACTCGCAGGAAAATTTAGCATGTTGCATGAATAACCAGTCTCATTGGATTTAATTGGGTCCATATACCTCAGTTGCGTGGGCACCGAAATACTTTTGCAGAGATGAGAAGTTTGAACTAGTTTGGAGACTGCTCATTGATGGATAAAATGATGCTTCCATACCCAAGAGTTGGCAATTATAGAGCCTCAATCATGAATCACTGACAGACTTGCACACAAGTACGATGGGTTTCCATGCTCGGCTAATCCATTTCAAATCATTAAACTTTTTGAGTTTGTTACATGGCGGCGTTCACCTAACTTCAAACGGTTGTGATGTACCGAGCGAATGAAACGAAGTGATCTGACTAGCCGTCACCCGTCCCACGAATGGTGGATTTGACATATTGAAGCATGTGACATCGGAACTTATGCAAAAGTGGTTTCGGAAAACCACCTTTCACCCGATGTATCTCTGCGTGATGATGTAGTTATTACTATGTTCTCAAAACTTGGGTCTTGTCTAAGAATTGTCATGGTGGAAACACCAAGAAATCAAAAAATATAATTCTGATATATTTATTGAGTCAAAATAGTTCATATTTCTCATGGATTGTTGATTTAGTTAACCTAATAAGTTTTAATGGTTGCACATTTTGCAGAATTAACAACAACTAGATCAGATCAGATCAGTACTAAATCTATAGGAATGGAAGAGACACGGGGAAATTACAGTCAACAAGATGAGAGCAGAGGGATGAATGTCCATTTGGACATTGAAGGAACAAACTCCAATGGACATGGAGAGGAAAGGGATGAAAACCTGAATATGGTAGAGACCATTAAAAAATTTCAAAAGGATGTCCAAATCCATAAAGCTAATAATGAAAGTCTTATGAGAGCCAAATATCAGCAGGATGACTTCAACATGAAGTTATTGAAAAGTCTGAAAAGAATAGAAAATAAATTGGAAAAAGAAAGTGACTCAAGAAAATTTGGAAGTCACAAACCTTCGGATGAGAAAAAGAAATCAGGAAGTGTTAGCAGACACCACCATCACTCCCCGAAGCATTCAAATAAAAGAGCAGGTAGCAGCACAAGTCCATCCCTTGTCAGACAGCATAAGAGGTCTGGGGTGGATGAGCTACGAGGAGAAATGAACAAAATAAAACCTCTTACATTTGATGGTGAGCACAAGAAGGATGAAGATGCAGAAACATGGTTGTTGAGCATGAGAAAGTATTTTCAATTACACAATTATTCTTCTCATGCAGAGGGTAGAATTTCCATCTATCAACTCAAAGGAAAGGCATCCATGTGGTGGGATTAGCTTGTGCAGGTACAACACATTAAAGAGAAGAGTGTTACTTGGAGGGAATTTAAGAATTATTTTCAGAAGAAATACTTGACTAAGATATATTATGACAAGAAAATGAAAGAGTTCTTTGAACTCAAGCTCAGAAGCATGACCATAGATGAATATGAAACAAGATTCCTAGAACTGTTGAAGTGTGTCTCTTTCATCAAGGGTGAGACAGATAAAATTCAAAGGTATTTGAGTGTATTGCCAATGTTCATCAGTGAAAAAATATAGTATGTTGATCCCAAGGCATTGAAAGAGACCATAAGGCGAGCTAAATGTCTATATGATCAGCAGAAAGCAAGGCCAACTTTCCAAAAAGCTTGGGAAGACAAAAAGAAGTTCAAGGTGGATTAGAGGAAGAAAGGATTTAAACCACCATTCTTCAAAAATAGTCCACAGGGACCACAAACTCCTAAAGAGCCCAAAACGATAGAGGTAGAAGGCCAAAGGCCAAGGCAGCCACCTATTCAATGTTGGGGTTGTAAAGGAGATCATAGATTCAGAGATTGTCCTCACAGAGGTGAAAAAGGAAGGATTGTTTATAATGTACAGCAAGTTGAAACAGTGGAGGACATGGGAAAAAATGTGCCAAGGATCTATGTAGCCCTATATAGCAAGCAAGAAGAATATCAGTCACACATGATAGAAGTGGAAGGTATGATTAGCAAACAAACCATTGCTATTTTAATTGATTCAGGAGCTAGTCATGGTTATATAGATCCTAATATGGTAGAAAGTTTACAATTGCCAAGAAGCAAGCATGGAAAATCTTGGTTGGTACAGCTGGCTAGAGGAACCAAAAGAAAGGTTAATGAGATGGTTAATTCATGTCTCATGGACATGAACGGACTAAACACCAAGGCATATTTGAGCATCTTACCTTTAGGTTCCTATGACTGTTTAATTGGGATGGATTGGTTGGACCCACATCATGCTCTATTGGATTTTCATAACAAAGAATTCTCTTGCTTGGATGAAGAAGGGAACCAAAGGAAAGGGCAGGGAATTCCCAGGGCAGTAACCGTTAGAGAAATTTCAGCATTGCAGCTGAAGAAATGTTATAGAAGAGGATGTCAAATATTTGCAGCTCATATGGAGGAGACACCTAAAGACAAGGTGCCAAATTTGGAGGACTATGCAGTCCTGAAAGAGTTTGAATATGTATTCAAGGAAGTACCAAGACTAACCCCAAAGAGAGACATTGATTTTTCTATAAATATGACACCAGGAGCAGCTCCTGTGTCAAAGACTCCTTACAGAATGAGTACACCAAAATTGAAGGAGTTGCAAATGTAGCTTGAAGAACTTCTGAAAAAGGGGTATATACACCCAAGTGTATCACCTTGGGGTGCCCCAGTATTGTTTGTGAAAAATAAAGATGGAACGTTAATATTGTGCATTGATTTTAGACAGTTAAATAAAGTGACTGTAAAGAACAAGTATCCTCTGCCAAGGATCGATGATATTTTTTATCAATTGAAGGATGAAAAGATCTTTTCAAAGATAGATCTCAGATCGGGATACCATTAGGTAAGAATTAAGGAGGAATATATCAACAAGACCACCTTCAGGAAAAGGTATGGTCGTTATGAGTTCACAATGGTGCCATTTGGGTTGTCAAATGCACCAGTTGTTTTCATGTGCTTAATGAATAGTGTTTTCCGAGAATATTTATACAAGTTTGTCATTGTCTTTTTGGATGACATTCTTATATACTCTAAGTCAGAGGAAGAGCATGAACATCATTTGAGGATGGTGTTGCAAGTATTAAGGGAGAATCAGATGTATTCCAAATTGAACAAGTGCTCATTTTATCAGAAACAAATTCATTATTTGGGGCATATCATCTCAAATGATGGGATAGCAGTGGATCCTGAGAAGATAGAATCCATTAGAGAATGGTCAGCACCAAAGAATGTGACAGAGGTCAGATCATTCATGGGCCTTTCAGGCTACTACAGGTGATTCATTGGAGGATTCTCAAAGAAAGCACACCCAATCACTTCCTTGCAAAGAAAGGGTATGAAGTTTCAGTGGATGTCGGACTATGAAAGGAGTTTCCAACATTTGAAACAATTATTGACAAGTGCTCCAATACTAAGGATTGTAGACCCAAATGAAGATTTCATTGTATGCACAAATGCATGTAATGAAGGACTTGGTGGAGTCCTCAGTCAAAATGGATTTGTGATATGTTATGAATCAAGGAAGTTGAAGGAGCATGAAAGAAACTATGCCACTCTTGATTTGGAGTTGGCAGCCATAGTGCATGCCCTGAGGAAATGGAGACACTACCTCATGGCGAAAAGGTTTGAGCTAAGAACAGACCACAATGGTTTGAAATATTTATTTGATCAGCCAAATCTAAATGCTAGGCAAAGAAGATGGTTATAATTTCTAAGCGAATATGACTTTGATATAAAGCATATCAAGGGGAAAGAAAATAAATTGGTCTATGCACTCGGCAGGAGGTTGAATGAACTACGTGCTACAGCCATCAGCATGTACCAGACTAATGTTAAAAGAAAAATTATGGAGACTGCAAAGATAGACCTGCAATACAAAGAATTGATAGAAAAATTACAGCAAGGTAAGACACCACAGAAGATGGATATTTATAAGTTGGGAGTAGATGGAATATTGTTTCCCAAGAAAATAATTTTTGTACCAAATGTCCAGGACTTGAAACATATAATTTTGCATGAGATGCATAATGTTCATTATGCAGGGCACCCTGGATATCAGAAAACCATAGCAGTAGTCAAGAGCCAATACTTTTGTCCAGGTATGAAGAGAGAGATAGCAGAATACATCACAAGATGTATGGAATGCCAGAAAGTTAAAGAAGAACATAGGCACCCAGCAGGATTGTTGCAACCTTTGCCCATTCCTAAATGGAAGTGGGAAGTGGTGACAATGGATTTTATTATGAGATTTCCCAAAAAAGGAAAGCTACATGATTCGATTATGGTGGTGGTGGACAAGCTTACAAAAGTTGCCCATTTTATTCCACTAAAAACTACTCACAAGGCAGCAGATGTCATTGATATTTTCATGAAGGAAGTGGCATGATTGCACGGAATTCCTAAAACGATTGTGTCTTACAGAGACCCGAAATTCACCTCAAATTTTTGGAAAGGATTGTTCAAAGGATTTGGAATGAATCTAAACTTTAGTACAGCTTACCATCCTGATTTTGATGGATAGACAGAGAGGGTGAATAGAGTGATAGAAGATATGTTGAGAATGTATGTGATGGATAAACCATAAAAATGGGAAGACTACCTACATTTAGTAGAATTCGCTTACAACAATGGGTATCAGGCATCATTGAAGATGAGCCCATTTGAATCACTTTATGACAGAAGGTGCAATACTCCAGTAAGTTGGGATAACCCAACTGATAGAACAGTAGTCGGGCCAGAGTTGCTCAAGGAGATGGAAGACCAAATGTTAAAAATTAAGCAGAATTTGAAAGCTGCCCAAGACAGATAGAAAAGTTATGTTGATAAAAATAGAATCCATAGAGAATTCAAAGTGGGTGATCATGTTTTTATGAAAGTGAAATCTAACAGGAGTTCCCTGAAGCTGGGAAGTTGCGCCAAGTTAGCTGCCAGATTTTGTGGACCATTTGAAATCCTAGAGAGGATTGGTCCAGTTGCTTATATGATTGCATTGCCTGCATCTATGTCTGTTCATAATGTATTACATGTATCATTGATAAAGAAATACATACCTGATGCTAATCATGTTATTGATTGGAATGTTATTCAGGTGGAGCAAGAAGGCACTTTCCAAGTACATCCAGTGCGCATTTTGGACCGGAAAATCAAACAACTTTGGAATCAATCCATAGGGCTTGTAAAGGTCCAATGGACCTGGTACGGACCTGGAGACGCTACTTGGGAGCATGAGGATGCAATGCAGGTAGAATACCCGCATCTTTTTGAAAAAAAAAAAAAAAATTGAACATTTTGTTGTATATGGGTACATGATGCACTAAGGACAGTGCATAAATAAGGGGAGGGGATTGTAATATCCCTCGGTCGAAACCAAATGCAAATGTAATCCAGGTATATTTAAGCTAGTGAGTTGTTTAGACATCATTTTTGTAATACAGCTTTCATGGCATGGTGCACGCATATACTGCGTAGTAAAGTGATGTACTGTGCACATTTCTGGATACCGAGCGCAGTAACTAAAGAGCGCGCAACCTTGAGGTCAATGGATACCGCGCGCAATAACTAAAGTGCGTGCAATATTAAGGTCAGTGAACCTTTATGTATATGATATGCATTATAGGCTGGTGAGCCAGTATTATAAGCCGGAATGCTTATGTTTTGGAATTAGACCAGAGCACCTAGATGTTAAAGGTCAGTGCACCTATTTTGTAAGTGTCTCATGATTAATATAAAATACATTGTTGCACGCAGACCAACCATGATAAAAGAGAAGGGGGACTAGATTCCACCAAATAGGGATAGGGAGGACCTAAATTTAAGAACAGGGCTAAGCTAGAGAACTTAAAGCCGAAAAGAAATATTATATTAATATTTCTTAAAAACATAAAGTATGGATAATTAACTTATCCTAAGTCCTAAAGTAGGGGACAAGTGTATCAGAGTAGCTTCCAACATGACAAGTGTCAAGTTGGAGACATGCATACTTATTTCTGAGACTTAGTTCCTCTGGGGGGATTAGCCATTGTGGGGGGGGTAGAGAGGGGTGGAAGAATTGTTAAGAATCTTACCATTTTTTCCTTCGACTAGAGAACCAATATCTGTGATACATTCTGTCAATACTTGAGCTATCCTCATATCTTCCTACCATCGTACCCAGACCAGATCGATAACCATTCTTGTTGGTGTACCTGTCAGCTTGGGAGCGGGATTGAAGAGGCGGGTTGTCAGGCCCGTGAGAAATTCTCTGAGTGAGAGAATTTATGAGGATCGATTTCTTGAAGGTGCTAAACTGCGGCTACAGCGCTTTGAGACTTCTAGTCTGGCCTGTTGCTGAAGCCCTGGAAGGGAAGTGGGGCAGCCAAAGGACTGTTGAGCAGAGAAGGGGCACACTTCCTTGGGTGGGATAGGCATGTGGGGAAGGAGAGGTTGTAGGCTCTGGTTGAGTGAACACATGAGAGGGATTCCTTCCAATTGACCATGTACCTTTAGCCTAGTTAGAAATCCCTTACCCAGGTGGAGTCTAGTCCCAACTCGGGGGTGACTCACAGTTGAGAGTGATGAACAATGTAGTCTAAGGCTGGGAGGTTCGTGGACGGTCTGCACATAGTTGGTGACATTCCTACCCAAATAAGTATCGGTTATGTGATGAATTTACATGTTGCATTGTCATTTATGTGTTATTTTATGGGTTTTATTGCATGTGTGATCATAACTATCCATATGTTTAAGGGTATACCCCTGTGTACGCTGCATGTCTATGTTTACTATTAATTCAACCTGAAAATTGTATATTTACAAAATGCAACTGTTTGTTTATGCTCTATATGTGAAGCTTCCGCTAGAGTATTGTATGTATATGTTTAATTGCATGTAGTTCAATATGTATGTATGTCTGTGTGTATATATATGTATTTGAAGAGAAAAAGTTATGTGACATAGCTCAGTTGAATACTAGGGTGTTGCAATTTGTTGTTAGAACTAAGTTAAGTGTCTGACTAGTGGCATTACCCGGTCTGTTGGTGGTCGGGGGTATGTTACAAATGTGATGCCTTGGGAAATGGAATTGGTGTTGTCCTAATGCAAGAAGGAAGGCCCCTGGCTTTTGAAATTCGACCACTCAAGGGAAAGGACTTAAACAAACCCATTTATGAGAAGGAAATGATGGAAATACTACATGCATTGAAGAAATGGTATCCTTACCTAATAGGTAGGCACTTCAAGGTCAAAACAGATCATAATAGTCTTAAATATTTCTTGGAACAAAGACTATCTTTAGAAGAACAACAAAAATGGGTAACCAAGATATTGGGTTATGATTTTGAAATCGTCTATAAAAAGGGGAAGCAAAATTTTGTCGCAGATGCACTCTCAAGAAAGGATGAATATGTTGAGGCCTTTCTCTATGTTATCTCGATCATCCAACCCGATTGGATAATAGAAGCAAGGGATGAATGGAAGAATGACGAAAAAGTGTGGACTCTCATTCAAAGGTTGTAGCAGAATTCTAGTTCATCAGATACATTTACATGGAAAAATGATTCACTATGGTACAAAGATCGCTTATATTTATGTAAGAACTCCCAACTCAAACAAAAGGTATTATTGGAATTGCACACCTCTCTAGTAGGAGGGCACTCAGTATTTTTGAAAACCTACCATAGAGTCAAGAAGGATTGTTTTTGGGATGGCCTTAAAAATGATGTTCAAAGTTTTGTGGCAGAATGTTTGGTTTGCCAAAAAAATAAGGTGGAAACAATTAAGACCCCAGGTCTTTTACAACCATTAGCCATCCCAAGTCAGCATTGGGAGGATGTTTCCATGGATTTCATCACAAGGTTACCGAAGTTTGAAGGAAATAGTGTCATCATGGTGATTGTTGATAGACTGATCAAGTACGCACACTTTTGTGCACTCTCTCATCCCTTCAAAGCTAGTATAGTTGTCACCGCATTCATGGAGACAGTTCAAAATCTACATGGCACCCCAAAGATTATTGTAAGTGACAGAGATCGCATCTTCACTGGACATTTTTGGACAGAATTATTTTCTTGTTTGGGTACTCAATTGGCTCATAGCTCATCCTATCATCCTCAATCTGATGGACAAATTGAGATAGTGAACAAATTTATGGAAGGCTACCTTCATTGATTTGTCTCTGATAAACAAACACAGTGGTTCAAATGGTTACCCTTGGCAGAATGGTGGTATAACACTTCCTTTCATACTGCAACAAAAATGACACCATTTATGGAACTCTATGGATACCACCCTCCTTCCATCACTTCTTCTCTAAAAGAAAAATCTAAGGTTCAAGCAGTGGAAGATCACATTGAGCATCAACAACAAGTTCTCCAAATATTAAAGGAGAACCTGACCATGGCACAGAATCGCATGAAACAACAAGAAGATCAACATCGTAGTGAAATAAATTTTGAAGTAGGGGATTGGGTGTTTTTAAGACTACAACCATACAAACAGATGTCCCTCAAGCAAGCCAAAAAGGATAATAAATTCTTACCAAAGTACTATGGCCCTTATAAGGTGTTGCAAAAGATTGGTACTATGGCATACAAATTGGAGTTGCCTACATCTTCACGAGTACACCTAGTTTTCCATGTTTCATGCTTAAAGAAGGTTATAGGCGACAAGATCCCAGTTCAAACTATATTTCCGGAACTTGATGAGGAAGGAAAATCATATTGGAGCCTGAAGCCATCACTGACACAAGAGTTCGCCAGCTGAGGAATAGATCCATTTCAGAGTATCTCATTAAATGGAGGAAACTATCGGCTGAATATTCCACTTAGGAAGATGAGTCTTTTATAATGAAGCATCTAGAGTTACTCAAGTGTTGCAGACAACACTTGTCTCAAGGGGAGGGGCATGTTAAGCCCTAATATTGGCTCATTACCCCTTAATTGGGGCATATTACATTACTAATGTTATTTTATTTATGTTGGCTTTATTCCATTAGTTGTAATTATACCTCCTAGTCTCCTATATATACCAAGGAGATATTTTCATTTGAAATCATCTTGGAATTGTACATTTATGTGGGCATAAGGAGGTTTCCCCCTCGAAGAGGATTATTATCTGAATTTCTCTCTTTTTCAAGGCATTGAGTACTTATTCTGAGGTTTTTATATGCTATATTGATATTTGGTTCTTAACATTCTTTTGGATTCAAGTCTAAAACATCATAAGTTTCACTTTCGCACCCTTGAGTAAACAATAGCCCTAAAATGAAGTGCTTATAAAATTGATCAGAAAATTTTATATTATCTGGTAGAGAACCTACATTAGCTTAAAGTGTAGGGATTTAGAATATGTTGTGAGGATAACTTTCCAAAGACATCAGATAAACAAAGAATATTGTGCAAGGGAGCGGTAAATCCAATTGTTAATATAAGCATAGTCGGGATCCCCCTCTCACACAGGGGTTAAACACGAGGTCGCGTGCGGGGGAGAAGCGGATATTTCCCCTCTAAAGCTTAACCCACATAGTGGAAAGCTCATTTATTGGGGGTTCTTCCTGAGAAATGATTGGTTTCATTTGGTCTTGGAGCTTCGTGAATCATGAATCTGTTTGGGGTTATCAGCAGTATTCTGGTCCAATTGTCTCCAATTCTCTTGAATAATTCCAGACTTGTTATCCTTCCCATACGTTCCTTCTCGATTGTCGATTGTACCCACTTGGAGGATGACTGCGAGTTGGTAACCTTAGTAGCCTATATTTGTAGGGTTGATACACAAGGTGACGATGAAGGGGAGTCTTCGTCGTACCTGGGTCAAACGTTGGTCAAACTCACTCGAGCTCCTTGGAGGGTACACCCATGGATAAAACCATGTGGGAACTTGCACCAAGGAATAAGTCTGTTAAGAAGGTCACCAATGTAACTGATCCACCCACTCTATCCTATCCCCTTCCTATATTGATCTCATGATGTTGGATTTCATCACCAACTAGTGGTTTCATTGTGGGAAGGTGTGTTTGATTGTTTTCTTCTTAGATTTGTAGTGTGTGTTGTTTGTTTTCCTTAGTGGACCTTAAATCGATTCAATGTCAATGGAGTCCATTCCTGGGAGTACCAATGAAGGAATCCCTTTTCCCAAGGAACCTTTTTCCTTTCTTTCTTTTGGAAACATTGGTCCTCCATGTATTACCACACTCAGTCTTTCGGTAGTCACCATTGGGTTATCGGTTTGGTTGTTCCCCACTTCAGTGATCTCAACTTTTTCCAGTTCTTCAAATGCACCTAATGCTTTGCATCTAAGCACACCACCCATAAATCAACCTCATGTCGACCTTTTGCCTTCTTCACCCATCAAGTCTCCTTCCCTCTCTCCTTATTCACCTAGTGAAATATCTAAAGAAAGTAGTCAGGTCGATAAGAAGAAGAAGAAACAGAAGAAAATGAAGAAGAAGAATCAGAAAGAGACCAAGCCTCCAACTACATCAGGTCATGTTGGATTTGAGAAACCAACTATTGTTAATTGTACTGGGAGTGTTGATAAATTTGACAAGTCTAAAATGAAGAATCCTAAACCCCAATTCCCTTGTAGGATTTGTAAGGGTGACCACTTTCTGATGGATTTCCCTAGTCTCCCCAAGGTCTTAGAAATGTGGTCTTCCATGTCATCATCCCATGTTGAACATGCTAGTGACACCCCGTAAACTAATGACATTAAGGTTGGTAAAAAGAATAGAACTGTCAAATTTCCTTAAATGTTATGCGAAGGTGATCATTACTCTCACCTTTTCCCTCCTATGGATGTGGCTTCTTATATTTTGGAAAAGATTCAACTTCCAACCGGTTATCATAATATCTCTCCCAAACCATCATTAGTTGATGGACTAGTCAATCTAGTTCCATCCCTGGTCAGTTTGCTTGATCAGGTGGTCATTCTGGTTTCATCCTTGGTTGAACCACTAACCCAAGTAGTTGATCTAGTTTTGTCATCGATCATCCTGGCTCTTCATCTAAAAATTGAAACCCAAGTGATCGATCCAGTTTCATCATCAATCAGCCCTAGTCTTCATCTGAGGAGTGCCAAACTGGTTGATCCAGTTCTTTCATTGATAGATCCCACTCCTCCCTTGAAGAGTGCAATGAAAGTGGTCGATCTGGTTTCGTCATCGGTTGATCCCACTCCTCATTCAAATAGTGAGGATGTTGCTCAGGTCTACCTCATTAATACTAATTCACCCAGACAAGGGGGAACTTCGCCCATCTTGATGGAACCCCCTTCAAGCAATCAGATGATTTCTATTAATTGGAATCATTTGACAGAACCTCGTATTCCTTCTTACGTGCCTTTCCAAATCACCGTGTAGGTTTATGATAGGAATATTCCTAACACTATAATAGACAAAGGTGCTTTTATTAGCATCTTATCTGCAAATGCTTGGCAAGATTTTGGTTCCCCGTAGCTTGCACTCGTGACTCAGAATTCGTTGACCTTTGATAGAAGAGTTAGTCAACCTTTAGGGATCCTTCCTCAATTTCTGGTTACTTTGAGAGGAAAAACATTCTACGTCGATGTGATGGTAGTTCACAACCCATTGGACTTTAACCTGGTCCTTGGGCAATACTATGTCTATGTTATGAGAGATTTTGTTTCCACTCTCTTTCGAGTGATATGTTTCCCTCACAACATAAACATTGTAACGATTGGCCAGATTTCATTCATTGACCCCCATCTGATGATCAACCATCCACCTTCCCTGAATATTCCATACATGTTAGCGATGTCCTCCCCGTCACAATTCAATTATGTAATGACCTTCCCCATGCGTTCAATCCCACACGAGAGGGAATCTCTCCCTTCTCCTTGTTGAAATTACTAAGACAACTGAGAGGGGGGGGTGAATCAGTTGTTATTGAGCTTAAACAATTTTAATTCTATTAAAACATTATTAATCTTTCTTCAAGTGATCATCAACAATATACAGCATATGGACAGTAAAATTAAAGAGTATCAGTCACACATAAGGTATACACAGAGACATATTTTCACGAGGAAACCCATAAAGGGAGAAAACCTCTTCTTCTTCGAAATGATAGGCAGTCTTTTAAGTTTTGTACATCATCTATAATTGAGCACCAACTCAATGTGAGGCTGCTACCTCTGTTTTACAAGCTGCAACTTGTTTGAGAGCACCAACTCTCTGGTTTCTCTAGAACCCACTAGAATGAAGCACCAACTCCCTTAATGTTCCAGCACCAACTGGATGGAAGCACCAACTTCTAGTTACACAGGCTCCAACCTGTATAACAGAGAACACTTGTTCTCCCTTGTACCACCCTGCCACCCTGGTTTCTCTAGCTGCAACCAGATGGAAGCTACAACTTCCTGTGTTCAAGATTTCACTTGAACTTCTGAGGAAAACAGTCCTCCCGAGCACCTCCCAACCTCCCTAGAATATGTATGAATAAATAAACAGTCAACTACGCAGATAAATCAATTCTTACCAATCTTTCTTTGTTCTGTAAATCTGGTCTTCTACTAACTATTCTGCTATTCTTCTCTTCCTTTGTCTATTCAGCAGGTCTTCTCTGCATCAACTTGTTCTGTCATTCTGCTATGCTTCTTCTTCTCTTCATCATTTGTTACTCTTCTCTGAGTTTCATCTCACACTGTGCATATTTTCAATCTCACACTGCACATTCTATGATTTTTCCTTTCTTACAGTTTCATTCATTTTTCATACAGAACAACCAACCACACACAGACTGTATCAATTTCTTTTATACACACCTCCACGGCGGTTGCACTTCGCATTTCCTTAGGCAAAAGAAAGACAATTGTCCAAGCAACTGAAACACCAACTAATCGTCAATCATGAGTCTGTTTTGCTAACAAATTTGAAACTGAGGAGTTAACTGTGAGAGAGAACAGTAACCCTCTGATCAACACTTGATCTGACGGTTCAGATCATTTCGCGATTTTGCATATCGTGATTTCGACACTCTTGACGTTCAGTGTTTTTGTCACTTCAAAGAATCGATCCACGAAACTCCGTAATGGAGTCGTATCAACGATCCAGATCAATCTTGATTCAACGGCTGTGATTGAATCGCGATTTCTCATATCGCAATTTCGTCATTCTTGTTGCATTGTTTTCTTGTCTCTCCATATCCCGATTCACGAAACTCTGATATGGAGTTGGATCAACGGTCCAGATCTGATCTTGATTCAACGGCTGCGATTGAATCGCGATTTCAGCATTCTTGTTGCATTGTTTTCTTGTCTCTCCATGTCACGATTCATGAAACTCCGATATGGATTTGGATCAACGGTCCAAATCTGATCTTGATTCAACGGTTGCGATTGAATCACGATTTCGGCATTCTTGTTGCATTGTTTTCTTGTCTCTCCATGTCACGATTCGCGAAACTCCGATATGGAGTTGGATCAACGGTCCAGATCTGATCTTGATTCAACGGCTGCGATTAAGTCACAATTTTGCATATCGCGAAATCGGGATTCCTGTGGATGATATTACTTGACATATCCAACTCTTGAACCACGAAACTCTGACATGGACTAGAATCAACAGTCCAGAATCAATATTGATCTGACGGCTCAGATTAAGTCACGATTTTACCTATCGCAATTACGCCCACTTCTCCTTGTACTTTAAAGAACATGCAGGTTCTTCTTGATCCAATGATGGTTGGATCCTGCGCTTTGATCTAACACCTGAGATCTGTCCTCCTCTTCAGTGCGCTCTTCTTGTCTACATTCAGATATGATGACCCTCGCTCTATCGGGAATTTGAAGGGGATCCAACGAACAGAAATGCTTCTCAAACCTTATGGGCCTACCTCTTCAGCATGCTCTTATTCAGATCTGACGGCCATCGGGAATTCTGGAAGAGATCCAACGAACACGGTTGTTTCTCTTCCACGATTATCACTGCACCATTGATCATCGTTGTTGTACTCAATCCATCATCACTACTGTACTTTCCATCAATGACAAGTATACGCTGCCTGTAAAACATGCCAACAATCCTCTGTACATTCTTCCTGTACTTATGCCATTCGTTGTCTGTTAAATATGTGCCAACAATCTCCCCCTTTGGCATTGATGGCAATACAAGCACCCGCATGCATTCGGACTCGAATCTCCTCCCGAACTCTTTTCCCCCCCTTTGACATCAATGTCAAAGAAGAAACATTCTTCCCCTGATCTTGTTGCAAAATATACTCCCCCTTTCGACTATAAGCATCTTGGAAATACACCAGATATTCAATAAGTACTCCCCCTGACCAGGTGAGCAGATTAGACACAAGAAATTATAACCCCCAATTTTTTACGAAGATATCCAAAAGGGGTCGTTGTTAATGGTTTAGTAAAGATATCATCCATCTGTTCTTTGGAAGGAATATAATTCAGCTGAACAATTTTGTTTGTAACTTGTTCTCTGAGAAAATGGTACTTTATTGGAATATGCTTAGTCTTGGAATGAAGAATAGGATTCTTGGAAACACTAATGGAACTGGTGTTATCACAATGAATTGGAATAGGATCAGTGTAAGTTACCTTCAGATCTGCAAGAGTTTGTATCATCCATAAGATTTGTGTGCAGCAAGTAGCAGCAGGAATGTATTCTGCCTCTGTAGTGGATAATGAAATGGATCCTTGCTTTTTAATAAGCCATGCAACTAATGAGTCACCAAGAAAGAATTCTCCTCCACTTGTGCTTTTTCTCTCATCAACACAGTTTGCCCAGTCTGCATCTGAATAAGCAGTTAACTGGAAATTCTGATTTCTAGGATACCACAGACCATAATTCATTGCTCCCTTTCAAGTATTTAAGTATCCTTTTGACAGATACCAAATGACTTTGCTTAGGAGCAGACTGAAAACGACCTACCATTCCAACAGCTTGCATTATATCAGGACGTGATGCTGTGATGTACAGAAGACTGCCTATAATAGAGCGATATGTCCTTTGATCAACATCAGGTGAGATATCATCTTTACTCAACTTGCAACCAACCACCATAGGTGTGCTGACTGTAGAGGAATCTTCCATCTGAAATTTCTTCAACATCTCTTTCAAATATTTTTCTTGAGAAATAAAAATTCCTGTAGAGCTTTATTTTACTTGTAAGCCAAGAAAATATGATAGTTTTCCTATCATGGACATTTCAAATTCTATTTGCATAGAATTAGCAAACCACTAGACAGATGATTCATTAGTACAACCAAAAATAATATCATCTACATAAACCAAAACAACTAATAAATTATCACCTTCAGACTTAATGTAAAGATTACTGTCAACAATACCTTTCTTGAACCCTTTTTCTTGTAGAAATTTTCCAGTCTATAATACCAAGCTCGTGGTGCTTGTTTTAGTCCATATAAGGCCTTCTTCAACTTACAAACATAATTAGGATTATCTATCAATGAGAATCCTTCAGGTTGCTCCATATATACTTCTTCCTCTAGATCTCCATTATGAAATGTTGACTTAACATCCATCTGATAAACTTTGAAGTTCTTATGACATGAATAAGCAAGAAATATTCTGATAGCTTCCAATCTT